>CM025780.1:27517513-27654612 GCA_014636745.2 Centella asiatica | reverse complement strand
GATTGATCCGATCCTACCTCTTCAGAAGGTTGAACCCATTCTCCTTCATTCCAGGACTGACCATCATCCCAATTGTCCACTTGTGCTATTTTCTCGTCTAGCAGTTGCTCCCTCTCCGGAAGAAAGCAACCTTTGTAGGAGCCATTGTCAGAACAGCGCCAAAGAAGCTTGTTCCAATATGGATCCTATCACATAGCAAACACCTCCAAGTTAAGTAACGAAAACAGAAATAATTAGATACATAAATCAAGACTAGGCTGTCCTATAAAGTTCAGACGATTATAGCATTCCTATAAATGCATATTAATAGAACCAAGAAACCATCCGAATTTCGAAAATTTGTTCTTATCTCTTGATTTGTAAGCAGCAGCAAGACAATTATCAATGTTCATTAATTTAGTCAGATTTGCAGAACATATAGACATACAACTAGCTCCCAGCCAGAGATCAGAAGTCACAACCTGCATAAATTTGAAAGCCTAAACTCTTTTATGCATAAGGTTAAGCTGGATTGTGAATTTGTGATATGCCAAGAAGAGGATATTAAATAGACACATCGAGGGAAAATAATCCAGCCTGCCATTTAGCCTTCTTCTTCCATTTTTCATTATTTTGTACTCTATTTTAATCCTAAAGCAACTGGTTGAAAACTATATCCCTAAGGTTAAACGTCAGAGCCAACGCCAGGTCCTATATACGGAGTGATTAACAAATTAGTCATATCCAAACAGTCAATATCATGTGCTCACATAACTGGTCTGTGCCAATTTTCGAAAAACTACTCTAAACAGTCCCAGCTTGAATCAGTTGACTTGCATCCCAAACACTTATGATGTAATCAACCAAACCACACCCTTTTCTCTTTTCTTTTTCATTTTTCTTATTCTCATAGAAAATCTCGTTATCACAAGTGAAACATAGTGAGGAATTGAGGATTACCTTGCAAACAATATGCGGATTCCCAATGATAATCAACAAAGATCTTGCCCGGGTAATTGCAACGTTAAATCTTCGGGGATTGCTCAAAAATCCCAAACAGTGGGTTCTATCAAACTCATTGTGCTTTATAGTCGACCTCACTGTAGAAATAATAATTACTTTCCTTTCTTGCCCTTGAAATTGTTCAACGCTGCCGACCTGGATATTGGACCTCTCAATACCTTCAAGTGCTATCTTGATTTTCAGTACTTGTTGACGGTAAGGCGTTATCACCCCAATTTCTTCATCATTCAACCCCTTTGATTCTGTCAGATCCCGGATGATCTCCGCTACCTTGCTTGCTTCAATCCTGTTAAACCATGAAGGATTGCTTCCTTCCCTCTCATCAAAACCTTGGATGCCCATGAAAAGTACAGGGAATTCCTTGTTAGGGAGGAGGTCAACCCAAGCTCTAGAAGACAACTCATCATCTTTACATGCGAGTAACTCCCCCTGGTAGAATAATTCAGAAGGGAGATGCAATATTTCTGGATGACATCGGTAGTTTCTAACCAATTTTATGACATAATTCTTGTCACTGCTGCCGTAGAACTGAAACTCAAACAGCCTCTCCAAGTATGATTTTCCTAGTCCAAAATTTTCAGCATCCTTTGAGTAAATCACAGGACCTAGTTGCATCGGGTCTCCAGCAAGAACAACAACAGTGTTCCTGTTGCAAAGATTGGACAGAGGAACCATTGTTTCAGGCTCTGAAGCCTGGCCTGCCTCATCCAGGAAAATGTGAGAAAAGTGACCTCTTTTGGTGCCTTCTGCATATAGCAGAGAGGAACTTGCATATGTAGATATTATGATCTTATAGCGTCTGAGATCCATAAATGAAGGACACTTAAATAATCTCTCTGCTTCATCGAAAAAGCAATACTTCATATGATCAGGCTTTATATCCTCAAGAGGACGGGTGAGTGCATTGAGCCGTAAAATATCTCTGCTTTGAACTTTAACCATAGTTTCGCCGAGGAGTTTCTTTAATATATAATCTGCTGCACTGTTTGAAGGTGCACAAATGAGAATCCTGGCTTTCTTTCTAGTTGTGTAAAGCTGGAGGATAGCTTCTATCACAGTCATAGTTTTGCCTGTTCCTGGAGGCCCATAAATCACATAAGGAGCCCCTCCTCTGCAGCCAAGTATCATCTCAACCGCATTTATTTGCTCCTCGTTAAGCAAACGAGAGAAAGGCACCAAAGGGGTTGTCTGTATAAGTCTGCTCTTGCGAGAATCAGCTGGGAATAGAAAATCTTCCTCTAAACTTTGAGCTGCTTCAATGGCCTGATACAATCTTCGCATGTTAATTCTGTTATATGTGAACTGTACATTGTAGAGGTTACTGGCTCTATAGCGAAAGTGAAATCCTTGCTCAAACTTTAAGAACACGACTTCAGCCTCAACACGATGGATAAATCCCTGCACCAGAAGCAATAAGATGTCCAATGCTAAAAGAAGTTGCTATCATTATAAGATAATACACCAAACAGTAAAGCTGGACATGAATTTTCAAATAAAGTTGCAGAAGTAAACATCACATCACGACTGGCAATTGCTTCATAAATATCAACAGGATCAAATTGACATCCTCATAGATTTACCATGTGCCTGTCTACATGAAGCAAATTTCCTAACAAAGACATCTTAGCAATGAGAGACTCAACTAAAATCTCTTTGGTTTCCATTCCAATAAGACATTCTCCGAACCTTAAGAAGTTCAATCAAAGGCTAAGGGAACATGCTGTTATCTTATCACTGGAGGTTAAAAAATGTATGAGAATACCTGGGGCCATTTTGGCAAGCATTATAATACTCCATATGCTAAGTCCACTAGAAAATCATTCATTAAAATGCATATGATCACACACACACACACACACATATATATGTGGATCAGAAATGAGCTATAGCTCATTTTTCTAATCGTACCTGCTTGTGCTATGCTTCAATCTACAAAATATATGAAAAAAAATCTAACCATACGGATTGAAATAGCATACAAAAATAAAACAATACTACAAATTTTTTCGAGCTCCTTTACCTAGTTTTTTAATCATGTAAGAATCGATGTACTTTAATCCTTCAAAGAAAAAAAAATAATTTTACATGGTTGTAAAGCCATGTTATACACCACAAAAATGTGAAATTTTACATACTACATTAACTTGTTATGTTCTTCCAATCCGTAAGGCTGGATTTCTCAAAAAAGTTGTGGATTAGCGGTTACAAATTCTAAAATGAGCTATAGCTCGTTTCCCTTTCATTCAGTCCATGTTTACAATGAAAGCTCAGACCTGATCCAAACTCCGGAGTAGAAATAAATTCCCGCAGCAAAGAACAAACCTGATATGGGGAAGATGTGTCATTTACATCATCTGTTGCAAGCTTAGCAAAAATGAAATCTCCATAAACCAGTGATGGTCTTTTCTCAGCGAGACCTGGGACCTCAAGAGTCAAGAATTGACCCCTACTCTTCATACTGACACGCTCCATGTCATAGCCCCTCATGTCCTCCTATAACGAAAATGACCCATTTAGTTATTCAAAAACAAGAATAATCATCAGTAGTAACAACTGTAGTTTTGCAACTGACCTCCATTTTTATCTCTTCCATAATCACCAAATGCTTAAAGTATGAAGCATAATTTTCTTTTGTCAACCCCTTATCAATTGCCTCTGGGAACTGCTCTCTTCCTAACAACTCCCTTATTTCCTCTGGTATTGGATAAAAAGGAAGCTTAAATCTGAAAGTTTGGGAAGCTCTAGGAGGACGTGAACCTGCAACAAAATCATTTTGACAAACTAAATTCGTCCACTGCTTCTTTTTCCTCTCTCTCTGAAATGTCTTGTTAGAAGCCAAAGACTTTGAAAGCTTATCTTCTGCCAGAACAAAAGCCAGCCGTTCGATTGTCACATCATTCACACTAAGGTGCACTGCTGTGGTGTGCAAGCCAATTTCCTTAGGTTTGCAAGACAACCAAACAGTTAACGTTTGGCCTGGTGATAGCACTCTGTCCTCCAACGAAAACGACTCCATGTACTGTCGAACATATTCTACATCTGAATCTGCAGAAGGAGGTTCCATTACTGAAAGTGTGAATGACTCCTCAGGTTTTGAATCATAGATCTGAATACTCCAAACATCTACAGATTCCATGGTGGTGTTTAGAATAGTGATTGAATCAACAATTGTATCTCCTACATATCCGGAGCGAGGTTTTCCCCCTATTAAAGGAAATGGGATGGATATATTAACTGGGCCCTCTGTATTAGTGTTGTAGTTACACATGGATTTGTCATTTACAAAATCGATGAACCCAATATCCGCCTTGTCTGAAATGACAGATCGCTCCTCATCCCAGTCATGAACCGATCCCACCATCGCCAAATTGATTGCAGTTTGAAGGAAACCTGTGAATCACTGAATCTCAACAAGTAGAAGAAAGCACCATTCAATAATTGGCAGACAAATATTGATGTAGCATATGATGTCACAAAGTCCCATATTCAATTATTATGGCTCCATTATTATCATGACAAAGTAAACATAGATATAAAGCCTGTGAAACCAATAACTTCAGAACCAGAAACAAACTGAATTGCAGGTAAAACTAACTCAGACATTAGCCTACATTATAATGGATTACCTTGAGTAAAGCTACGAAGGATCATATTTTGACCTTGATTTGACTTGCTTCACACTTATTAACTGGATCAAAGCTTCACCATTTTTGGACCCAATGATTTGTAAGATTTGCCCTGGTGAATTAAAAGCTTAGGTAGGCCAAAGCAAATCATATTCAATATTTCATTCAGCTACTCAAATATTATTTTTCTCCCTTTATCCCTACTCAATCCCGAGCCCTCTCCTACTTGGCTCTCGTTCTCCACCATGTCGCAGAGTCCCAAAGATGTAATGTGTTTCACCTAAATCAATCATTCTCTTCCAGTTCTACTCGCTGATGGAGCTGACATTAGAGGAACCAGATCCGCCACTTGAGACTCTCATACAGAAAATCCAACCACTACTGACGCAAACCTCGAACTCCTCTGCTGCTGCTGTTCTTGAATTTAACATCTGCTCATCTTATTCCAGAATCAGACAGAGAAATCCTTACTCCATATTCCATTATAACTACATTTGCTACTAAATATTCAACGCCTTCTCAAAATTCTTAACTCTTCCGCTGACTGCTACTACAGAGTATGGATAACCGTTTATCTTTTAGTCGTTTCTGGCTATAGATTCAAAAGTGATTCTTTAACTATCGACCAAATAAATAAAATAGCAACTTTCATTTGTGATTCACTCTTTCATCGTCATATTCTATTCAGTGACTTTACTCTCTCTCTCTCTCTCTCTCTCTCTCATTTTTTCCTGCTCAGGAAACAAATTGTTTTTTATAAGTTATTTAGAGTATCAAGATTATTTCCATGTTATAAATTTTTACAGAAGATTAAAAGAAATTCCATGGTGCTGATTACATTTAATGTAGTTGAATTATGAACATTTTCCGGTTATAATATTGTGAAATATTTTGTTTCATGGAGTCGATTTTATCATCATTTTCAAGATTTTGTAAACTATAACTTTAGCAGAAACGAAAAGGAAAATATTAATGGATCAATTGGGTCAAGATTTGATTCTTTGATTTAGATCATAAATCAAATCATGCTTCATTTGTCAGGTTGATCATCATGTACACATGAATTATTAAAGCATAACTTGATCCGATTTGATCCATTTACAGGCCTAAACTTAAGCACAATCAGGCCCTTAGAGACTAATCAAATTTTTCTACACTTGTAAACCGGTAATTTTATGAGGTGGTCCATTTCTTAAAAATTGAGTTAATCGAGCTCATTTATCCCTAACAATAGTATTACCACTTCTATGTTGACGTTGCTCAGCTCTAAGATTCAAATTCCCATAAATGTCCGCTCTATTTACCCTTCAATTATGTAACCTTCAGGGGATCATGACTAGTCCTTATATATTAGCTCCTTGTAACTCCTAAAACAAGGTAAGTTGCAGGAGATTGATTAGATACCTCGGCGTTAAAGATAACTCATAGTTTCCCAAATGAGAACCGCCATCGCAATAAATGTCAGCTGAGTGAGCTCAGTAAAAGCCATGTATTTAATCTGTTTCAGATCCACCAGAGGTCCTCTCTGCACTATCGTGTGATGGCAATGTGCATTTCGTATATAATTTGAGCGAAGGCATCATTTGGAAACCTCCACCCCCCAGACAACACCCAACCCTCCGCCACCCATCCCCCCCACCCCACATAAAAAAAAAACCCAAAAACCAAACACGCCCCACACACCCAGAAAACCTACACCAAAAATGAATACTCAAAATGACGAGCATCGTTTTGTCATTTACGATGAATTTATATGGTTCCTATACGAAAGCAAAAACTAACACAAGAACAAGAGAAACAACTTACAAATTAGGATTTATGTTATCATTTTATGTAGAACAAAGAAACAGTATTTTTTGAAGAGGAATACAAGCTCAAATCTTAAAGATCAATCAAACATCAAACCAACAAAATTAATGTATAACATCAAAATTCACATCAACCTGTTCTCAGTATACACAAGCATAGGCACAAATGACAAATCATACACATAAATAGAATTCAAAATAAGAGGAATGAAGTGAAACCCGCCTCAAATTAAGCTTACAGATTCCAAAAATCTTCAAGAAAAGAGAGAAACTGGGTAAAAGTAGGATCTAGTACCGCAGACTCAAATAGCGAAATTTGCAAACCCTCGTCACTCACTCTAGCAGGAGACTGTGTAGGATCATGGATACTTGAATTGCGGGCGGATAAGGGCCTGTTTGGGAGCTTTTTTAAGAAGCTTTTTATCTAAAAGTCAATTTTAAATAAACTTATAATTTTAAAAAATAAAAGTAATTCTTTTCCAAAAAAATTCAATCTTTAAATTACAAATGAATTGTAATTTAAAAAGTAAAAGTAACTCCCGAATGGATCCTAAATATTTAGTCTCCACATCTGATTTATTTTTATTACTTGATCCCTTGTCTTTCTTTTTTTCATTATTTAATTCTTCTTTTATCATGTTTTTATTTATTTATTTTTTTTCTAGTTTCAAGCTTTACCATTACATCGTATTAAAGTAACTTCCCGAATACGGAATACATGATTGTTATGCTGTTGAGCTGTCTTTCTTTTTATGTACTCAAAACTTAGACAATTGTGTGACATATGATAAAAATATATATACTTAATTGAGAAATTAAAAAGAAACATTTTCTTCTCTTCAACTTTCTAAAATTGTACCATTAGATAGAAAATTTATATTTGAGCAAATGTTTTTGTTCATCATTTTCACCAAATATAACTCTGAAATTTTCAAAATGATTTAATTTACTTTTGTAATTCTTTCTTGTTTCTATTTTTTGTTTCGGTTTCTCCGATGCCGGTGTTTTTTAAATTCAATTTGGTTGTTACTTAATAAAAAGAATTATTGAATTTGTTTTGAATTAAGTGCAAATTTAGCTCCAATTAAAACTTGATTAAGTGTTAATTAATTATCACATCATATTCATTTATATTTGATTATTGTATTTTTTTAATCTTATTATTTATGTATAGTTTCTTTTTATAGTATATTTTTGTAATTGATCGTAAGTTTTCCTTTTTGAAATTAAAGCTAATTGTTTATCAATAAATATATTTTTGTTAATAATAGCTTCATGACAATTTTGTTAAATTAAAATTAAATAATGTGTTATTCTAATCGATGAAAGCCAACTTGGATGTCATTTATAATTTTATTTTTTTTAGGTCAGTCAGAACATCATATTACGTCAACATTAATTCAACTTTCCTCGGTTAAAATTAACAAAGTGATACACATTCTATTTTTTTAAAAAATATAATGGGGCTGATATTGTTTTTCTAAACTTTAGCGACTTTTGAATTAGAAATCGTGACAACCTGAAGCAGCCAATTTGCAAATTTTGCCCTATTTGATTCCAAGTTTCAAGGATATGAGAAACTTACACACCAATTTACCGTCAGTTTGAACAGTAGTTTCTTTGAATTCAACCTTTCTTTGTTTTTTTTCTTTTCTTTCTTTTTTGTGGAAAATTTACATCTCTTCAAGTTTAACTTATCGTACTCTATCTGTGTTAAATGTTAATGTGAAAGATAACTGCAATATTGTATGCGAAAATGAATCGAAAAGAGTTTAACGTGTTGGTTATTTTTTAACTCAGATTAGTTTAAATGTCATTTTCATTAAGACTATTTAAATATTTTGTTTTAGACAATGTTTAATTAATTAAAATTAACACAAGCAATTTTTTTTATCAACGAAATTCTTACTACTATCTCAAGGTTATAAAGGAGTGCTTTTTGTCATTTAAACTAACCCACAAATTCATAATTAAAATATGTTGATCTAATTAAATTCTAATTTATGGGATTCTCGTTAGGGGTGTAAATGAGTCAAATATAAGGGAATGTATTTGTTCAGATTCTACTCTTATAAATATGTTGATACCTGAGTTTGATTTTTCGATGCCCGAATTTGAACTCTAGGTATTTAATCTAAAAAAAATTTTAGTGCTCAAATTATATCCTAATCAAATTCGAGCAAATTATAAACTACTTACTAGTACATAAATTCGATAAATTTTTTTTCATAATAATGTAACCTTTTATTTCCTTTAGAATAGAAATTATATAAAAATTAGTTGTATTTGCAAACATTATTCTTCAAGTAACTTTATATCATGTGTATAATATTTTAAATGTATTATTAAGACATAATTTAAAGAGAGGAGACGAACTATTCGCACGTAAAATGTGTTTAGATTCTATTTATTTAATTTATCAAATTTTAAATTGAGTATTAAGTTTGACTCACTTTATCGAATACGAATTAAATCAATTAATTTTTAAATAAAAATCGAGCCAATCACAAAGCGTTTAGCTTGATTTAGGGTCCTAATTCTCGTTGGTCAGAGAGGAGAGAGTGATGATACAAGATACGATTATGTAATAGGGTGATTATAAATTATAAATTAAAATGATGTAAATAGGTCTTAAGTTAAGGAGCAAAAATATAAAATAAATAAATAAATTTCTCATAAGGGGGTTAACAAGCAGAAGAAATTAAGAGAACAAGTATTATATAATAACTACGTTTTCTTCATCTATCTTCATTTCAACAAATTCGTGCTCTTTCGTCACAGCTGAAAAAAAAATGTTGAAATGAGGTATTTAAGTTGTAATTTACTTGATGCCGCATGGTTTAAGATTGTTAAAAAATTGTATTTAGTTCGTTTCTCAAGATAAGTGTGTGAGACATTAAATATTTTACTGTTATTTGTAAAATTGTCTATAGAGACGTTTGTGTGACTTTTACTAAGTTTGTGACATCTTGTCTCGATGAGACTTGACGTAAACAATCTACACGCGAAAAATTTGTCATGCCTACTATTACATGTGTAACTCTAGGACTGATTAGATTCAAAAGAACTAATAACCTCGTTTGTTTAAACTAAGCCTCAATTTGTTTGATGGGAAATAAATTTTTTTGAAAAACGTTGTTAGTATTTTTCGTTATTTGTTAAGTTAAAACGTTTTTTATAAAATATTTTTTATTGTTTATGACATATACGAAAAATGGAAAAAAAAATATTTTTTTGTATTTTCTTAAAATTTTTCGAAAAATAACTGACGGAGTTTAAAAAGAGAAAATATTTTTCGGAGAAATTGACAAAATTGTTTATAACTATATATATTTAATAATAGTAACATAATAGTAATTATGATATAAAATAACATAATAACATTAAATAATATAAATTACTATTAAATAAATAAATATTTATATAATAATAAAATAATTATTCATAATAAGTGATAATAACTTTTATATATATAATAAAGTAATAAAACTAATAACAATAATAAGAGTAGTAATACTATAAATATCTAATAATATAAGAAGAATAATAATAGCATAATACGATAACATGCTAATAAGATAAATAGTAATTATAGGAAATAATAGTTTTAAATTTTAATCATAATAATTAATAAGTAATGGATTATCTCATAACAGTAATAATAATAAAAAGAATAATAACATAACAAATTTAATTTTTATTATAAATAAATAAAATCACATATATAATAATATAATAATTGTAGAACATAAGGATATATATAATTATATTAAAATGATCATCACCATCAATCATTTTAATAATATAATAATAGCAACAATATAAAAAAATCAAAATTTCAGTATTATTCTCATATTATCAATCAAATATTGGAAAATGATTTTTTCAAAAAATATTTTCCCAAAAAGTATTTTCTTGAAAAATGTTTTCTTCAGAAAAAAATTTTCTCGAAAAACATTTTTCATAAAATGATTTCTTTAAAATAAACGGAGCCTAAAATTATGAAATTCTAAATTTTGATAATATAAATTATATTGTCAGAATTTAAAATTTCATAATTTAAGTTAAAACAAACAGGTACAATATTGTAGATCGTACTTCTTCTATGTTGTTACAAGAAGAGTTACTTTGTTAATACTCAAAGTACTAAATGTGACTCGACAAGCTCAGTAGTGAGTGTTTATCTTTCAACACTTCTATGTAAAAATGCAGGGTAGTCTGTTGAAACTTAAGTTATCTTATATGATAGATATTGTACAAGTATTTATTTGTTGTATGAGAAATGCCTTAAGCAGAGAAAGTCGTCCGTATATTCTCGAAAAATTAGCTCACCCACTACCTTGCTAATATATTTCCTTATTGGTACCAAAAAAATAAATAAATGTTAATAACAGTTGAATCTATATCCTGCATTTTAATAATTGCCATATAAATTTTTAGTAACTGAATGCAATGGAGCTAAAAATTTGGATTTCCTAACTACCATATTTTTATCAATTGCTGCCCCGAATAATGTTTAACGAGAGAGTATCGATAATTGGGGAAGTAAATATTCAAATGCCAAAGCTGTACAACTGTCATAAAGAGAGAACAAAATAAAACAACAGAGACATACACAGTTACACACACTACACAAAAACCACAACCAACTACTGTTGAGTAGTGGATGCCGCAGATCTACATGGGGAAGGGAAGGGAAAACGATTTGGATAGCAAAAAGGTGTCTTCTAGATATCTCAAATGTGTGAGCAGTAAATAATTTTGATGAACATGGATACAGATATCTAAACACTAATCAAAACATAGGCTTTTCTTTTACCACCTCTTAAAAGATCCTGCTACCACAAACTGTTTCCAAGAGAAGAACTAATGTTCCCAACCCCAAGTATCTGCAATAATCACCCACTAAGCTTATTAATTTGCAAGATTAAGACACATTCGATCTGTATACATACAAACTCTTTCACTCATGTAGCAGTGATATGTTGATAAATATATATATATATATATATATATATATATATATATTAAAAAAATAAAGGTGACTTGAATGTAAGTTTAACTCCCTACTGGACAAGAAATTGCAAGTAAATCTCCAATACTGTAACAGATCTGGCATATCACCAAAAAAATGCGTTTCAACACATATTGTATTTGACAAGAAGCATATAACCATATCTAAGCTGGCTCATGCATTTTCTAGAGAGAGGGAGAGAGAGAGCAAATTAGACTGCAGAAATGGGGGTTTCCTTTATAGTCTCACGCCAAGCATATGTCCGTGCTCCGTCTTTGTCTACAATCTTGATGACAAAATTTGGTGGTGCGACCACCAACCTGGACCTTATCTCTAGAATGCACTTGTCTACGAGATCAACAGCTTCCTCAACAGTCATATCTTTTCTGTAGTGACGGTCCATCATGGCAAGGGAGAAGAATGCACCATACCCAAAGGCTGCCTTGTCTACTTTGTGAAGTGTGGCAATGTAATCGATGAAAAACAGAGAAGGGCCAGTTTCCTTGTCGTAGCCAGCAAGGACAATATTCACCATGTATGGACTCTGAAAATCCAATAGCAGTTCAGCTATGTCAAAATCAAAGACATAAATGAAACCTAGTAATCAACAATTCAACACTATTCAATAATGGCAAAAATACTAAAATGAAATGATCCTTGTACTTTTTGTTTGGTTTCAATTTAGTCCTTGTACAATTTAATTATCATAATAGCACTTGTACTTTTTATGTAAGTTTCATTTTGATCCAAATTTAATACGAGATACTTATAAAAGTTGACATGCATTAAAAAAATGCCCAAATAATGCTTATTTGAATTTTTTAAATAAAAAGGCATGCACTAGTTTTCTTTTAAAATTTTTTGACTATCTTACCATCAAAATATATATCATTCCTTATTAAACAAATTTACTATCTATCAACAATTACACCAAATTCCTCCCAATACTATAATAATAATTTTTACATTTTAATATTCTTCATTTATAAAAACGATACTTAATATGGTATAATGTCTATATATAATATGTGTCGCAAGACTATATATTATATTATGTAATATATTTAATTAACATATCTATCTATCTATATACATATATATATATATGTATATATATGTATATATATATATATATATACATATATATACATATATATATATATGAGAAAAAGGGATGCTCTCATGTGAGTATATAATTGTTCAAGCACATTACGTTGTATTTATTTTTTATTTCATTCTGAAAAATTTCAACGTATAAAAGTATTTAAAATATATATGGTTATCAATTTTTTTCAAAAACATTTATGATGTTTTAACATATATATTATAACTGTACAAAAATCATGTTTTTTTCTATGTAAATAATCTAAATATTGCGTTCTTAAGAATGTTAAATATCACTAAAATTTTTGGAAGACGTATTATGATATACCATATATATTTATTATATACATTATATAATAATTATAATATAATGTATTGCATAATATGTTATAATTAATAAGATTCTTATCCTATTAGATTTCCTATTATATTACAAAAATATTGTAAAAATGAAAATAACTCAACCTTCTTAATTTAAAAATTCAAGTAGGCATTATTTAGTATATTTTCAAATACACGCAAGTATTTATTGACACTTACCATTGAATTTGGATCAAAATGAAATCTTTATAAAAAATACAAAGACTATTTTGATAATTAAATTGTATATAGACTAAATTGAAACTGAACAAAAAGTACAAGGACTATGTTAGTATTTTTGTCATTCAATATTCTCATCAAAGTCTAGCCTTTCACTGAAAGTAATTGTTGCCCACTGCATTCCAAAATTAGAGATACTCTCAGCTTCATATCTAGTTTGGTTGTGAAATCCTTCGTTTCAAATTTGATGGGTATTTATTTAGTTTTGGTTGTGATCCAATTAACACAACAAAATACTTAGTAGTGGTGAATGTAAACTTTCTAGAATTGATATTTTAATATATGCATAACACAAATTGTATCTTACAATTTCACAAGTGTATTATAATCAAACACTGAAATGTATTTCTAATTTTGGAACAAAACAAATATAAAAGACCAGATGCATGCAAATATATAGCCAGTAAAATTTAGTCAAAAAGAATAAAGAGGGACACACACAGGGACATATCAGCAACTAATGATTAGTATTGGTTGGTAATGCTGGTAGTAGCAAGCATTGATAAAAGTACCTCTAGTACTTAGAGGAAACAAATATAAAATTCCAAAAGGCACTTTACTCACAGGAGATTCCAGATGAATGCTTAGAAAAGATTACATAATAAATATTCACAGAGAAATAATTCAAAAAACCTGGTCAATTCAGAAGCTGCAGAAATTGTGGAAACAATGCTTAAGAATAAAAGGAAGTTCTCCGGGATATCATTTGACATTTAGGCAGCATCTCTTATTATTACATCATTGTTGCTACATGAGTAGATTTCAGCTATAAATGACCGTTGGTTTGAAGGGGATTGAATATCTACATAACTGTTTTCATGTTCAACTTATCTGGGTAATGCACGTCAAGCTTGATGATGACTTTCAAGTTCTTTGGGGAAGAGTTTATCTTGAAGCAGTTAGGATTGCTCAATAGATTCAAGTAGTGTGATGGTCTTAAGGTTGAAGGATCAACCAAGATGCGAGAACTTATGTTTTTATTTTACTTAAGGTTCATAAAATCTCCTGACATCTGCTAAATTATGAACTGTCAACGACTGAACGAGGACAGTTGCATCTACCTAGAAGAACCTAACTAATGAAGGAGGGGGAAATCAAAATTGAACTCCCTTCTCGGCCAAATTAAAATGCATTAGAAAACTCAACCAACTCCTCACAAAGACTTGGTTTTAATAGAATTATACATATAGCATACTAGCAATTCAATACAAGGTCTTCATTCCACACTAAAGAGGAACCTTGAATTAGTCTGATAAGAAAACATCAACCTGGAGTGCAACAATGGGCAAACAAGTTATACACAACTACTCTCCTGTGCAAGGTCTTCAATCCACACACTAAAAGAAGAAAGATCACCTCGAGTTGGCCTTAAAAAAAATATTTTAGAAAAAACAAAAGAAATCACGGTAGCAACATATTCTCAAAAATACTAAATCATCTCTACACACGCGCATGCGCACACACACATATTATCCCCTCCCTTTCACTAATAAAGAGTACTACTTATAGTAGTGGCCACATCACTTCTAGCCTACCGCAAATTGCCAGCAATCACCACTATGAACAACCATATGGACCAAAAATTCAAACATGTTATTTAACTGCCTCATAAACGTCTTATACAAATCATATGTCAAAAGGATATTCAGACGTGTTAAATTTATTTGGGGGGGAAAAAAAGAGAAGCAATACACTTAACTACCTGATTTATAGGCCAATTCTCACATAACCACCTGAAGGCTGAAAATTATCATTTACCCCCCTAACATTGTGAGTTTAAGTAAAACTAGTGTTTTCTCAGCCAAATTAAGTAGGTATTTTGCAATGATAATATATCTTGTTGGTCGCTTTGGTTATATCTTTATAATTACCAGGACTAGGAATGCAGAAAATTGATCAAATTACTGATGGTATGTGGTTATGTGAATATCTACAATAAAATTTTGGGGTGGGGGGTTGGGTTTATGTTATGACCTGTTTGGTACGGTGGAAAGGGCAACGGAATGGAATGAAAAGCATTTCTTTCCTACGTTTGGTTGTCAAAATTGAAGCAGAATGCCTTTCCTATGGAATGGTTCATTCAGTTATAGGAGCTGATTCATCATTCCTTAGGAGGGGGTGAGTAGTGATCCTTTCCATCAACGGAATGATTGAAGCTTGTAGTTGTCCAATTTGCCCCCATTGTGTTCACAGCCACAAGTTCACTATCACCGGTCACCACCATAGAAAACACCAGTTGCGCCATCACCATAAGTCCATAACCTCACCATTGTCACCATAATCTCAACCTTGCGGCCCTCTGTCCATTTGTTTTCCATCGTAGCAAAAGTAAAATGGCAAAACTCAGAAAATAAACAAGTTCTTAATTCTTTGATCTCACAAGCAGATAAAATGATCACCATTAATCCATCATAGTTTGTAGAGATAAATATACAATATAATTCCATGGTTCTAAAATTAGATTTGATTCACCATCACCTAGAACAAAGGAGAGATCAAAGAAAGAGAAATTAAAATGATGGGAACACAATGTGAGCTTGAATTTTTTTTTCCTTCTTTCTTTCTTTTTTAAGCGACGATAAAAATCAGAAATCAGAAAGATGAGCAAGGGAGGAGCTGAAGAAATAAAACCATGGCTTGGGTGCAGTTAGTTTCACGAGTAAAGGGTACTCCCTTTGTTGAATATGATAAAGGGTAATTCAGTCTTCTTGGACAAGTTTATTTCATTCATTCACAAATTTCAAATAACATACCAAAACATGTCAATAGAAAACATCATATCAATTCCGTTCCGATTCCGATTCTAATTCCAATAATCATTCCATTCATATAAAATGATTCTGTCCAACCAAACGCACCATTACTTTCTAGACTCCAAGTGGCTATGCGAGAATCGGCCTAACTCGGGTAGTTAAGTGAGATTCACTCCAAAGAAAAAGGCTGTATATGTTAAAATTGGGGTGTTTCCTCTTTTTTTTTTGTTGGGGGGCAGGAGCTGAGGTGTGCATGGCTTACTTTTAGGAAATGATTAATGTTGGTATTAACAACCTTGAGAGAATTCCACTTCCCCAAATAAAAACACTATACAATATGGTCTAGCATACATCTAACGTTCTCAATGTCTTCTTATAGACTCCATGGGATACTAAGGCGGTAAGGCCCACACCCTTTCATGTGCAAGCACATAAACATTTTAAAGTTCAAAAAGTTTCAGCCCATGTTGTTTTGTAGAAGAAAATATGAAATAGATGATATCATATAGTAACATCTTCCTCAATAAAACAAACCAATCCAATCTCTTTGTCTCGTAGTCCAAGAGAGTTTCCAAATAACATAATGACCAAGAAACCAACTTTCCGGTTTTCACTTGAAAATTACTTTTTGTATAAAAAATAAAAAATTCCTACGGCAGATGCATAATACATCAAAATGACCAAAAAATAAACTATGAAATGACAAAACAATTGTGCTACATACTTAGCTATTGAACTATTGGAGAAAAATATGACAATATATAGCACGTGGGCAAGAAAAACCATTTACCACACTTTGCACACATGGCATGGTTAGTTTTTAGCCATTTTGGTCAATTCTCTGTCAATTTATAGAGTCACTTTGTAAATTTTAGGTTTCAAAACCGAAAAGTTGGAAGGTCCTTTTAATTTTCTGAGTATGTCCATTTCAAATTGTCACCAAGTCTGACGTCATCTTTTATAATCAAGTTAAAGTAGAGTACATCCGTATATAAGGTTAATTCCAAAAACATGCTTAACTGAAATTTTAAGCCTCACAAGAGAGAACATCAACTATTATTTATCAAGAAAAAGGGGGTAAAACAACTGTGCAATAACATATCAAGTCAAAGAAAATTACTGGTCTCCAACTTATGAAATTCGCGTCTCTTTTGAATTCATATCTACGTCAGTGATATAATACAACTATAATAATGCCAACGATTGAAATCAATTTGTGACTAACCCCAAAGCCAACCCGTTTCTAACATTATAGCATGGTTAGCAAGCTGATATTAAAATTGAGGAAACACGCCCGTTATTGATGCACAAATCATTAAGTTCATGTGACATCATCTCAAAACAATTGTGCCCTATTCGTAGAACTGGAGTCATATGGACATATGTATATATATCCGCATAATTTGTCAGACATTCAAATGACATGATACTTCGCACAAAGAACAGAACAAGAACAACTGAGAAACACATCAACCCACTTCAGTTCCATGCCGAAGCAACTGATAATGCATCGAGTAGGCATGGAAGTATCTAGTCAGCTCAATTTCAGACAAATTAACTGACTCCATAGGTATAACAGTGTCACACCACATTTAAAATTAGAAACCCCGATGACCCAAAAATGAAAAAAGTCAAACCATAAACTAGAGAATCTAGAGAAGCTCAATAATGGCATACCTTACGGAGGGCAGTAGCGAGCTCCCCACGAGTGAAATTAGCGGCAGCAGAAGTAGTCAATGGAATGCCATTACGAAACTGATACAAAGCAACGTTCTTTTGAATGAACTCGGTAAACTGAGCTCTGAGAAAAGAAAAAAAGACCATTTTCGGCATCAAAATAAAGAAAGTACAGAACAAACATTGATCTAAATCGAAATCTGTATATTTTATAGAAATCAGAAGAAAAGAAAGGACCTGTCGCCGGCTTCGCCACTAGCACCCATAAGTTTGTGAGAATCGAGAAGCATGATTTTGTCTTCATCAGATTTGTGTACCAGAATACTATGAACAGCCGAAGAATCTGCAACAACCAGAGCGAAATCCTTCCCAACCAAACCAAACACACACTCCATTAATGATCTGTTGTATAAAATTCGATCTTTCTCGCTGTGCTATTTGGTTTGATTGAAAGATGCAGTGATCGGTGAGGATACTAATGGAAATTTTGGGGCTTCACTTAAGACTAAGAAATAATCCTGGCTTGCAGAACACGAAGAGAGAAGAAGTGGGCAGTTAAACGGATCCCGGGTTCCAATTTTGAACCGCCATTTCGCACTCGGGCACCCGATATAATGCTGACAAATAAGTTAACGGACTATTGACACAATTATAAATAAGAAATGCCAAATAAATACCGATGAGTTATGTAGCAATTTTTAAACCAAGTAGAATCGGATATTGATGCAACAAAAGAAGAAACAAAGCGAGATAATTATATCAATAAAAGAAAGTACATATAGAAACTTTTTCAATTCAATTATTATGATATGGTTGAGATTGTTGTGGTTATTTTCGATTTTATGTTAATATTAAATTTTAAAAAAAATGTAACATGTGTCGTTTTAAATATTAAGAAATTGAGTTCTATTAATCAAATGTCTCAATTTCGAGCACTGAAAATATAAATGTATAATGTTTGAATTATTTCTCGTGAAAAGGGACGAACAAAAATATGTTTCAAATTAATCAAAATAACTAGGATACTAAATAAAAAGTACTAAAAAATATATAATTTAGAGGGTTCATTGAATTATTCTATTTAGACCTGTAAATTGAATTTAATGAGTCGAGATTATGATAACTCAAATTCGATTTTATTAAAACTTATTTGGTTCGTGTTTAAGTTTGATCGCTTCAATCTTAGAATCTATATATCTTAACTCATCCCAAATAAACTAATGATAACTTTGGACCTAAGTTCTATATATAATGTTAAATGTTTATCTATAATGTTAAAAGTGTTGTGTTGTTCATATTCAAATAAAATCAACCAAAATCTTACAATATTTTCAACCTTCCTTGAGTATTTGTCGTTATACAAAACTGTTTGCTAACATAATTTTCACTGTGATAATATTAAATTATCATCAACCGGTTGAACCAAACAAGTCCGGTTTATTTAATCAGATACAGGGAATCTTAAATGCTAATTAGGAATCAAATACAGTAATTTATATCTATATATTAAAAGAGTAAAAGACAAAATATATATTACGTATGTATGTAAAATTATAAAAAATAAAATATAAAAATAGTAAAGTCTGAAATTATAAAATAATTTCATAATAGAGTTTTAAGAGAACTCTAATTTCATAATAAAGTGAATAATATATTAATTTTGTCATATAATCTTAAATCTTAAAATAATTTTATAATATAGTCCCAAGAGAGCTGTAAGAATAATTTTAATCAATTAATTTATTCAAATAATTTATGTATGATATACATATTTATAATCAAATTATATTATTTTATGATATTTATATTCAAATTTAATAATTTAATTTCAAATTTTAATTAACTAAAAAGTATACGAACATATATTTAATTAACACAATATCTTTTATTCTAAAATATATTATCTATATAATTAAAAAAAGTTAATAAAAAATTAATTTGTTAATAAAAAATTACTCAATAATTTTTAATTATTCCAATCAGAGTCATGTGTGTCATTTCTATGTTTTATTAATAATTCTTAATTATTTTTATATTTTCTTAAAAAAATATAATTTAAAAATAATTAAATTATACAACGTGTGTTGTACATGAATCTTTTAGCTAATAGTGAATAGAATCAGCAGGGCCGTAACAAACTAAAACAGTAAATCCCAAATCAATCATCCCCCACTCTTTACTATTCCTTCTGCATCTTTTATTTCTTTGAACCCTCAAGAATCTACAAACCCGAAAATCCCTCCACTTTTCTCTCTTCGCTAAAACCCTAGACAAAATGTCATCATCCTCCCGTCGTACTCGAGCCCTCCGGTCATCCAGTCTAGGAGAAGTTGGGGTTTTTGATACCGTCCCCAAAATCGACCCTTCGGTACCCAATTGGAAGAAGCGCCGCCACACTGCCACCGCCGCAGCCGTGGTGCGGAGTAACTACATTAACGTCCTTAACCCTGTAGCTGAGAAAAAGGGGTTGATGGGGAGCTCGAATCAGGCGGTTATGGCGGCAAAACAGGGTCCAGAGAGTGGTATTCTCACATTGGGATCGCCTATGAAGGAGGATGACGATGATCAGTTTGTTGATGAAAACTATGGGTGTTTTCTTGAGTATTGTTCGTTTTGTAAAAGACAAATTGTTGGTACCAAGGATGTCTTCATGTATGGGTATGTTTTCTGTTTTGTTTTTATCTATCATACCATGTTTTTAACTTTTAAATTTTTAATATATAATTAAATGGTTTGATTTCTGGTTTCGATTGATTCTGTGTAATCATCTTGGAAAATTTTTGGTCTCCTTTTAAGGCATTGTAAGTATTATTCTGATTTTTAACATTGTTTTGTAATTTTCTTGTGTTTAAATTTATGGGTGTCTCGCATATTTGCTGTTGAAACTGATTGGATTTTATAGTTATGATTTTTATGTCAATGATTAGATAAAATCGTGATAACAAGAATTAATTCAGTATATAGGGAGTAGTACTTTATATCAGTCTGTTCTTGCTGTAGTCAGTCCGAGAATGCTTTGTATAACAATTTGTTAACATCATATGATGTTTTTGTTAACAAAACGTTAATGTAGATTGATGCTTTCAGTTTACTTCACCATTCACACATAAAACCTAATTAATTCCATAGATATTTTATTTAATTTTGGATTTTTGAGAAACAACTAAATAAGAATGGAGACTGCTTGTTTTATTTCGACTTTCATGATGAAAACAGTGAGGTGATGGTGTTTGTGGTGTATGTGTGTCTGTCAATGACCAAGTGATGAGCATCTGAGGACGTAAAACGTGATGAGCGTTTAATATTCTATATTTCCTTAATTTCTCTGATTCTTTATATCATATTTCATTCGTAAGACCAAGTGCAAACTGTGCAAGATTAAATTAATTAACCTAGAAAAGCCTGCAGTTACCTCAAAGCATTTTGCACCCCTGAATGCCGAGAAGCACAAATCGCACTGGATGAAAGTGTCAAACCTCCTTCTCCACAGCCGGCAAGGGCATCAGCAATAGCTAAATTGGTGGCAGCTGGGAAGGCAGCTGAAAGTGCCAAGGCAGGATCGGTGGTTGGCTCCAACGTTGGAAAGCGTACAGTGCCAATGTTCAAGTAAGGTGCTGCTTGAGACATGATTTAGATTGGCTGACTGCATATTCAGATGCATTGCTGTAAGATTTTTTGCTAGCAGCTTGCAGTTCTGTATATAGATCTTCATAGCTAATTGCAGTTAGTTCCTGATAGTTAAGTGAAAATACAGCATACCTTATAGTTGTACAGTTCTAATGGTCTTCTTATTTGTTAGGAAAATTAGCTTCAAGGTCCTCTTAATCAATGGCAACTTACAATGTCTTAGTTTTTGCAGTTCTTGTTTCTTATTATAAATAATGAACCTGCTTGAAAATTCCATTTGGATTAGTTTTCGTGGATTCGAATGAAGATGCCATCTGGGTGCTTTATTATTGTTTGCTTTTCATTAATTTTATTTTGGGGTAGTTTATTAGTCCATCTGTTCAAAAAGAAAGGCTTACATTTTAAAAGTTATCCAATATTTTTACTCAAATCTACTACTAAACTCCAATTTGTGTTTGATTGATTTTGATTATCAAACTTTTGCCACAATTTAAATTCTATGAAATATTCTAGGATTTCATACCTCAATACAAATAAAATGAAATGTAACTCGTTTTGTCAAGTATTATTTACTTTCATGGAGTACCAACATCTAGACTTTCAAATCTTATGTGTGTTTCTCATTTTTAAGTTTTTCCCGGTTTTCAAAGAAAAAGTTTCTTGTCTGTGTGCTGTAGACTTTGGAAAGCAAATTCTATTA
Source organism: Centella asiatica (assembly GCA_014636745.2). NCBI lineage: Eukaryota > Viridiplantae > Streptophyta > Magnoliopsida > Apiales > Apiaceae > Centella > Centella asiatica. Next base: position 27,632,701 of record CM025780.1, on the reverse strand, counting down.
TTTTCTTTAAGTACTCCTTTGTTTCTCATGCATTGAAGTATTTTGTGAATAATAATGGCGAAGAATAGGGGCTGCAACTTAGAAAAATTACAAGATCACTTGTTCACTTATGAGACAAATAATTTTTGAGAATTAATTATTCTATGTGAAAATTCAATTTCCCCAAATGTTGTGAAGCGTGTTTTACTGTTTTATAAGTTATATATATACTCGTATGACGAATGACTCCTGTCAAAATAACAAATTTCATTTGGAAATAGTTTAAAGGAAGCTCATTGTTTTTGAGTTTTTTTGTTTTGTTTTGTTTTGTTAAATCATTAATTCAAATGTAGTTTGGTATTGTAGGTGCTTAATTTTTTAATAAAATTTGAGTAATGACGGTAGGAATTTCTTTAGTTTGGTTTAGAAATTACAATCCAAAGGAATTTATGTAGTCTTTAGATATTTGAATAAAAATATAATCAATAAATTTTTATACACAAAGTAATTACAACGTAAATTCACAACTCAACAAGAATGTGACCGTGTGACAAACTAAATAAACTTCCAAGATTTTGTAGTAATTTTTAAAGATTAAGTGTTGCTTCCAAATATAAAATTGTTTGCTCCATCAATGTTAGTGGACCATGAGCACACCAAGAAGTTCAAAGTAATATAGTGTTACTGTGCAGAAAACGCATAGTAATTGAATGCACCAAAAAAAAAAAAAAAAAAAAGAAAAAAAAGATACCATGGATGAGAACAATTTGAAAGCAGAAATTGGTTACATTTTTGAAGTCAAAGGGCTTATGTCTATATCCGACAAATAAGTTGCCAAATGAGTTCATCGATAGTAACTTTACATCTTAAATATATTAAATGATTATCCATTACTCATAGGTCTACTTAGGTGTATTTGCTTTAATTTGCAGTTCAAGCTTCAACTTTGTATAACACTAGAAGATCAGACATCTCTGCGAACACGAAGTTACGAGTAAAGTTTTTAAAAGTTTTTGTATACTCTTTTTGTGAAACGAACAGAGTATTATCTTTAAAACTCTATCCGAACTAATCGCTATATATTAATAGACAAATGAAGACCGCAATGCAGAGAAAAAGCGAGCTGAAGCAAGGTTTATGGCTAAACCGTTAGTTTGGTGAAGTGAAGAGAAAGGTGAGAGATTTCCAAGCATTGTTATGACTGTCTAAATGTTCGGACAAAGGAGCCAATATTGTTATAGACTCCATAAATTCTTTAACCGTGTGGCATAGGTTCAAAAGATGTTTGGTATGAACGAAAATAAGAGAAAATGAAAGCCAAGTTGCATTGCATACATTTTGTTTCCACATCCCATAGGTCTCGCAATGTATATACTTTATAAAGGGATTCAATTAATAAATCAGGTGTGATTCATCTCTTGATTCAAATCCTTAATGTGTCATGTTAGATGAACTTATTGAATGTAATAATTTCTTACACAATAATTTATAAAGACTTGAATCTAGTGATGTATCTTTTAGCTCAACTAAAACAAAAAAAAAATACAATACAATTCTTTCTGTTTTAAGATATTTTTCTTTTCTACTTTAGAATCAAATTATTTTCTCCATTCTTAATTAACAGGCACCATTTGGCCTTATGAGTAACTAATTGGCACCATTTGGCCTTTTCAGGTTAAGTTGATTGTTTTGACTTGAATTTTCTAATATTTTATAGGGGTTAAGATAATTAAGTTATAAATCATATTTCAAATTTTATCTACTAATTTTATATCTATGAATTCATAATCTATCTGAAAATTCCAACTGTACGGATTGAAAACATATCAGAAAATAGAGTAGCACACAAATTTTTAAATCATTTCATAATGTATAGCATGATTTTTGTAATTATGTAAAATTTATATATTTTCAATGGCTAAGATATATTAATTTTTATATTATTATAAAAACTATGTAAAATAACTCAAAAAATTACATATAGTTTATTTTTGTATGCTCTTTTAATCTGTACGGTTAGATTTTTCTCATATATTCTAGAAATTGAAGCATAGCACGAGTGAGTAAGATTATAAAAATAAGGTATAACTCAATTCTCTTATTCCCTATTTTATAAATATAAAAGTAGCAAAATTATATTTTGTAAATCAAACAGTAACAGTACATTTTAGATTTATTCTCTAGTTAGTTGAAAAACTTAAGTAGTAAATTACGACTAGTAAATATGGAGGTTTAGGGAAACTAACTTCTTTTCGGTCGAATCATTAAATAAGCTGGAAACAAGACAAGGGATCTCACGAATGCAATAGGCTGGAAAAATATATATTTTGCAACTGCTAAATTCACATAATTTCTTTTATATTTACATTTCTGATCACATCATATATTCGTACTACTATTAAAAACTGTAAAATATAAGTCACACACATGGAAATACTGTTAGTTTGTATGGTCTCTATAACTTTTTTTTGGTCTAGACATTCAGCTATCTATCATCCTTTTATCTCTATAACTTTATTTTTGGAAAAATATAATGTCTCACGAACTAACTACATCTGTAGAAGTAATTTAAACCCGCAGATATGTTACTTATATTATTATACTACTACTTGACTTCTTTTGATTTTATCAGATGTCCCCGAAAAGGAACTTGACTTCTTAAGTAAGTTGAATGTAAATGAGCATAAAAATTTAAGTTCATTTCTTGAACCTGAGTTTAAACAAATATTTTTATGCATTTCGATCTTTGAAATTTAAGTTGAAAAATTATATTAGACCTGAATAAAATTCTACCGGTATTTACATATTGGATAATCTGCTGGAGGTGCACCTTTAAAATCGTACAATTAAACATTAAATGGTATTAGGGGTACATAAAACCTGGACCAAAAATAAATAGTGAAGCAAGTCAAAGGAGACAAACATCTCTCACTTCTTTATTGGGATGCTCAAAATATGGAGATTTTCCAAATTCTGCAGAATGTGGGATTGTGGGAATGCCAGTAGTACCATCACTTTAATCAAAATGATCCAAAAGCACAACCCCACTGCAACTCTCACCTCTCTCTCTTTTCTTTTCCATACAATCACTATTTTCTGCTTGTCCCCTAGCATGCAAAAAGTTCCAAATTTTATAATAAAGTCTTGACAGAAAAACACAAAAATGGCATCTCTCCCCCCAATCAGAAATGAGTTTCTGTATTCCCACCCAGCCATTCCTGTGAAACTGTCTTCTCTTTAAATTTTTAATTTCAGACATTATTTAAATAAATTAAACATGTGGAACAAGGCATAAAAAACATAGCAGTGGAGATGGGTGATAATCAAGAAACCAGCTTTTTTCAGTTAAATCATTTGCGGCAACATAAAGAGCAAAAGGGCTGCAATATTCAATTCTTTTTACTGCCATCCCTCTATCACTCTTGTAATGAGTATCTATGTACACACTACACATCACTTCATTACTTCATTCCCCATTTAAAACAAAAAGGGCATACCTAATGATTATTTTGACACTCTCATTCTCTTCTTGTCAATGATCTGTGCACTCCTAGCTAATTAAAGAATCTTGAATAAACTATTCCTCAGTTACCCACTTGGCAATCTCTAATTGTTCTAAGTTCCTCCTGCAAAAACAAGAATAAGAAGGTTTTTTAAAAAAAGAATGATTTTTATCTTAAATCAAACATTTCTTTGAAAATTAACAAGATTATGGTACCTAAACATGCTTGTGAGGAGCCTCGAGACGCCGTAAAGTGGTACTTTCGTTAGTCTAAACTCTAAATTTGTTACAGACCGACAAATTAAGGTCGATAATGGTCAATTAATCCGGCTTGTGTGAAGTTAGTAGCTCAAGTCAATTACTGGTATCTACAAGAGATGAGAGAAAGAGTTAAACTTGACCAAAAAACAAAAACGTGGGCCAAAAAATAGTTTGAAGTAAAAAGCAGAAGACTGACCTTTTTGGTATTTGGACATTGGTGCGTCTCCATCAACCTTCAAATGGGGCTCTTTAGAAAGAAGTTCCAATTTGCAACTGGGGACCGGTCAACAACACATAAGGACAGGAGTGCAAAATGTGCTGGCTCAAGTGAGCTTCATAAGATAAATAAAAAGCAATTTATGTGACATTGCTACTCAATTAGCATTTGATTCTGGAAATAGTGTATTTAAAGAGTTTCAAGAATTTCATGCTCAGGGTAACCGAGAGAAAGTTAAGTTAGTTGTGAGATACTATGTGGGAATCTCATTTATTATTTACTTTGATTGACGAAATTCTATACAACTCACTTCTCAACCAATTCTCATCGTATGTTGTTTGAGATCTCCACCTTTAATGCAAGTGTTGTTATCACAGAGCTAACCCACAACCTCATTTCATTTGTTAGAATATATAATGTTGTGGATGCATTTGTTTTGGCATTATTTCATTTAAAAAGAAGGGGTAACAAAAAAATATGGCATCTCAATGTGTGTGAGAGAGAGAGAGAACGTACAAAATTCTGAGGATTTTCTGAACCCTTCAAAAAAAGCAGAGTTCGGTGTAACCATGTGAGTATGGAAACAGTTCCTCCACCTCAATTCTAGAGGTCGAACAACTTGTGCTTTTCCTCAACCGGCTATGTGAAGACTCCACCTCGGCCCAAAATATGCCGTAAACAGGTCTATGATCGGAGAACCTGGATTCCCCTCGGACATATGATAGTTGATGGAGACCTCCTCCAAACCACAAAATTCTGTCACACCTTTAATAAAAACAATGGATTGATTAATGCCTTAACAATAGTCCATTATAATTCTATGATCTAAAACACTCCATGAGAATAATTGAGAAGAACTACCAACAAAAATATAACAAAACACAACTTTTTTTCATCCATTGTTGTTTAGAATCCCAACTTTATTCTCGGTAAGAATTCTTACCATGCAGGTGTTCGACGTTTTTCCTTTAGGTGAATACTTTCTCCGGTGTATCTATCTGAATTAGTTGAATACTTGTATGTTGGAGGGAAGTATATCTTCCCTTCTTTCCATCCTTCAAAAACACGACCCTTTCTTTGCTCTAGTCGTAGCTGCGGAAAGCCAAAAAAAAAAAAAATTCAATCTAATGGATCTAAACAAAAAGGACACGCATTTGATTTCATCAAAATGAAATGGTCAAACAGATAAGAATGCTTTGACAAGACCATGTGAGCCATGCCTGGTCATTCTCTAAGAGCGCCCTCCAGTTTTGCATCTCGACAAGCGCCTTCGCTGATCGGTAAGAAAGGGCAATTCTATAATTGAGATCCCCAAGCCAGATGATTCGACTGTGCCAAAATAGAACTATCAGAATATATTTTGGAGAATAATTACACGGTTGGGTCTTTTTTTCTCTCAAAAAAAAAATAAAAATTGCCATGTTAAGGTGACCAAATTTAACTTATAGCAGCATCCCAAAAATTGCAATAATGCATGCAATATTAAGTTGATATATAGCTAAGTCAGTATTTAAATATCAATATCTGACATATAAATAAAAGTTCTTACTCATGTTGAAGGATTGTTTCAGGGGATTTCTCATCACAAATGCCATGAACTCGTGGAAACCTCGTCTTTCTTAGGATTTCCATTACATCAGAGTTCCTCCGTAGCTCATCACCTTCCTTCTGTCCTGACGTCAAGTGGCTGCAGACAAAGCAAAAGCTTGTTTGATGCAATAACATACTCACCGAGATGGACCCCTGTAAAATTAGCACTGCATTATCTCAAGCTTTCAACCTACAGGAAATTTAAAACAATACCATAATTTCCAGAGACATACCTTATTTCCTAGGTAACCCATCAATCCCCTTCCAACACAAGATACTTTTATGTTTTTAACATGCTCCCTTAAATCACTCCTCACCCATATTGTGAGAAAAACTCCAACCATTTGCTTGCTGACCAATAAAGAATACCTTGAATGCCCTGGCATCCTATAACCATCTTCCATTGGTGCAGATCCACCATTGAACATTGGTGAGAATAACACAGTGCTAGGTGAATCGCCAGGTCCATAATCATCATCAGATGAACCCCATCTGGAAAAGTCACTTGGCCTCTGACTCCATGAATAATCACTTGGTCTGTGTCCTGAAGAATAGTCACTTGGCCTTTGACCTGAGGAATAATCACTTGGCCTGTGACTTGAGGAGTAATCACTCAGTCTGTGGCCTGAGGAATAATCACTTGATCTGTGACTCGAAGAGTAATCACTTGGCCTTTGACCCCATCTGACATTGGGGTCATAGTCACTTTGTCTATGACCAAAGATCACCCGGTCACAGACACTATATCGTCGATCAAGGCGAGGCTGTGGGTTTGAATGATCATTGTCATTTCTCCAGTTTCGTGGTGCCTGGAATGATCTACGATGGAAGAAAGACGAGGCCATCTGTCTGGTTGATCCCTCAAAATCAGCATCCGATTCAGCAACCGGATTCGGGATTGGAGAAGGTGTATAACACCCACTTCCTCCACCTGTTCCAGGACGGTTGTTTAGGGTTTTATGAATCAGAGCTAGCCATTTCTTGGCAGGACCACTGTCTTCAGCACCAAGAATATTACCAGCATTTAGAGGAACTATTTCTTGAAATCTGATAAGAGAGAAAAATAACATCATTAAGGTAGGTATGGGAATGACTTTATTTGATGAAAGAATATGCAGATATTAAATCAACAAATCATACCCAAGAACATAAATGTCTGCAGGAGGTGAGGCAAGAAGCCAATCATCTAGATTCAAATTACTTGTTGGAGATCTTCCACCCACATTCCATGTAGCCGAAAAAATACTGTTTCAAATTGAAATTCACAAAAATAATAAAATTAAAGTCATTTTGTATATTTTTTTTTTCCTATGTACTAGCCACAGATAGCACTTATGTGAAATAAGGAGTTGAAGCACACAAACCTATAGTTCTGGACATTTATGACCTGAGGGTGATCAAGATTAGCTCTTCCTCGGCGGACACGGTCCCTTGTCTTGCTCGACTTTTCTGCACATCCAAGTGTCAAAGATTAAGAATAACTGCATAAAAAGGTATTGGAACTTCTATATATGTGCAGGCATGGTGAATACACACACACACACACACACACAAACACAATATGGCTGAGTAGTGTTACTAAACCTGTTTTACTTTTTTTGATTGTGCAAGGCTCCCTCTCCGAGAAGCTGCTCCTCCGCTCCACATTGCTACCTAAAACCAGATATTCATTTCATGTATTCATAAATAAATAGAAATTTCATTTGTTAACATTGTTGAAAAGCTTTATTGCCAGGACTTGTAGCGAATATCATCACCAAGCAGGACATATAAATACAAATTAACCAGTTTGATTGCTTAAAAAATATATAACGAACTGAAAATTTGATTTGATCAGTAGATGTGGTATACTAAATTATTTTTCTAGCATAATAGTCCAGAAGAGATGAAGAATAAGTCAAATTTTCTACGTATTGATTTCACTCTTAATTATCTCAGCAGTCAAATGATGACAATTGATATATCAATATTGCAAATGAGAGTGAATAAAAAACAGATAAAAATGATATACCCACCAGCATAGACATCTTCATTTGCCTGAAAATCCTCAGTTTTGCACTTGATATTGAACCACCTTCTAACCAGTGACTTGGACCAAGAGAGCTTCACCAAAGAGAACACAAGGATCAGTAACACACAAAGATTGTAGAGATAAGTTAGAGAGGTAAAATTTCATCAGATTATTTTCCAAGAAAATGTGGGCAAAAGGATCAAAAACCTTGCTTTTCTTGGAATTCTCATCTCTCATTGTTAAACTTCTTCTTCATACAACTCTTTCTTCTAATTCACCTTTGCCCAAAGTTTTTAAAAATTTTCCCCTGAATCACCCACAACCAACAAAGTTTCAAGAAAATGACACCATAAAGCAGCTCCTCTTCCTCAAAATGCCCCTCTTTCAAAAACTGGTCCAATCTATCAACTTCTTCCAAAATAAACTCAATACTAACAAAATAAAAAGAATCGCACTTGTGGGTATCTCTTAAATTCCAAATTAAGCTCAATATAAATCTCCTCAACCAATCATAGAAAGCTCAGTATCCGAGTGATCTTGCTTCTGGGCATCCTCCCAAAGCAATGCTGCTTCTTTTCTTTCGGCTCGCTCTTCTAATTCTTATACTACAGAATAAACAAGAAGAATAACCAGTAAAGAGACACAAAACCCAGTAAAAATTACAACAGCCCACAACGACTGGTGAGAGAAATAACTCTTTTATGAGACCCGAAGAACAAGACAATACGGCAAGTTCTAGAGAAAGAAAGTCTAGAGAGAGAAAATGGGACCCTTCCCTTTCCTCAAAATAGTGAAATACAGCCCCGTTCCAAGGAACGGCCAAAGTATCGAATTTGAACAGAATAAAGCAAAGGGAGAGAGAGGAGAGAGCAATACCAAAAAAAAAAGAGAGAGGAGAGAGAGTCTCACACTACATTCCCCGCTGAGAGGCCTCCTTTTCCTCTTTTATTAAACCCGAAACATGATTGGGCAACGGGCATATCGTTTTGATGTGATTCAGCAAACGAAACGACCAAATCAACCGAATAAAAGGCTGCCCGTTGGTCAAGGGCAGCAAGATCTACTATCTTGGTTGTAGCTGCATTTTATCTTGTTTGCTATTTGGTCTTGCATCAAAGTTAAAGCAAGTTCAAAGAAGGGAAAAAAGATAAAGGGAATGTGTATAGTAGTAGAATTAGTACAATCTATATTTGTTTTAGTTTCTTTATTTTGCTGCTTCTTTTTCTTGGATTTCGTTTTGATTTTGTAAGGTATATCTTGGAGTAACTGTCAATCATCTGTGTACTAGGTCATTATTAATAATCTGTTATAACTTCTATGGACTTTTATCTTCTTTTTGTTATCTTTTTCTTTATCTATCTCTTTGTTTTTTTTAAATTGAAAATTTTGATTTGTGCCATTGATTTATGCGTCGGATATTGGAGATCATTTCAGAGATGTTAGCTCCTAAGTTTAGATGGAGGAAAGTGAAAATATTGTTTTGTTTTGATCAATTGAAGATTAAACTAGTATAGAAATAAGGCTGATTTCGTTGTTCTCCGATCCCACTTTACGTGTCACTTGATTGAATAGCTTCTATGTTATGAATTTAAATTTCATATAATTTTCTTATTTTGTGTGTACTTTGTCCAATGCATTATCATTGTAAAACTTCCAAATATTAATATATTTCTTATTGATACTAACAAATAAATATAAAACACTAATTATTGAGAGAAATCATTTTTGTCTAGACAAATAATTTGATATCCTCGTGGCAAGTGATGTACTTTAATCAAAATCTCTTCCATTTTTTAACGATCTTAAGAACGCATACAACAAGTATCTGATGAGTCATTAGGATACTATTAATAAAAATGTAATAGACTCTCGCTTTAATTTGAATATTTTTTTAATTATAATAGAAAAATAATTGTACCAAAAAATATTGAATCGTTTGTTCATGTGTGTGACATTACCAGCCTTGTTAAGGAAAAATGTTATTGAAAAGATTTGGAGAGTAAAAGGAAAATATTTAAATTCGTAACTATAGTGCAGACGTTTGTGTGGGATGGAAAGTAAGAGACCTAGTGAGAAAAACTACTACAATCCGGAAAATGGACGTAATATATGATTATGTAGGCATGAATAACACCAACTTTTTAAAATATGATTTATGTGAGAATAGTACTTCATTCATTTCATAAAAAGAGTTATTTTAAAAAAAATGAGACTTGTTTTATAAAAATATCTGACATTTTTATTATTTTTTCTTTTATAATATTATATTTTTAATTTTGTCATTCCAAACTTCTTATTTTCATAATTAATTTAATATTCATAATAAATTTCATGGGAAAAATTAATTAATTAACATGTAATTTAAATTAAATATACAATATTAATACTTGTTAAAAGAATTTTTTTTTTGTGGAATTAACAAAGATAGTAACTAAGATTTAGAATAGCATAAAAACTAATACATTTATAATGAAATAATTTAAAGCATTAGATACATTTAAATCCATGTATTCCCTTCCCTCGATAAAAGATTTAAACCTATTTTTGTATGACATGACAACCTAAAACTTCAGAAATAATCGCTCATAATTAGTTTAGAATAGTTCCGAAGCTTTAATTAAAAAGGATTATCTACATCAAAAAGTAAAAACCATTAAAAGGATGTTACCAAAAAATCCAATAAAAGGAATTAAAAAGAAATTGCAACGTTGCAAGGAAATTCCTTTTAAAAAATCATTGCACATAATCTTTTTTGGGTATTATAATGTTAGCATATTATATATATATATATATATATATATATATATATATATATAAATTGCATGGCATATATCATGTGTGTTACCATAAAGCCAACGGAGTTTCTATTTCTTTTTCGTTTGGCAGTTTTGTCCTTTTCCAGTGTATATTTTGCATGACGTACCTCTACATGTGTATAAGTATGACACACACAAAGACAAAAAAAAAAAAAAAAAAAAAAGAAGAAAAAACAAAGGTGCGTATGTCATTAACCTTAATCATGCTTTACATTTTTTTTTTATAAAAATAAGAAATTTTTAACTTTTATAGTTGGAAAAAGAATTTGAACCCTCGTTAGAAAAAAATGATGAATTTTTAACATATAAATAAATATGTACATGTATTGAAAAAAATAAGTTATAGCTTTTTGAAAGTATATCAATTAATATAAAATATAAGTTTAAGAAGAATTAAAAGGTGAGCAGTCACTCATCTTACATTTTATAGTATTTTGTTTAACATAAGTAAGAAGAAAAAATGGAATATGACCGAGATTACAAAATAAGTGGAAAGAAGATTAATGAACGAATAAAGAGAAAAATAGTAGTACATTAGTTGTAACGTCTGTGTGCAATATAGATGTGTTTTCTTTGTCTGTAATGAATATTTTAGTATAATTTCTAATTTTAAAATTTGAGTGGAGAAACTCAAATTTTGATTTAGCTTGATTAACAGTTACTGATCTATTATTATTTTTAATAAATGTTAATAATAAATTAATATTAATTAGAATTGTAGAAGTATAAGTGAAAGGTCATTTTGAAATTAATGTGACATACAATAATAATTGTTACATATATATATATACTAAGAACTCACCGAGTTATAACAAGGAGTTCATTAGATTACCGATCAAATTGAATCCCTCACTAAATTAATATACAAGATATTGATATAGATGAAAAGGGGACCGAGTGACAGTTCGCCAACTTACACAAGTAAAAATGGTGAAGTTAGATACTGTATATTTTTTTTATATGCATTAAAGTTTTTGTAATCATGTAAGCTAAAATTTTTTCGAGAATAATATTTTTTTTTATAACGTTATATAGTTAAACAGCTATATTTCATAATTAAGTATATGTAAACAACTAACGTAGTATAACTTTACATTCGGAATATATAAATTTTTGTAAACCATTATACTTTTAAATATTCTATTGATATGTAAAATTAAATTTTCTTAGCACGGTATAAATATGAAGAATTACAACCTACTTTAAAACAATTATAATAATAAACCAAGAGCATTTGTACTAGTTTTCCTTAACAATTCTCTATTTAATAATCAACAATACATTTTATACAAATTCATTTAGCAACATCTATCGATGATCTACATCAGATTTCTTATTTTAAAGACTTACAACATTAAAACATCAATATATATAATATTGTATATATACTATATATTTTATATAATATTATCACATTATACAATTAATATAATATATTAAAATTATGATATAATATATATTATACCACACATATATAATAACGTCATTTAATATTAAATTATATTATACATACATACATGTGCGTGCGTGCCCAAACACACACACACACACACACACACACACACACACATATATATATATATATATATTATATACTATAATATATAAGTAATATAAAATATGGAGTATATTATATTGTACCACCTAATATAATATAATATATAAAAAATATATTTTATATAAGGTAATTAAAATATAATAAAATTAGTTTATATTAATTAAAATATTTTTCATTATATTTTATAGAATATATATAATGTTGTTGTATATAATATTACATAATATATTTATAATATATATTATATATGTATTAATATATAATAGTGTATATATATCATTTTATATTATGTAGTATATATTATTATATACTAAATAATATTATATTTACTTTATTATTGTATTATATTATATTATATTACATAATCTATATTATAAAAACATATAATAAAATTTCATATTATATATATTTAAATAATATTGAGTAAAAAGAAATGTGTGAGTCAAAATAATATTTTAATATTTTTTAAGAATGACAATATTGAATAGTATTTTCTAGATTTAAATAATCATTGTTCAAGTTTGTTTCCTAAGATACAACATTCTGTATTTTAGGAAATCTGTTGGAGTATTTTGAAAAAATTCTCCAACTTTATTCTTTAAAATACAAATAATCATAATCTACTGCAAGTGCCCTAATAGACTTATTTTTAAATTTTCATACACAAAAACCATATAGTAAACTTGTGCGTAGCGTCTTCTCAAATAATTTGAGATGCTCGAAATAGGCTTGTCCTTTAAAGAAAAGACAGGTGTCCCAACTGACCAACTGAAGGTGTTGTGGTCCTTTTAACGCCATAACTCCTCAAGGCCCAACATAGATTTTGATCTCTTCCTAATTTTCAGTTGCTATTTAATTTTTTCCAATTGAATTTGTTGGTGTGTCTCAGTCAGTTATGAATTTTGATTTCGATGTCTTTAATGAGTATTTACTTTGTATTTTGTTTGATTATTCTTGATATTTTTGTTTCCTCGAGACTTTGTATTGATAATCATTTGGTTTCGTTTGAATTCCTCATAACACTTCTTAATAGTTTGACATTTTAATCGGTAAAATATGCATGTTGTTTGATAAAATAAATTATATATCTGAATGTCTTTTAATGTCCCTTGCCTGGTAAGAGACAAAATTGATACTTATTGATTAAGAGGCATCTCTTAACAAGAATTTCAATAAAAATATTATTATTAAATTTGTAAAATTATTATTTTACAAGTTTCTTACATAAACTAACTTGAAAATTAATTTTAATTTGAGAATAACCCTCTTAATTTTAGTTTTATAATTAACGCTCAGATACTTAAAAAATTCAAATTTAATTTTAATAGACATATTTAGGGGTGTAAAGAACTGAATCAAGTCGAGCCTACTCGAACTTCGTCTCTACTTGAGTCGAGCTAAGCCGAACATATTTTATTTAACGAACAAAAAGTTGTATTCTAGATCGGCTCGTTTAGATAGTTAAACGAACCGAACACTATAAACGAGCCGAGTTTAGTCGAGTTTTTGAGCTCAAACCGAGTCGAGTCGAGCTTAAAAACTTAAATGAACAAAAAATCTTGTTCGTGATCGCCTTATTTAAATAAACGAACCGAGCATAATGATTTTTAAACGGGTTGAATCAAGCCAAACAAGCGTACGGCTCAATTCGTTTACCGCCATAGACGTATTCAAATAATAATATTTTTTCTCGTTTTAGCAAAAAGAAATTTTCCTCCAATCTGGAAGGCTCGAGTTTAGTCCATATCATGAATTTATTTGTACTAATATTTCTCGAAATTGATTCTTCCGAACCATTTAAAAAAAAAATTGGAAAAAAAGAAAAACAGGATTGGGTTTTGATTACCAAGACAGCGGATGTGCGAAGCTTTGGCCCCATGAGAAGTCATGAAAACACAAATTATGTTGTTCATAAATCCTCCACTTGGCCAAGTGTAGCCTCCACTACCAATGGAGCCAACTTGTATATAGACTACATCCTACGTATAAATGATGGAAATTAAGGCTTTTTATAAAGCCAAATTGTCACATTTTCTAGTGGGGTGTTTTGGTGTCAAAAATCAAAACCCAAATGTCCCATGGATTCAACAAATGCTCTCTAATGGAATGGTTTATAGTTCTCCAGCTTTCTTTGTCAACTTTACTTATAATTATCCTCTAGAATTAAGCTGTGGTTTGTTTTCAAAAGTTACTACAAGTTTTAGCTATGTCGTGTTTGGAGTTTGACATGATTAAAATAAGGTTATAAATTAATTTATAGTTTCAAAAAGAATTTGAAATATTACATAATGATGTAGCTGTTACAATTTTGACATTTAAAGCATATACATAGTTTATTCTTTTGCATTTTATAAAAGCCTACTGTTTCACTGGATTTGTAATTGAATCTGCTTGCGTGGCAATAACCGTTGCAAAGTTGTCACATAATCTCAAATCATCTGTAAACTCATTATAATTATTACTGCATTTTATTTTTTAGCTGATTGGTTAGACTCAGCATGATGAAATATTAATTTTAGAGTGTTAATTTGAAATTTTTTATTTGTATAGTTTATTCTCTAGTGTTTAAGACTAAATGAGTACCATTTGGTTTTATCTATATCCACTCATATTTTAATTTTCATATTTGCGTATAAGTACCACTTATATCAAAGGAGTTTTTTCTCAATACCAGTAAATAATTTAAAAATATTACCCTTATTATTGTTGTTGTTATTACTATTATTAAATATTTTCCAACTCCCTATCTTTCAACCTAGTCACCCCATCCTCCATCCTTTGTATTATTTCTCTATTCATTTCTATTATTCTATTAAGGTCTTCAAATTAAATTCGTGCTGAGTCGAGTGAAATTTATTAATTAGTTAAAATGGATAAAAAAAATTTAACAAAGAAGAAAATTATGTTTCAGATCGATTCGTTAAAATACACCGGTAGAGTTTAAAATATTCAAGGAACTAAATATCATATTCAAAATTGGTTGATTGACTTTTGTGAATCAAGTGGAACAAATTTTAAATAATTTTGGTCGCAGTCAAATCACTAAGTTACTTCCTAACTCTAGGTTCATTCATATGATAGGTAGATATATACTGGAAAATGACAAACTATGTCTAAAACAGTGCACAACAATTGGAAAACAATATTGTTAAGTGTAAAAAGTATGATTGATACATTTATTTCTTACAATCGCTACTTGCCGTTGATGGTCAATTTACTTATGAAATCTAACTCCACAATTGAAAAGGAGTACTTCACAAAAGAGAAGAGAAGAGAAGCTCCAGAAAAGATCACTAACTTCACAAGAAAATAAATAATTTATTTAAATAGTAGCTAGAGGAAGAAAATATCTTGAAAGAGATTTTTATCAAAAGAAGATTTGACACACATTTATACACTATCACTAATAGTTAAAAATAAAAGTGAGAACCTTGAACAGTTTGTGATTAAAAAAAAGAAGAAGAGAAGACTGGAGAAAGTTAAAAATAAATTGAAAAGAAAAGGATATAAAATTAATAAGTGTTTGTTTGAGTTGTTTTTAAGCTTATAAAGGAAAAGGAAGATAACTCTTAATTGTACGTTAAATATGAATCTTATAATATTTAATGTTAAACCGCATTATATTCATTGGACTCGCAAAATGTAAGCTAAATTGGATTCAAATATGTTGGAGATTTATTGTTGTTAGGTATGTTTTAACAAAATCCATATTGTTATTATAAAAATAGGTTAAGGTGAATTGAATATATGTTCTTATTTTAAAATAAGGATTAATTAAGCTAGGTAGAATCTAATTTGAATAATATGATTTGATATTAGTTTATTACATAATTTCAGCAATTCACGATATGTTATACCCAAAAGTCATTTGTCGCATGTTGCTTTATATTTTTGTAAAAATTATTAATATTTTGTTGTATTTTATATGAATGAAATTGTGAATTGTAATTTAATATTTAATAGTGATTAACTTTATTTTCTTTTATACTCTATTTGTTTCCGAAAAGAGTACATTTCAAAAATATATAATACCTTTTCAAAACTCTATAATTTAAATTTCAGGTGATATTAAAATTACTAATAATACAAACTAAATAAGAATTCCAATAAAGAACAATGTTTATTATATGAAGAAAATAAAATAAAATGATACCCATAAATGAACTAACCCATCATATTTTAACAAACTTTTGCAATTCAATTTTAACAAAATAAAATGTAATTTTTTGTGGAACAAAAAAAACATTAAATAGTATATTTAATATTTATAGTAATAAAGAGACCGACATCATTAATTCGAATGATTTGAAGTTGATAGATAGTTTCAATAGCTAGAAGGAAAACTTAAAAAGACAAACTACAAAATTAAAATCTCTACAATTGTAAATTGCAAAATTAATCAATTTCTTGATTCATCCAACTTATGGGGCACGAAGTTCAATAACAACATATTCAATATTAATCTTCAATTCTTCCTCTTCCACATTTCTCGCATCTAATAACTATATTCAAAATAATAACAATATCAACATTTTTATTTTTCTTAATATCAATAAAAATGTATATAAAAAAATACTATTATATTACCTTTTGTTAGTGCAATATTAGCACAAGTGTTTGTAGAAGGAGTGGTTGAATACAAACACCTGAAACTTTTCGCACTTAAAATATTATAATGCTTATTGAAAAGAGTTGAACAACCAGGAAAAACTATATGAAATGAACACGCAGATTCAAGTTAAAATAGTTATATTATAACTCGAGGTTTTTCTGAAAATCTGTATAATCACAAATGTGATTTACAGCTACAAATTCTGTGAATAAAGTTCACAGCTTCTCACACTCACTAGCTTCTAATATTCTCTAAAATATCTCTCTCAAGATCTATTGCAAAGCTTCGCTCTAGTGTTTTGTGCTTCAGTGTTTGTTTGATATGTTGGATGGATTCAATCAATTGTTGTCTGTGTAATGAGAGCTCCGTTGCTTATATATTAATCAGTGGGTTGAAATCACGTTCTTGTGACGTGCTTCTCTTCTCAACTTAGCCGCAAGTATGTCACATCTAAACTTTATGTGTCAGACTGCTACAAACTTTGTTGCTGCTTTTCTTCCCCTGATCTGTGTGCATTTAATGCGTGAGAGTTCTCATTGGACCATTAACAAACTTCAAGAAATATCTTTCCAGTTAATATTTCTTGCTTCGGTAACACGTTACGTTGATTTCCGTGTAAGAACTGATGACGGATGTATGCTGTCACAACGATCCATTGACTGCTAGCCCTGACGGATTTTGATCAGTGCTTCTGGATCCCCTGATGGTTATTGACTGGATCAGGGGTTCGTCCTTCACTTGAGTTATACTCAGTGCTTCTTGACCCTGATGGTTATAGCTGACGGCATACATTGATGGCTTCCACTGATGTCATGTTGGTCATTCTCCCTGACAGGTTATCCTGATGGGTTTGCCTAACACTGATATGTCCCGAAGTGTTTCACTGACGGATTGGTCTGCCCTCGTCATACCCTGACAGGTTCCCCCTGAAGGGTCCCCCTGATGGGTTCCCACTGATGGGTTCTCCTGATGTTACTTAATCAACGTAACTTTGATTTAGAACTTCTGATGTGCGGAATACTTCGTTTGCTTACAAGAGCATCAGTTATTCTCCTTCACTTTGTCAAGTCCTTTGAATGTTCCTGTTTTCTGACTTGTCTTGTGAAGTTTATTAACTATCCACTGATGAATAAACTTATCATCAGTGGATGCAAAACTTGTGCTGATCTTAAGGTTTATAAAATACCTCAAGTATTTACAGTTGCACAATTTATTACATAATCATCATCATCATTATTTTATCTCTAACACCTTTTAAACCATACAAGTGCACAATGTACAACATCGAAGGTAAGAACATTGAACATTTTGTGACTAAAAGGAAAAGAATAGGAAAAAATCTGTAACACTAATAAGCGTTTGTTTAAGTTCTTTTTGAATACAAAGAAAAAGGGAAGAAAACTTAGTTTTAGATGGAGTATGTATCTTATATCGATTTCGTTTGTTTTAATTTAAATTCTAAAATTTTTTAATATAAATTATAATGTTAAAATTTATAATTTTTAAAATTTAAACTAAAATAAATAAAATTATCTTATATTAAATTTTATTATGTTTATGAATTTAAAGCTATGAATATTTTTCTCTCTCTAATTTTTTTTGAAAAAAAATTGAGATATGTTTTTGACTTTTTGATGGTATATTAAGCTTTAAAATTAGTGTAAACAATAAATATTTTATATAAAATTATACTAATTATATTAATTAAAACTAAACTGATATTAATTTAAATTTTAATATGACCTTAAATATATCTCTAATTTTCAAATGTAAAATAGAAAATTAACAAATTCTGATTCATTTTTAATTCATTTTATTCCCTCCCGTTATCCCCTAGCCATTTAACGACCGTAAAAACATTTGCATTATTCAGTGGTACTTCTTTGTGGTGACTTGCTACAAAGACAAACGCATGGTTAGATATTCTTCATGTCATAGGCTGCTTCCATGGACTCCTTCTGCAACTCATATAGCTCGCTGCTTCCCACCACCACAATTACAATGTGGGTTCTCCTTCCATTTCCGAGCTGGCCATCTCGAAAACACAAATGCCTTGCCGCGGTTCGATTCTCATGTGTTTTCTGGTTTGCTCCAGAACTGCATCGCGAACGGCGACCTCACCAGCGGAAAGTGCTTGCATTCTGACATCTTGAAGAGAGGGGGCTGCCTGGACTTATTTGCGTGGAACATTCTGCTAAACATGTATGTTAAATCCGACTTGTTGTGCAACGCTCGTATCTTGTTTGATGAAATGCCTGAAAGAAATGAGGTTTCTTTTGTTACTTTAATTCAGGGTTACTCTCAAAATCTCCGATACTCGGAGGCCATTGAGTTGTTTGTTAGATTACATAAAGAGGGTCACGTCCTTAATCCATTTGTATTCACTACAATCTTGAAGGTGCTTGTTAGCATGGAGAGGGAAGACTTGTGTTGGAACATTCACCCAGCCATTTATAAACTTGGTCATGACTCCAATGCTTTTGTTGCTACTGCTCTGGTTGATGCCTACTCCTTGTGTGGGTTTGTTGACATTGCGCAGCAAGTTTTTGATGGAATCGCTTACAAGGACATGGTTTCTTGGACTGGAATTATTGCTTGCTATGCCGAGAATGATTATTTTGATTTGGCTCTTGAACTCTATTCACAAATGCAGATGGATGGATTTAAGCCAAACAATTTTACACTTGCCAGCGTGTTCAAGGCTTGTGATGGTCTTGAGGCCATTGAAACTGGGAAATGTGTTCATGGCTGTGCTTTGAAAACTCGTTTTGAAATTGATCCTTACATAAGTGTTTCTCTGCTCGACTTGTATACCAAGTTTGGTGATATTGGGGATGCTCAGCAAGTATTTGAAGAGGTCCCCATAAAAGACGTGATCACTTGGAGTTTCATGATTGCACGGTATTCTCAAAGCAACCACTGCAAAGATGCTTTGGATCTATTTTGTAGGATGAGGAAAGAACTAGTTGTCCCTAATCAGTTTACTTTTTCCAGTGTGCTGCAAGCATGTGCCACTATGAAAAACTTGGATTTTGGAAAGCAAGTACATACCCATGTACAGAAGGTTGGCCTTGATTTAGATATATATGTCTCAAATGCCCTTATGGATGTTTATGCTAAATGTGGAGTGATAGAAAATTCTGTAGACATATTTTTAGAGTCAGAGAACAGAAATGATGTAACTTGGAATACATTAATTGTTGGTTATGCACAACTAGGAGATGGGGAGAAGGCTTTGAATTTATTTCTAAAGATGCTTGAGGATGGAGTACCATCAACAGAAGTAACTTACTCTAGTGCACTTCATGCTTGTGCTAGCTTGGCAGCCTTGGAGCCAGGCATTCAAATTCATTCATTGACTATTAAAACTGTTTATGATGGAGATGCATCAGTGGGTAATGCTTTGATAGATATGTATGCCAAGTGTGGGAGCATAAAGGATGCTCGTTCGGTGTTTGATATGATGATTAAGCAAGATGTAGTGTCATACAATGCCATGGTCTCAGCATATTCAGTTCATGGATTGGGGAATGACGCTCTGCAGATCTTCGAAAGGATGAAGAAGACAAACATAAAACCTGACAAGCTGACTTTCGTTGGCGTTCTTACAGCATGTAGCAACACCGGCTCGTTAGATCAAGGTCAATATTATTTCACTTCCATGGTAGGGGACTATGGTATCGAACCTTGCATAGAACACTATACTTGCATGGTATCACTTTTAGGGAAATTAGGTCACCTTGAGAAGGCGTTGAAACTGATTGAAGAAATCCCTTTTGAACCCAGTGTTATGGTTTGGCGTGCTTTATTGGGTGCTTGTGTTGTCCATAATGATCTTGAGCTTGGAAGACTATCTGCTGAGCGTGTTCTGGATATGGAACCCCAAGATGAGTCCTCATATGTGTTGCTGTCAAACATATATGCCTCTTCTAAAAGGTGGGATAATGTTGCTTTTGTTAGGAAAAAAATGAAGAAGAAAGGTGTAAAGAAGGAACCTGGACTTAGTTGGATTGAGCACCAGGGCACTATTCATTATTTTTCTGTAGGTGATTCTTCGCATTCTGATATAAAATTAATTTACGGGATGATGGAATGGTTGAACATAAAATGTAAGAAAGCAGGTTATATACCTAATTGTAGTGTTATATTACTTGATGTAGAGGATGATGAGAAGGCACGTCTCTTGTGGATACATAGCGAGAGATTAGCCCTAGCATTTGGTCTTATTAAGATACCGTCTGGGAGTCCCATTCGAATCATAAAAAATCTTCGAATATGTCTGGACTGCCATGTAGTGATCAAGTTGATATCGAAGGTTGTGCAGAGAGAAATTATCATTCGAGATATAAATAGATTTCATCACTTTCATGACGGGGTTTGCTCTTGTGGTGATTACTGGTGATGTTAGGCCAGAAATTCCGACACTTGGTAATCATCTCACGCGAAAGGTCAAATTTACCGAGGATCATGAATTGATGGCCTGAAACATTGGCGTTCTTCCAAGTGAGACCAAAAGGACATGCAGGAAGTTCCACTAGTGGGTCCTGCATTGTTGGTTGAACAGTATATCTATTTTCATATGACCAGACTCAGGCAAGGTACCATCTAATGTTTTCTTCATGTTTTCATTGTATTTTAAACTTCTATATCTATAATTTGGACTTTGTCAATCTTATTCACTAATTTTTAATTTTCACGCAGTTATGTTGAAGATTTTCTGATTCAGCTTCACTACTTCTAGATTTACACAAGTTGTTGGTATGGATTCTCTCATTTTGTTGTCACATTCCTGAATAATTTCCTGTAAGGTATGATGTAGGATGAATTTTACTTTGCCCCCTATAGTTGGTGCGCAAAGTTTTCTAACTTTCTAAGTTCTCCTGGAATAGAAATGTGTCTAAGTAGTTTTTGAACTTCATTTTAAAACTTCTAAGTCCACCCTAATGCATGCTACCCTGTGAAAAGAAGACCTAGGGACTAGGAACTTTGCCCCAAAATATAGGGGTGAGGTGATATTTGTACTAAAAACCTTAGATGGATCCTGGTGGACTTGTAAATCTTGAATGGACTTAAAAACCTTACAATGAAGTTCAAATACCACTTGGACACAGTACACTCCAAGGGTCGGAAAAACTTTGCACCAAAGTATAGGGAGCAAAGTGGAATTTGGCCTATGGTCTGAATGATTTTTATTGTATCGTTAAATTTCCTTAAAGAAATTCTCTTTTTCTTATCAGTTAAAATATAGTTTTGATTAAGAAAAAACGTGGGGAAATAAAAAACTATATTATCTCACTGACAACAATTATAGGTGTTATTCAGAAATTCAAGCCTTGTGAAAACATCACTTATCATGCTGACAAAAGTGTTTGTTATTTTGTCATGTTTTGAAAGAAAGATGAATTTTCTTTTATTACTCCTTTAATATAAAGCCAGACGCCATGATTTCATGCTTAATTAATTTCTATGCAAGTTTCTCCTTGTTTAGAGTTTGTGCATTCCTTGAGTTACATCGTAGTTTGCTGATGACATTGATACGTTATGGAATCAAATTTAGGAGAATATTGGGCATAGTGCGGCCATATTTCATGGAGTGCATCTGCGCGTCATTGAATATGAAACTGGACCAGGTAACAAACCTGTGATCCATGGCCGGAGCCGCGAGGAGAAGCCTCCGCAGGGCGGGGTGTGTGTGTGTGTGTTAGCAGCAGCTAGTGGCCATCAGCTGTATGTATTTTGAGAGGGAAAGAGTACCAACAGGAAGCCCAAAAGTAAGGAAGATCCTAAAAGCATCATAAACAGAAGATTAAAGTCCATCCGGTGATATATATTCTATTGAATTAATTGGAGATGTGTTATTGTAGATTCTGCTCCATCTTTTACATACTAGAACATTTTTATCTAGATATGTTAGTGTAGATTGTGTTTGTTTTATACAAATTAATGTTTCGCAGCACATTGAAGTGTTATCTTACGAAGGGTCTTTAACACACATACAACTTGATAATTTAATCGTACGAATATCTCAATACATAAAAATATAAGGTACGTATATTTTTGTGCTTGTACTATTTAGAGATAAACTTCAACCTCTTTTATAATGATTAAAAATAAACAAATCCTAGCAATTGAAAATGTTATAAATTTTATATAGTCAGAAATATTGCTCCACTATCTTAAATTAAATGAAATTTCGTATTTTCTGTTCATTTCGGATATTCTATTCGTTCATAACATTGAATTACTTCAACACTGAAACAATTAAATGTATAAATAAGATTTGAAAAATATATAAGAATTCATTTTAAATAATCTTAATTAATACAAGTGTAGGATCCAAAGCTACCGAAAGGGGCTTAGAAGGGAGGGAAACAACCATCTTTTTTTGGTAATAAATAACCACTTTGTGTTGGTCCCCGTTTAATCATATCAGATGCTGCGTTTACATTAGGAGGCATTAAGAGGTGCAATTTTTACAGCCACTTGGTCTGGGATTTGATGAAGATCCCATTCTCCCAAGTCGTTAACTGACATTAAACCCAAACTCAGTTTGGATAGTTCCCGAATCTGCTCTTCATCAGTGTATAATTGTTTGTAGAAAGACAAGGCCATGCTCTTCAAAACTTCTGAGGGTATATTCCCAAAGTCCGTCATTCCGTTTAAGCGCCACAATCTGACTTCTTCCAAGTATTTCGTGTTACGATCCCCATAAAGAATCCATTTGCTTCTCGACTTTGGGGTTATACTCCATGACCAATGCAGCTTCTAGCTGTTTAAGAAACAAATTCTCCTTGGCCATACAAACCTTTTGAATTCCCTGTATAGGATTCCAAAGTTTCCTTTTACCAAAAACCTCTGCAAACGGAATAGTTTCTCCCTTGGCTCGCTTCCCCCGCTTCGATTCGATTCGTTTCAATTATGATCAGACTTCACTCTGGGAGTGACTCGTACAATAGCCTCGGGTAGAATCCAAGACATCATTAAAATCACCATACACTTGCATGACACAGACATTCAGACCAACTCTCCCCGAAAAACCTACTGCATCAGTGTGAACTGAATCAAAACCTTTGAATTTAGCAATAGTGTTAGTAGCCTTGAGCCCTCCACCTGTTTGTTTCAGCTTAAAATATGAAATTCTAGATTTTAACAATGTAATTTTAAGCCAAAACAAAAAGGTACATCGTTTCCAATAACACAAAAATGATCTGGGTTATACATCCTAATCAGATCAAAAGAAATCCAAAGAAACTGTTTGCTCACAGCTCAGCTCCCCGACAGTTCCAAAGAAACTGTCAGCCTCCCCTCTTATATTCAAATATGCGCGAGTGCCTGAGCTATCTTTTAACCAGTATGCATGTTGCTGTCACAACTCCTACGTTAGTAGTTAGTAGAAGCAGATCAATACCAAGTGCAGACCGGTGTAAGTACGTTGTACTATATGATTGCTTTTATGACCTTTTTTTGTTACTAAAAGTTCAAGGTCCAAGGAAGTCGCAATGGTTCGGGCCAGGAATGAATGGAGTAGTATCAATGAAAGATTAGACAAGGCACTAAAATACTGCTCACTCCATTCAACAAATATGGCTAAATTTTATTTATATTAAGTTAAAAAAATTTAAAATTCAAATTTTGTCAAGATTTTCATATAATAATAAAGAGTTTTTTTTTGGGTTACAATCATAATATATTTTGTACTCCCTCTATTTTTATTTTTGTTTTTGTTTTGTTGATGTTTTTTTACTTTACACATAGACCAAGGAGTACATTCAATTTACATTGGATCATTAATTGTAATATATTATGGCAAATTACCCTTGTATTTATACCAATATTACTCTCAATACATTAATGATAGTAATATGTAAAAGTGCATGACAACTAGAAGGGTATATTTGGAATATAAGTAATAAATTCACGTAGAGAATAAAAAAAAAGTAACTCATCAAACAACAACTTAAAAGAGAGAGAGAGTAATGTTTTAATCATAGATTTATACTGGATAACTTTTTAGAATATACATGTTTTTTGAAACGGATAGAGTCCAAACTATTCTACGAAGATATAGTCTTAGGTTTTTTAGAATTCAGACATTTTTGATGAAATCACAATTAAGAAGCTGTCGAAGTGATCAATTTTAGGACTTATCCTGCTCGAAAAGCCTATCACATGTTACCATAGTGCCTTTCCTAATATGTTTCAAAAGCACAGTTTTCTAGTCTTCCCTAATATGTTTCAAAAGCACACTTTTCTACTCTTCCCATTCTCAAGATGATTTAGAGGGTGTTTAGAGTTATGTTATTACGTAAAGAAGTCAGAAATAATTTGTAAAGTAATCATAAAATTAATAAATAAAATAAATTATATCATTTAATAAAAAATGGTTTTTATTGATCTTGAATTTGAAATTACAATCTGGTAAGTTACAATCAGTTTCTGAAATTACAATCTGGTGAATTACAACCAGTTTCTGAAATCTATTCAATGATGAACATCTATAATTTTAAAAAATAATTTCTATCTTCTCAAGTTATGAAAAGTTGATTCTTAAATTTTAGCTTTTTAAGTTCTAAGAATTTGCTACGTTATTTCAATCTGAATTTTTTCTCTCTCTGTTTTTCTACTATTGTAATATTTATTCATAGCTTCTTATGATTATCTCTATCTATTTATTTCTGTGTTTTATCTCTTATATATCAAGATGTATCTTGTTTTAATCGAGAAATGTATCTAGATCTTTTTTTTCCACATCATACTTTATCTTGTATCTCGAGATGTCGTTCTTTTGTCTGATAGATCTTGAGATGTCCCTTCTTTTCCATCTGATCTAAATCTAAATATATACATGAATTATGACAATCCTATCTCTATTCAGATTAGCTTCTTGACCTTGTCAATCACTTTGTATTAGGTCTTGATTGGCTTTATGTTTGCAACTTCAAATTATTTTCAAATTAAGATTTGTTGCGTTTCAGTCAAACACGATTTTCAATATCCACTTATAAATCTGTATCTGCTAATAAATAACTTTATCTGTAGATAGTCATTTAACTACTGGTGATTATTTATCTGTTGATGACCACTTATCTGCCGATAACCATTTATCCTCTAATGCAGTTTATCCTCCGATGAACAAATTACCCACCAAGGATCAAATTTATCGATTGACTGTCTATTTTAAGATTTATCCTCTAATTATCCCACTGATGAATAATTTATACTGTCGGAGAATAATACTTGGATAAAAGCAATTGTAGTTTATCTATTGATGTTTATACAGCACATTAACACTTGATGTTTATAACACATCAACAGTTAATGTTTATATAACATGTCAACAGTTTCTAATACAATTTTAAATCTAACAATTTTAAGTATTATATATCATCATTAAATGCTATAATTCTTAACAAGTTCCCTTTTAAAGAATTTTTAATCTAAAAATTCATGATATTGTCAAACACTTTCAATTTTTATGTTTAATTATAATCTAAAAGCACAAAGCAAATTTTACTTATTTTTGAAAATTACTTGTTAAGTTTGAAATTGAGTTTAATCGAAAACTTACCAATTGATTCCGAAGACCCCCTTAACGGTCCCAAACACTGGAGCAAACAATTTTACTATTGGAATGAGCCATGTCATAGTTTGTTGCGGCACACCACCTCCGGTTCATTTTGATAGACACTATACGTATATTTAAGCGGAATTTAGTAAATATTATATTTTTTATTTATATTTGAATTTATTTATAATACTTTTATTTTTATCAAATAAAATAAAATATATAAATACTAAAATTTACCTACACATTCAATCACAACATAAACAGGGAGTAATTAGTTACAAGCTTTAGAGTTAAAGTCAAACTAATATCTTGTAGGGAAGTGCTGAGTTCGTGTCATCTACATGACTGAAAATTGAAGAAAAAACAATGCCGTGAAAATTGTGAAATAATGTAATTTGCAGAGTGACAACTACAAACACCACGAGGCTACACTGCTCTTGATGTTTTACTATTATAGAATCCCAGGAATATTATATGTCAAAAACTCGAGATAACATGACTAATTATCTGAGACAGGGTAGCATGGCCCTTTAAACCACCAGTTTTTATATTGAAAATTTTATAAAATATAGTTTTAGAACAAAAAAAACAAATACAATTTCATTAAGCAGCTCAGTCCACAAATTGCTACAACAGACTGGGCAAAAGAAATTGCTCAGTGAGACATAAAGCAACCTAATTATTCCATTACCAACAAAGGGCTTGGAGGAGTTAGTGAATTTGTTGCTGTTTTGCCTTAAGCATCAGACCTTCAATAAGTTCCTTTGCTTTAAGCATACCATTCGCTTCTAGTTTTTCTCCCAGCAGCTTGTACATGCTATCCCAAGGAACAAATCCTCTCAGCACCATTTCCTCAAAAAATGAGCACGCGTGTTCCATCTTGCCACTCTGACATAAGCCGTGAAGCAAAACTGCGTAGATGTTAAGCCCCACGCTGACATTGTTTTTTAACATGTGGGTCAACAAAAAGTAAATCATCTTCATTCTTTTCATTCTGCAGAACATTTTCAACAACGGTATATAGGTTTGCTCATCAGGTAAGCATGAATTCTCTTCCATTTTCTGAAGTAGTTTCAGAGCATTTTCCTCTTGTGAGTGCCGGCAAGTGATAGTGATCATGGTGTTATAAGTTAAAAGATCTGGAACAATGCCCTGCTTGTGCATATCCTCAAATATATCCTGAGCATCCTTTAGCCAACCTGCTTTGCCTATAATGAATATTAAGGAGCTATAAAATGGTGGATCAGGAACACATCCATTCCCCTTCATCTTTTTGTAAATCTCCAACGCTTTATTTATTTCCTTCGCCTTTCCTAAAGCATGCATTACAATAGTATAAGTTACCACATTTGGCGGACAGCCTTTTTTTTGCATTTCCTCTAAAAGTTCATCAACTTTACGGAAGTCCTTATCACGACAATGAGATTCAACAAAACAAGAATAAGAAAATGAATCAGGGAAAACCCCAGATTTTTCCATTTCTTCGAATATTTTTTCTGCTTTATCCAATTGCCTAACCTTGCACCACCCATGTACCAATATATTTAAAGTTTTCAAGTTTGGAGTTATTTGATCCTTGAACTCTTCATAGACGTTTTGAGCATGCTCCACACCACGCTCCTTTACTAATGCATCCATTAGTGAATTCAACGCAAAAACACCCTTCTCTATTTGAAATCGATCCATGCTTCTAAATGCCTTTATTGCATCTTCATACTTTGAAGCCTTTGCGAGCCTTCTCATGACCTTTGTCATTGTGTTCAACGTAATATGCCCTCCCAATTGATTCATTTCTTCCACGACCTCCCACATTAAATCAAACCTTCTAGACTTCCCCAAAATATCGACCATGAAATCATAAGAGTCGGGAGAATGGTTGTAACCCTCTTGCATTTTAGCCCACTTGAAAAACCCTAAACTTGGTATCCAGTTATTTCTAAATCGCTTCAATACATTATCCACCAAATCTTTGGATAAATCAACACCAAAACCATTCAACGCTTGTATAACAGAATCAATCGAATCAAGTGGGCGATTCAGAATCCTACTAATCTTATCAATATCATTGTCGACAGCACTTCTTACTACACTTTTAACCTTAATTTTTTCATCCCGGAGCTTGTGGTTCTCAACCCAATGTGAAACCGAGGGAAGCAGAAAATCATCATCTGGGTAGGTAGCGACCACGGGTTTCTCCGCAAATTTCACCCAACTCGGAAGTTTGGGTGACTCAGTCAAGTCAGTTGAGTTATCTACTTCTGGACAAGCATTCATGTGGCATAGAAAATTGCATAAAACCACATTATACATTCCATTTCCCTTGAGAACATCACCTCCATATCCCTTCAAGCCTAATTGAGATCCAAAACGCCAGAAATTCCTAATCTTGTTGCATTTTGAGAGCATTGCTGATAAAACCCCTGAAATTAATCTAGCCAAATAAGTGATAATTCATTAAAAAAAATAAAAAATTAAACTTTCAATGACATATATCGATTGGGACACATAAAATCAGGTGTTATGCCAAAAAGGATCGAAGAAATCGAATTTAATGCTAACCTAACAGTAAACTGGAAACCATGCTTATACCGAAAATACAAATAAAACGATAACAAGATTCAAAGCGGATGAATTGAAAGTGTACGAAAACAGAAAATAATCGGAGAGGGACATATATATACCTGAGGAAGATTTGGCTGATTAACTTCTAGTTCTCCGAGAGAGTACAGTGAAGGATTGAGAAAGAGATGTCGAACGAGAGAAAACCTACCTATCGTTCGGGTTGTATCTTATGACAAAGAAATTTTTTATTTTTGCGTCTCTTAAATAAAATAAACAATCACAAAATACGTAACTACAGATGATAGAATTCAAACTTAAGGAATGTTAAACTTTTACATACATTTATGTGTACAAATTTATATGTATTATATTATAAAAAATACTTCACTCGTTATGTTTGACTCATAATTGAATGTGTAAACAATAAATTTTTTTCATAAAATTTGTTATGAAAAAATTTGTTATGAATCATCAATTAAAAATAAAATTAAAAGATTGTAGTGACAATTTTTAGAAGATATAGGATTATAATGAAAAAGTTATGCAAATATTACTTTTTTTTAAATAAATTTAATTCTCAAATATTATTTATTTATTTATTTAACAGGAGGAGGTAATAATTCACACAATAGTATCATACTATGCATTATATGGTATTAAGTATTCACATAATATCATTTTAATTGGTTCAAATCTTTTTATTATAAAAGTTTTCCTTCATGCAATAAGGTAAGAACGAGCAAGAATCAAGTAATTTTATCATTTATCATGGTTAAAGTTTGTATTTTGCAATTTTATAAATTTGAAAATAATGTTAGGAGGTTAAATAATCAACGATCTCTTCTAATAAACTATACAAAAGTATGTTAATCTCAACTTATCCTCAATAAACTATTTAAGCCACATGATAAATATATGCAAAAAATCGAATTTGGAATCAAAATTGCATTAGGAGTTTTGACATATATATAACGAGTTTAAAGTGTTAAAAAAAAAATACAACATTTTATTTATCATCTCAAAGCTTTAAATCGAACAAAATCGGTGTAATATGATTTCATTTACAATTTTGAGTTCTAGAAATCACAACTAAGTAATTTTGTGGCCATTTGAGGTGGTAATAATAATAAAAATAAGTAAGGGTGAGCAAAAACGAACTGACAACCGAACCGACCACAAAATCGAACCGAACCGTGGCTATTTGGTCTGTTCGGTTCGGTTCCATTTTAAAAACTCAGTCGATTCAGTTTAGGTAATTTATAGTTTCGGTTATTTCGGTTTTAAACCGAACTGACCGAAATGATCGAACAAAAACCGAACCGACCGAAATTTGTAAATACTAAAACACCAAATCGTGACTTCACTTCAGTGTTCAGTTCACAGACCACAGTTCAGTACTAAGTACTTCAGTCCAGTCTTCTCCTATTTTGTTAACCCTAAATTCTCTTCTCTTCCTGACTCCAGTCTTCATTCTTCAGTGTTTAGTCGTCATTGTTCTCTTCTCTTCCCGACTCCACCGCTTCTTTGATCTTCACATTTTCATCTTCTCCACTCATCTTCTCGGGTTCTCTGATCTCCACTCACCTTCTCGCCTTCTCCACTCAGTCACTCACCATTCGTCTTCTTAAGTCCAATCTCCAGTCCATTCACGTTCTCTCGGCTTCTCCAGTCTCGGGCGTAAGGTAATTATTGCAATTTGTGTTTGAATTGATTTTCTTGGCACCAACCTCTGTTAAAGCCTCCTGAATTTGTAAAGCAGATTCTCCGTATTGGAGTTTATCCTCTAAATCCATTGCAGTTTCCTGAGTCTGATTTACAGAGTCTGATTCTCCGTATTCTCTGTTGATTTACTTTGCTTGGTTTGATTTACTTTGCGTGGTTTAACAACTAACATGTCATCGATAAATGTGGATGACAATAACAATGAAGATAACATCATTGTAAGTTTTTATTGTAGTTTAATTTCAAATTTTTAATTTTAGTTTGATTTTGATTTGTTTTGAAATCAATTTCAGATTGTTGTTTGGTTGTTAAATTATGGTGGTGGTTCACTTGTTTGTAGGTTCCTTCACCGGATATGTCGGCGTCGCCGGGTACCCAAGGGAGCCAACATGATTTAAATTCGGGCAACATAGATATCACTCAAAATTTGGACACTTCAAAAAAAAAGGAAAGCAATGAGACCGAGGTCAGCGGTTTGGGATCACTTCACAAAATTTACTAATGAGACCGGTGAAATTAAAGGTAAATGTAATTATTGTGAACGGGAGTTTCATTGTGATCCTAGGAAAAATGGCACATCGGCACTTATAAGTCATATGTATAAGTGTTCTTTTCACCCTCATGCTTTAGAAACACGTCAAACACAAATTAGTATTCAACTGAGTTTAAATAACACCGAAGAGGCTAGTATTGGTACTTGGAGATTTGATCAAGATCTTTGTAGAAAGGCATTAGCTAGGATGATTGTTCTTGATGAATTGCCATTTAAAACGGTTGAGCATGAAGGATTTCGTTATTTTATGTCGGTTTGTTGTCCTAGGTTTAGAATTCCCTCTCGTTGGACGGTTGCCCGTGATTTCTTTGATTTATATAATTGTGAATTTGAGAAATTGAAAGTTGTTTTGACAAATGGTTGTGAAAGAGTTTGCTTGACAACGGATACATGGACTTCAATTCAAAGAATAAACTACATGTGTTTGACTACATACTTTATTGATAATGATTGGAGATTGCAAAAGAAAATCATTAATTTTTGTCCAATCACTTCACATAAAGGAGAAAGAATTTGTTTAGCCTTAGAGAAGTGCTTAAAAAATTGGGGAATTGAGAAAGTGTTTGCTGTTACTGTTGACAATGCTAGCTCTAATGATGTTGCTATGACTCATTTTAAGAAAAGAATTTGTAAATGGGATTCTACTGTTGCTAATGGACAATATGTTCACATTAGATGTGTTGCACACATATTGAATTTGATTGTTGTTGAGGGGTTGAAAGATGTCAATGAAAGTATTATTAAGATTAGACAAGCGGTAAGATATGTTAGACAATCTCCCGCTAGATTGGTGAAATTTAAAGATTGTTGTGAGTCAGAGAAAATTGAGTGTAAAAGTTTATTGTGTTTGGATGTACCTACTAGATGGAACTCAACATATTTAATGTTGTCTATGGCAGAAAAATTTGAGAGAGCATTTGAAAGATTTCATACTATTGACCCATATTTTAAATTAGATCTTGAATCACATAAATGGGTAGATAAATTGGGTCAAAATGGGGAAGTTAGTTTTGATGTGAATGGCAATATAGAGAGAGAAATGAAAGTCATTGATGGGAGGCCAAATAGTGATGATTGGGCTATTGTTAGACGTTATGCTAATTTGTTGAAAGATTTTTACCATCTTACTCTTCAAATTTCTGGTTCTTCCTATGTTACTAGTAATCAACTTTTTGAAAAAATTAGTCAAATTTTTGTTAAGTTGAATGATTGGATAGTGAATGGTGATAATGAGTTGGATGAAATGGGGTTGAGAATGAAAAATAAATTTGAAAAGTATTGGGGTGATCCGTTTAAAATGAACAAGTTGATTTTTATTGCAACCATTCTTGATCCTAGAAAAAAATATAGCTTTGTTGAATATGCACTTTGTGAAATGTATGACGATGATAAGGGAATGAGTGTGGCAAATATTGTTAAAGATGCAATGTTTTCTCTATTTGAAGAATACAAAACAAAGTTGATGGGTGATAGTGGTGATTCTAGTGAATCCTCAACTTTTACACAAAGAAATGGAGCCTTGAAAGACGATCTTAGGATTCAGACTGTGTCAAAAAATTGGAAGATGAAAAAGTTCACTTCAACTCAACAAGTTTCAAGAAAAACGGATATTGAGAGGTACCTTACAGAAGATGAGGAAGAAGATGAAGTAGGTTTTGATGTCCTGAAATGGTGGAGGAAAAATACTGTGAGGTTCCCAATTTTTTCTTCGATGGCTCGTGATGTGTTAGTCATTCCGGTTTCTACTGTTGCTTCTGAATCAGCTTTTAGCATAGGGGGGAGGGTGCTTGATCCTTTTAGGAGTTCTTTGACTCCAAAAGTGGTTGAAGGATTAATTTGCACTCAAGATTGGCTTAGATCCTCAAATGAGCCTATATCTATTGAGAAAAATATCAAGGATGTTGAAAAAATTGAAGGAGTTATTTTTTGTTGCTTATATTTGTAGTTTTTCTAATTATAATTATGTATGTGTATATATTTAATATAAGTTTTTCTATTATTATTTTCAGAGTTGGCAAGCTTTTATTTGGGATCTACAAATCTTGATTTCTGAGGATTTATTATGGTAAGGTAACACATTTTATTGTTTTTTGTTTATTAAGATTTGAGAGTTTTTGTGGACGTTTTATTTATGATGTTTGTAATGAACATTGTGATAACTAGTGATATTGTGTTCTGTCTGGCCTCTACAGCGGAAGATGATGAAGGCCTGATGCTTCAGAGACTGAGAAAGTAGAAGCAAGAAAGCCTGATGCTACATTGGCCCCTGTTTTTCATAACATTGTTCCCTGTTCTTTGGGGCAGAAATCATATCGTTAGCCCCTGTTTTTCATAATATTTCATCTAACTTGACAGTCCTAGATTCTTAAATAGATGTACTTATAATGCTAGTTTTGTTGCAATTGTTAGGGTTTAAAATTCTTTATTTCAGTTTTTGGATTTTGCTGCAGATGTGAACTCACAATGGCATTTGATGTCTCAGTTACTTTTATCCTGCTTGTTAAAAAATATTTGGGTAAAATTAATATATTCGAAATGGCTTAATTAAATTACGCCCCCTCCATTTGCGTAGCATCCCCTGACGGGGCTTTCTCGGCACCCCCTGATGGACACTGTCCTTGAAGGTTGGGTTGATCAGTCCCCCCTGATAAACAGGGCCCGTAGCATCCCTTGAAGGTTGGGTTGATCAGGCCCCCCCTGATGGACACTGCATCCCCTGATAGACACTGCCCGTAGCATCCCTTGAAGGTTGGGTTGATCAGGCCCCCCCCTGATGGACACTGCATCCCCTGACGGGTTTTCTCGACACTGCCCATAGCATCCCCTGAAGGTTGGGTTAATCAGACCCCCCCAATCACATCCTGACATTTGAGGTTAGGTTGATCAGACCACCCCCCCAATCACATCCTGACATTTGAGGTTGGGTTGATCAGACCGCCCCCAATCACAGCCTGACATTCGTGTCCACAGGTGCATGAGTCAAGCCAAATTAGATTTCGGAATCACAGCCTGACATTCGTGTCCACAGGTGCATAAGTCAAGCCAAATTAGATTTCGGAAATCCTTGGATTCACACCCCCTGCGCGGGCGTGATAGATGGAGCATAGTGTAGCCAATTACTTTAACTAGTCTATTTGCCTTCCCATATAAATGGTGAGCACTACTCTTTCCAATTTCCAATGTGGGACAAAGTTTCCTTTACTTAACTCATCTTTGCATCTTTCATTCCAAATGAAAAACAATTCTCATTCAAATTCTCATTAACCTCCAACACTGCTTTTCAAGTTCTCATGTTATTGTTGCTCATGTATCATGCGTAATATCTATTGTGATATAGAGCTAGAGAATTCAGCACCATGTTTTTTTTCTTCTTCTGGTTTTTTCTTAACTTTATGTTGTAAGTTTATCTTTGCTCATTTTATACAAGTCTTCACAATGTTGTTCTAACTTCTGAATTTCCATTAATTCTGTTCGTCCTCTTTCTTCACACAAAACATGCACCATAGCCTATGATTACATAATTTCTCCAAACTTGAATAGCTCTCAAGGTAAATCTATAAGATTACATACATAAAATCAAAAACTATTACAACATTATTCAAATAAACGCAACATACAATTTCCCTGTATCAAAATCGACAATATCAACATTGCTTCTAATCGACAATATCAACAATACTCCCTGTATCAAAAAAAATCAAAGACTTTTTTTTTTATAGTAAACCGACCGAACCGAACCGAAATTATTTCGGTCGGTCAATTTGGTTTTATCCAAAAAATCAGTCGATTCAATTCAATTTTTAAAATAAATTTAATTTATTCGATTTACCATTTTCGATTCGATTTTAAATGGAACTGACCGAATCCTCACCCATAAAATAAGGGACGGAGTCAACAAAACATTTTAATAGTAAAAATTATTTGAATTAAAAAATAGGCAAAAGGCGCTTACAGAAATGGACCAAAATTTGGGTAGTCGATAGAGTCGAGAGAGAGAGAGAAACAGAGGAGACGTTATAAGAGAAATGGAGAAACACCGGACAGAAGAAGAAGATTAAGGAGCCTATCGGTGATCGTCTACTTCGAAAACCCCTTCAACCGATCTCGTAGATTTTCAAGAATTTGCTTCGTTCTTGTTTCCATTCTTTTCTTCAAGCAGCAACTGGTATGTGACTATTTAGGGTTTCCATTTTCGCCTCAAATTTCTTCATGATTACTTAATTTGAGCTACTTCCAACTCTTTATTGGTTCTAAAATTTTTCAATTTTCCATGATTTGTAAGGAAGAAGGCAGTAAGTTTGATGAAGAGACCAATGCCGTTTGATGATCAGGTGGACATTATATCGTCAGACGAATCTTCTGATGAGGGTAAGGTGGCTGGCAAGCAATCTGTTGGTGATGACATTTCAATTGATAAACCTGCCAACGAAGTTCTATCCGAAGGTAATTAGTGTATGTCTTTCCTTTGGGTTAATTAATAATTAATGCACTTGATGTGGGTTTGTAATTATATTAATTTTGCCTTCACTTGGAAGCACCAGTTATTGTTTTATGTTGTTACCAAATTCTCTTGTTAGCCTAGACTCTAGAGAGCTGTGTGTTGGTATTATGCATTTCCTAACATGGCACCCTTAAGTTCCAAAACTTTATTCAACATTCCCATATAACTTGCATATTGCTAATAGTGTAATATATTAATAGTTTGACTTGGTTTTGGATGCTAAGCATCACAGACAAACATACACATACACGTGCGTGCGTGTGTGTGTGTGTAAAATCATACATCAATACAATTATAACTTTATATGAAATTGACTTAAGTGCATTTAGATTATGATGTAATTCATAGATTTGATCGTCTATATAAATCTAACTTTAGGATGTTATCTTTTAACTTGCCATGTTTGTTCTCATAATGTTGTGCGAGTTGTTGGTTCAATCATTTTCAGAAAACATTGTTCCTTTCCTGCCACGAAGTCCACAGTAAAAATTGTGAAACCAGACCACAGTCACCTCCCCAAATTCATCACCGAACTTGAAGCCTTTGAAAACTCCATCATGGATCTCAGCCTTTGCAACTCTATACTTACGTAAAGGTTTACTATATATTAAATAATCTCAATCCACCACTTCACAGCTTGTGAATAAAGATAGTAAACATGATAGATCTACTTGGACACTGGCCCAAGGAGATTTTAATTGGGTCAAAAGACGTAATTGGTTGATACACTGCTGTTTGTGTGACTTGTGAAAAAATTATACCAGGAAGTGTGGGTGTTGCAGTGTCACACCAGCAGCAGAGTTAGGTGCATTTCTTCTGTATTGGGTTGTTGATGTCTTTCATCCCCACAATTTTCTATCACATCTCATTTTTTCTATTTTGTCCAGCTCCTTTGTTAACTGTCCCTTTTTAAATGTAGACGCAGTAGTATTGAGAAAGGCACAAATGTACCAATCTTACATGAAGCAGCTTCCTATTCCAACTGAACGCGGCGCAATTATTCCATTTATATCATGGACAGGATTTGGCAAATCAGCAAAGCAATTGTACAAGCAGCCTTTGCATTATCTGACTAATATTTGTCTGAAGCAATTGGATCAAAACCGGATTGGTGATGATGAAGACATTAGATTGGACACCATTATTCATCCTACCAAAGCTGAAGTTTTCCTCTGGATGATGGAAGAGACTCACAGGCGTACTACTTCTGCACAACGGCTAGCTAAACTTTGGCTGAAGGACAACATGTACGAAGCTTTTATCGATCCATGTGTCCCTCCTTAAAAATCTCATTCAATTAGATTTGTTCGTTCAACTCAGTAGTTTATTGACTTGCTTTAGAGTTTGTAATGTTAATCGCTGATGTGTTATGGGTGCTTTTTTCCTGTCTTAGTTTCTCACAAATATTCCTCTACAAGAAATTGTTGTATAGTAATTTATATTGAAATGTGCATAACATACACCTCAAGACGGGCCCAGGTTTCAGTTAATAATGAATGATAGAAAACTAGAGGGATAATACTTGTACATGTAAACGCTACCAATAGTCACTACAAGAGCACGACCCTTGCTGGAAAAAATGAAACCGGTTGTTATCTCGGATAATGATTTTGCGGTCATATACTTTTGAAACCAGTTTTGCATACGAATGGCAATCGGAGCACATTCTGAGATTCTTTACTATGCGTATTGGCGATCTGCAGTTTGTACTAACGAGCGCAAAGGCTATAGCCAGTTTTTCACTATGTAGACCAAGCAAGATTTCTTTCTCTTGCCCATCAACATCTAGCAAAACATTTTTCAGGTCGGGAACATGTCCGGCATCTTTGAGTCTGCAGTCCATTTCATTTAGCATCGAGGTAATGAGCCTTGTACCTGAGTGAGACGGATCACCTGAAGTAAATTCATGAATAATTCCATTAACTTCAATTGCGCTTGATCCTGGCACTTTCTGGACCCCCATAGACTTCATGCTTAGTCTCACTCTAGCGACTTCAGTCCATTTACCAGCAGAGGCATATATGTTTGAAAGAAGCACATGAATCCCTGTCTTACCACTAGCTGAATCGGTCATCATTTGAGCAGCATATGTCGCCATTTTGTCATTTTTGTGCGTCCTGCAAGCAGCCAGGAAGGCCCCCCAAACTGCATCATTAGGGTCCATGGGCATTCTTTTTATGAGATCTAGAGCTTGATCCAACAATCCAGCTCGGCCAAGTAAATCGACCAGACAGCCATAATGAACAATTTTTGGGGAGATTTTGTGCGTTTCTGTCATTGATTGGAAGATACTCATGCCTTGATCTACTAGACCCCCGTGGCTACATGCTGTTAGTACATTAACAAACACAACTTCATCTGGTTCCACCGCTTGTCCGATCATCTCATAAAACAGCTCGACTGCTCGCTCTCCATTACCTACCATTGCCATAGCTCCAATAGCTGCAGTCCAAGCAGAAACATCCCTCTCCTTAATTCTGTTGAAGACAAGCATTGCACTTTGAGGATCCCCACACCTAGCAAACATATCAACCAGAGCTGTATTTAGCCGCAAATCACAGGGTATCTTATTACTATTAATGTAGCTATAGGTCCACTTCGCAAGATCAAGGGCACCTAAATACCCACAAGCAGATGCAACACTAACCATTGTCACCTTGTCAGCTTTTATTCCCACACTCTGCATCTCTCGAAAATGTTCAATCGCTTCCTCAAACAAGCTCTTTTGTACTAAAGCGCCTAAAATGGTGTTCCAAGACACAAGATCCGTCTCTGGCATCTCATTAAATATTTGCCGGGCTGTTTCCACATCATCATTTCTTGTCAGACCTGCAATTATTGTGTTCCATGACACTACGGTCTTGTTCAACATCCGGTCAAAAATTACATGACCCAATTCTTTCTTGCCACATTTCATGTACATGTCGATAAGTGCATTATTGACACTATCCCAGCCCTCCAACCCATTCCTCAAAACATAACCATGGCATTGTCTCCCAAACAGATAATTGCCCAATTCTGCAGTTGACGAGATAGCAGACAGCATCGTGACACGGTCAGGTTTTGGTCCTTGTGTCAACATTTCATTTAGTATTTCTAGTGCTTCCCTTGCAAATCCCTGATGCACATAATTCGACAGAATCGTGTTGAAAAGAACTAAATTTCTATCCACACATCCATCAAAGAGCTGCCTTGCTTTATCTTTTGCACCACATTTCATGTACATGTCAACAAGCGCATTCACCAAAATCGCATTCTCCTTAAGCCCAGACTCCCTAACATAAGCACATATCCTCTCCCCTAAATCCAAATCTCCCAACTTTGCACAAGCCGAGATCACACACACCATAGTAACCTCATTTGGTTTGATACCATGCCTCACCATTTCAAAGAACAAAGACATAGACTCTTCCGGACGCTCCCTCCTCGCACACCCACAAATCAAACTAGTCCACGACACGACATTTCTCTCACGCATTTCATCAAACACCTTCCACCCTTTATCAACCTTACCACATTCACAGTAAAAATGTATCAAAGAGTTCTGTATAAATACATCATCTTCCAAACCCATCTTCACAATCAATCCATGAATCTGAATTCCCTCTACAAAAGACTCCTTTTTCGCGCAAGCACTCAATACAAACGGAAAGGTAAAGTGATCAGGCCCAATATTATCTTCTATCACCATTTGAACAAATACCATAATAGCTTCATCACAAAACCCAGAAGAAGAATAGCCTCTAATCAAGCAATTCAACTGGTACAGAGCATCCCTGCCTCCTTCTCCGCCATAAAATAGCTTAAAAGTCCTTCTCGCGTAGTCTAGGCTTTCATGGGGGGCCATTTCGGCGCTTGCAGCTATTAACTTAGTTAAAGCAGAGTGGTTTTGGTGAAGGCCCTTTTTGGTGATCTGAGCTTGGTGTTGCTGGAGTTCTTTCACGTTTCTGCATAATTTGACCGACCCGATTGGTTTGGTGATTGATTCGTCTTGGTGTGGGATTCTGACGGCGCCACCGTGGGTTATGGTGGCGGTAGAGAGCAGAGTCGCCACCATGTTTGATGAAATAGTTGAGCACCGGAAGCCTCAAATGAGATATATGTAGCAACTAACTTAACTGAATACCACAGTGTCTTCCGGCTTCGCGGGCAACAGTTCTATATCCATATGTGTCGCTAATATAAATCTGATAACATATACTGTTGTAAAACAAGTCAAGATTTCTCCAGGGATCACACAATTGACTCAAAACCTCCAAGTTTAGAGATTGAATTATAAATAAATTAAATACCCATAATTGTTGAATTAAAAAAAATTACGAAAATGGCGAAAAAAATGGGAGGAGGCCATCATACTGTGAAATTTTCTTCTCTTTTTCTTTTAACAAAATGTTTAGGGAGAGAGAATGTTAAGTCATTCCAAAATCTGAGTATGCTAAAATATTTACACTTCGGTTGTACTTATAAAAACTTAAAACGTATTCGAGTTGCACCAACTCTCGCAGTTAATATGAAACTTTATTTCATCATTTCTTGTAAATACATATTTGTCAATTTTATTTTTTTTTAATGAGCGAAATTCCTACCATTACTAATTTAACTCAACTCCCATAAGTTTGATAACCTCAAGGTCTATTTGACAATCACTATGATTTTAGCATCACTTTATTTTATTCCTCTATTGTACAGAAAGTTATATTAAGGTCGTCAAATACAACTCATTAACTCTCATCTTGGCCAGAGAGTATAAGAACAAGCATTTTATAAGTACACATCTAAACATCCAACATAAGATCATCAGATCTTAATTCCAAAGCCATGACATAGTATAAAACAGAAGTACCACCACCAGATCTTCTCAATAACAGGTAGATATTTATTTCATCATAAACAACAGGATTACAAGAAGTTCACGGACCATACTTGGATCATTGATTTACATAAGTTTCTCCCTTGCCATTTTAACAAAGCTTATAACATGAGAAAAAGTAACTTCATAAAGAGGATATTCATACAGCCTTCAACAACATCCAGTATAGGTGGCCGTAACTTCACGCTTAATGCATGTTAGTGAGTTGGATATAGCTCTTATAGTTCTTGGGGTGGTTCTGCAGCAGCCTCCGATAAGTGAAGCCCCAGCCTCGCGCCATTTGCCCACATATGACACGAAATCTTCATCTGCAACTCCAGTTGATGGCTGCAACAGAGAGGTAACTTAGTGATATTTCACTCTTGGCAGTATATTATGTCGAAATAAAGGGAAGAACAACTTAAACTAATATCAAATGAAACAAAATCCAGCAGCAGTGCCTCTCCTGGTGGTTTTAAACTAAATTATAGCAAAATATCAGTGAAACAAAGACTGATGGAAAAGGACAAAAGAGGAATGGTCTGTGCCGGTGAGCAATAAGAAATTCTTGTGAACTCATTACTCCAGGACTTTCTTGTCAATTATTCTCCATTGATTACAAAATTCATGGCCTGCATGCAGTAAGATATTCTTACAGCATTCCAAGACTGGGTCGTGTGTATTGGAATGGAGGGAGTATTGCTTTTTGAGATATAGTGAGTTCTAAATCATAGTATTGCATGTATCATAATGGATCAAACGACTCAAACTTTGATCTAATGAAAGGGACAAAACTCGGTGAACCATATC
Source organism: Centella asiatica (assembly GCA_014636745.2). Classification (NCBI taxonomy): domain Eukaryota; kingdom Viridiplantae; phylum Streptophyta; class Magnoliopsida; order Apiales; family Apiaceae; genus Centella; species Centella asiatica. Next base: position 27,591,590 of record CM025780.1, on the reverse strand, counting down.
ATATATTGTAGTAGACGTCAACAACTAGTTAATTTATAATTAAAACATCAAATGCCAATCAAAAGGAAATAAAAGGAAGGAAAATTCTGATGAGTTTAGAATCTATATTCACTTATGTCTCTATCAAGTATGCTTCTACATTTAGTATTACTTCAACAAGGTCCTCCACACTTCCCTTACTCAAGAAAAAGTAAAATTAAAAATTTGATCAACGGTGTAATGGTGTAAAACAGTAATTTGTAACCTCTTAGAAAACTAATATAATATATGGATATTAGCAAAAGCTGCATAATTTAATACATTGCAATACAAAAGTAGGGAAAGAGAGGACTAACCACCCATTCCTTTCGATCAGCATCATAGGTCTCTCCACTATTTGGATATAAGAGTATTGACATATTTGTAACCTGTTGGTATATTAGGGGAGAAAATGAGTGTAGATAGCTGCATGAGAATAAATTCACGTGATATAGAAAAGATATGAGGTTACATGGACAAATTGCAAACAATTGCATAAGACAGGACACTTTTTCTTCTACCAATGTTAACACATTATAGTGCAGTCTAAAAAGATAGTAATCAGTTGGACTGCCGCTCCACAAATAAATTGAAAAGAAAGTCTCTCTAAGAGAAGAAAACTGAATGAATGAACGAATGAAAAATGAGTAAACTGGGACTCAATGTCAGTGACGATAATTCCATCCCTGAACCACTGACATAAGATATTGGAATAATCTTTTGGATTTTAGCTCTGTTCAAAGATCTTACCTGTCTAATTAATTGAATCAGTCCATGAATAAACCGAGGAGGGGTACAGTTAATTCCAACAGCAACAACTTTCTTACATGAATCGGCTATTGAGGCACATTCTGATATAGAATCACCACTAACCACATTAATTCCATCTTTGGAATTAAAAGAAAACCAGGCTGGAATCTTTATGTCTTCTTCCTCGAGAAGCTCAGCATAGGCCTGCATTGTAACCATGTAAAGACTGACAGATAGCAAACTGAAACAGGGACATCTTATATTTTCATAGACAACACTCACTATATGTAAAAGAGTGTACGTATACAATTTATGCTTTTCAGAGATCTTTCATGCAACTACAAATTGATGGCAAGTGAGAGTGATTCCTGTTATGTTACAAACCGTTTGGTGGTTAGCTTAAAGGAACAAAAAGACTCAACAGCTACCACAGAAATCTCCAACATTAGTATATACCTTTGCTTCCAATTTATTTGGAATTGTCTCAAATGCAATTAGGTCGGCACCCGATTCAGCTAGAACTTGAACTCTTCTCCTGTGGAAGTCTTTCAAAGATTCCAAAGTGATTGAGTCTCCGTATATCCCACTGTCGAAAGAATTGTTATAGTTGCAATAAGTAAATCAAATCCTCCATCACTTTGACACAGATTCAGTTGTAAATGCTCGGTCATCTTTAAAAAACAAAATTTCCATACAAGTTAACTTTGTATACTCCAATCTAGAATCTCTATTATGGATGATATATTATCAACATCTGTAGTGGCCAGTTTCTTAGTAATGATAAAAGTATTAGCACACCACCAATATAGAAATAGGAATCATCTAACTTGTGAACGTAAATAGTTCGCCAGTTGTCAACCTCATGAATAGACTTAAAATTAGAACCAGTGAAAGCTACGTATCAGATATTAAAATCCATGATAACAATTAAGATTTAAGAATTAATTCAACTGAAAAATTGAACATGGAAGTGATATTTAAGAAATTAGGATAAGCTCAGAACCATCAGCCAGGTAAGAAACCAAGGGACTTACCTATACTCAGAACCATCGGCCAGGTATGCTCCATAGCTTCCAACAGAAGCTGCAACAAAGACCGGACGTTGTTCTAGAACACTTCTATTTCCAATAACTTCCCAAGAACCTTTGGCAAATCTCTCGTAATATAAATCCCGTGCCTCACATGCTATTTCAACACTTCTTGCAAGTAAAGCTTCCCCTTCTTCTCTAGACATGCCCTTGGCCTCAAAACCCTGAAGGGTGGCCTGTCTCATCCGCAGATATGTCAAGTTTCTTCACTTAATTAGATACAACTATTTCTTGTTAGCTTAGTTAAATGTGTATATAGATAAAAGGAGTGCAAAATTTTACCTGATACGATGCAGAAATTATGATATTCGCTCCAGCTTCAAGGTAATCTAGGTGTACCTATCATAAAGTATGAAATTATGGATCAAGAGAAATGCTTTATACTCCTCAGTTAAACAAAAGACAATTCGAATTTTTTGGAAAATTAAGGATTTAATTTTCTTCGACATATATAATTAAGACTCAAGAGTGGTTAATTCAATAGTAGTGGCATAACAAATGCAATGTTTCTTCTACTTCTCTTTCAATGTTCGCACTTGGCATGCCCTATTTCAATTCCCAATTAACATTTTCGTCATACCATGTTTTCCTATCAAACACTTTGAGTAACTAAGTCTTAAATCTAGTCAAATATTCATCTACATTCTGAAAATTATCACCAGGGTAGAGGGACAACTACACCACGGAATCTTCTTATCCATTTCCTATTTACAAAAACACATTATCAATATTCTTAACTTTGAAATTTATAATCAAAGTTGTATATATACCAAGGCCATCGTTTACTTCAATTTAAATTTTAGAGATTTTAAAATTTTTATGTTCTCCTCAACTCATGACGGATGCTCTTGAACTTGAGAGATGACCTATTATGTCATTATCATATAGTAGTAGACCCCACTGGTCTAGTCACTAGCATATATACAATCATATCTTAAAATTCTGGGGTTGCATGGAGCAGCCATCTGTCATAAATATATGAGGAAGATATCAAAATATGATGAGGTGGAATGCATATCCTTTTTCATGTCACCATCACAAACATTAAAATATATTCGAGGCATTGTCAAGAGTACTAAGTACTATAATTTCTTATAAATTACTAAACTAAAATTAAAATAAGAACCGACATTGCAGTTCCGTAAATAATATGAAAACAGAGAATAATCAAGCTAATACCAGATGGATAAATTATTACTCTAGTTTCTATAACAAGAGCTAGCTTGGATTTATAATCGACGCAAGTGTCAATTACAATTGTATAATCATAATTGTAATAAAATCAATAAAGCATAAAATTTAGAACATCTAAATATTAGCTTTTATCAGTCATACAAATTTGATGCGTCAGGAAATTTTTTTTTGATGTTTGCATGTAAAATAGAGATAAATATAAAAATAAAATAACCAATTAATAAAACGAAAAATAGGATGCAATATATTTTTTAAAAATAGGCCATAATAATTTTTCTCGTATTTGGTAAAAGTGTTGAACTTGCAACTTTGTAAAAGTGTTGAACTTGCGTCCGTTGAAAAACTATGATAAAACTACGATGTAAAAGTGTTGAACTTGCATCTTTGTAAAAGTGTTGAACTTGCATATAAAGTTATATGTACAGTTAAATTTTTTAAAAATATAAACAAAGTATCACGGCCCAAAATAAAAAAATAGAATGCAGCCTATTTTCTTCCGTTATCCCCCGATACTAATGTAATATCCCACAACGAAATTTTTTTCTGTTAGTGGCTTATACAATTTTAGTAGTAATTTAATGAATATTTCTAACATTGTTCTTGGGTGGGTCTTGTCAGTTGGACGTAAGTACTTGGGTGTCAGTAATATTGGTCAGAGATGTTATAATTTATAATTTCAAACAATTTTTCAGGTTTCAAAAAAAAATTAAATGAAATTTGGAAGAAAAAAAAAATACTTACCCTTCTGATAAGATGAGGAGAAGTAAGGAGGCATTTGGCGCTCCAGAGAGGATCGTTAAGATCAGCGCCGTGGCGTTCAAGCTCCGTGGCAAGGCCGCCGTCGATGATGGCGTAGCCACAGCACAGGCGGAGGAATTCTTGCATAACTGCTGCAACTGATTGTCCATCAGCACTGGTATTTGTACTGCTCCTCCCCATTAATTTTGATTTTTCAAATGAATTTCTCGCCTTATGATGGCAACGATTATATATAGGGAGTTTTTTTTTTTTTTATTTATTTTTTAAATGCTCAGTAGTGGAACGTACAGAGAAAGAAAAGGATGGAGGAGAAAGGTGTATGTTTCACAAGCCACAACACTTGTTTTTGTCTTGCGTTTTATAGGATATGGATATAAAAGTGAAAGAGTGAAATTACTGCATTACCCCTATACTTCAAATTTCAAAAGATGATTTTACCAATTCTGTTAAAAACTAGATGAATTCTGGCCTCACTTCGTTGCTAAAAACTCTTTAAAAATGATAAGGTTGGTTCAATTGTTAATTAAAAATTTTGGTGTTAGCATCATCAATTTAAGTAAATATTTTATTACACTGAATTCGAATCTTGTCGAATATTTTAATTTGTAAGTAACAAAAAAAGAGAAATATCACGTTGCATTTATTTAGGTAAAGTGAAATGTTATGATAATAAAACATATGAATGGGGAAAAGAACTTAGAGTAAGAGGAAATGTTAAAAAAAATGAAGTGGATTGAAATACAAGTGGAAGTGGAAGGAAACTATGAGAGGAATGATTAGGTAAAAGATCTCGTTTAGTATTGGAATGGATTCACGGAGATTACATAATCTTGTAAAATTATATTATACTATGTCTTTGCTTCAAAATTATAGACATGTTTTGATTTTTTGAGGTTAAACAATAGTATATTAGATTTTCAATTTTGATTTTTTGAATTTAATCAACAACATATTGGACTTTCAATTGATATTGATTTAATTGATTTAGTTAAAATTATTTTTACAATATCGTAGTTTATGACAAAAACATTCAGTTAAACCATAATTTACATTTAGAATTTTAAAGATTACATTAATTTTGAGATTTAATATGTTATCGTTTGATTTTAAAAAATCAAAAAATATCTCTAATTTTAAAAATAAGAGAGTATAAATTTTGTAATATACCCAAAATAACCCTTTTATAAAATTTGAAAACATTTTCTTTCCAACTTTTTTCAACTAATGCATTAACTCTACTCTTAAAAAATAAATGACTTATTCGATTAGAAAAATATAAAAACTCAAAACTTCTTGTTCAATGGAACAGACGGAGGAAAGAAACTAGAGACAACCAAATGAACCAATATTAGACAAGTAAAATAAACTATGAGATACTAGATGATTTAATTATTATAAATAAATAAATAAAAAACCAGAGACGTACTTAGGCTAGGTTCACGGCCACATTCCTTCAAAAGGGTATCGCAGCAAATTGACAGATAGCAATAAGCTTTTGGAACTTGATGCTACGTTCTGTATTTTGTTCATCTTTGTCTCTATCTCCAATATTTTTTACTTTATATTATTTTTGTTACAATTCCCAATAGTATTCATTTTTGGTAACAAGTTCTCTACTTGTCTTCCCGTACTTGTGACTTGCAAAGGGTGGATACCAAATATTATTTTCCATTTTATTTTATTTTTTATGTTTATTATTTTTATCATTTATATTTTTGCTCAATGGATAATGATAATAGAGACAACGTTCGTGACCCTTAATAGTAGAGATAATGCTTTAGTCACTACCTAACTCAAATAGTAGTGTTTTATTATTGTTAAATACAAAATGACATAATTCTCAATTTTAGCATTGTTATTGACTGATAACGAAATACTGTCTCAATTTCACCAAATAAATTATATTTTTATTTGAAACTCCGAAATAATCAAGTTTTCCTTTGTTGATATTTTTCAGTACTATATAATATAATGAAATATATATTAAATTTCAATATTGAGATGACAACTTTACTAGGACAAAGAATGGAGAAGCAAACACTTGCACGTTACTTAATCTCTTCAAGCTTTAATCCACCAACATCCATATATTTTCTTAAGCTTCCGTCCGGGAGTTTTTTGCTCCAAGAAAAGGAAAAGATGAGAAAATAATATAAATAATTTATTTATCTTGTCCTAAGAGCTTACGGGGAAGAAGAAAATCTAGAGTACTTAAAAAAAACCATAAATGTCACCTTCTTTTTCTCTCCAAATCCTCTTGTTTTTTAAGAGAAAATGCTGTATATTTTTCTTTTCCTTTCTCTTCTTGAATAACTAAAAGACAGCAAAAAGATTATAAAAAAAATATATCTCTATCTTCTTCTTTTTTTCTTTTTAAATAAACTACAAAAACAAACCTAAAAGAACCTTGTCTCTCCAAATTGAGTGGAAACTGATTAGCCGTATCCTTTTTATGTAATCTACAAATTGAGTGTACGTAACACTTTTTGCCTCCTATTGACAGGAGAAAGAGAATGGGGAAACAAGAAATGGTGGAAGCCTCGTCATTCTTATCTCTAGTCTAACCTATGCTATCAACTTTCGTGTCTATTTGAGAATTTTTTGCTCTAGATTCACTTAGTGGAGTGATGCCTTCATAAATGTTTTATTGCGATGTGATGTTCAACAATTTTGGGATCAAATTTTTATTTGCTGATATCCATGCAATTGCTATAGATGGGCATTTCGTACTTCACATGTAAATATATGTACGATGTTCTGTCATTTGGCTCGAAAGTGTCAAAAAAAATACTCAAAAACATATTTTTTGTATTCGCTTGTAGTATTTGGTAATCAATTAGGTCTCCATTCATCCAAAATCGAGTTTCAGACAAACTCATAAAGGAAGAACTCATCCTAACATTATTTTTTTTCATTCACAAGGCTCGAAACACCTTACTTAAGGGTACTAAACTCCTTCTAGTCAGGTCAACAGTTATTAGTAGTCAAAACAAATACTTCATATTAAACGGAAGGAAAAAACGACAAAAAAAGAAAATAAATAGTGTACAAGAGAAAATAAATATAAATTGTAAACTTTAACGAATTGAAAATCTCAATGGATATCTCCTTTCTTTTTTTGAATTGGAAATCTCTTTTTTCTTTTTTTGATTACAACATAATTTATATTTAAAAGTCTCATAAATTTAAAACTTTCATAAATTTTAATGTATTACTTTTGAAGTTTAGTGCACTCAAAAAGTCTATAATTTTAAAATGGAAGGAGTAATTCATGACTAAAATTAGTTGTGAACTTAAACTCCGGTCGCTCCACGTAAATGGTGACCGGTTGTGAACTTGAGATTAAGAAACCGAAATCCATAGCCGTTCATCTAAAATAAAAGGCAACAGCTGCAGATTGGACAGCAAAGAGATCTATTATTACCATTAGCTAAATAAATCTCTTTCCATAGACAGAAAGAAGACAAATGTATGGTGCTTCCAAGTGTTCAGCACTTTAAAACCCCAAATGGGCTTTAACACAAAGTAGAAGCAACATCATCACACTCATTTATCTCAATGCATAGCATAATACATCAAATTTGAACACAATAATTGTTGTAAAAACAACATGAAAAATAAGATAGCACAAGGTGAACCTTCCACCATAAGCTTCCTTTGTTCTTCCTTTCAACTCTCCATCCATAAAATGTTCTAACTTACTTTCACCCAACCCAACCCCCATCCCCACACCCCCACCCATAAAATATTAACATCCTAGGAGTCAAACCTCCTAGCAAACCCATAGGAATGAAGAGCATCAACACATTTTCATTTGTATTATGTAGAAATGAACAGTCAAAAGAATGATTTTTAAGGACCCCGAGTTGGAGCAAAGCAGAAACAGCCACTAGCCTGGTCTTCTGGAATCATTCCTCCTCCCTTGTTGGTATCAATTGCTTCCAACATTTTCACCGCCTCATCCATTTCAGGGCGCTTTTCTGGGTTGGCATCCCAGCATCTCTTCATAATGTTGGCCAAAGAACTGGGGCAACATCTAGGGATTTCTGGCCTCAAATTCTGACAAATGTTTAGCAACATCAGCATCAATTCATCAAATATCAGTTCAAAACATGGATGTTTATTTTCTATCTTTCGAAGGAATGTAAATATCACGATCATAATTGTGAATATAGAAACAATCTAATATAAGGTTCACTTTTGTTCAATCTCATACTTTTTGACAAATTACGTTGGTGTCTTTGTTTCAACTTAAATTTTAGAGATTCTAAATTCTGATAGTATGATTATATTATCAGAATCTAAAAATTCTAAAATGTAAGATGAAACAAGCGATCCATTATGTTCTCATTTTTCATTCACCTCCTCTCCATACCAAGAAAAACGATAATAAACTTCCCTATCCAATTTTAAAAATAAAAAAAATGGGAAAAAGAAATTATGTTATATAATCATACTTAGGTGAGTTTATCGCTAATAAAGACATCATCTGTAGTTAGTAACCTCTGAAAGAAAATTATTGGTACCACCAAACATGAAAAAATGGAATTGTAGCTCATAAAAGGTTTCCCATCAATAAAACAAGATCATTTGTGTTCTAATGGTCTGGATAGTACATCACAATTGGCTTGTAACAGAACACAACTCAATTGTTCAGCTAAAATTGGTGCTTGGCGGCAACATGAGACCAGAAAGGCCTTTAAATGCTCATTATATTCACTATTCAGCAAAAATACCAAAGATATTCAGCTGGGGAGGTGATGTTTCTGAATTTCTAATTCTGCCCCAAGCTTGGAATGACACTATTTATAGCAAAATATGTCGTAATGTGATATTGAATGATTTTTTTTTTGGAACCATAGAGTGATGAAGCCAGAACAATTGTTTGATAGTATCCAATTTAGGAGCCATTAAATAAGATTTAAAAAAAAATCTTTTGGTACAGTTTATACTTTTTAGTTGCTATATAGCATATCTACGCCATTCATATGATAGTATAATCATCAGTATTGTAAATACACTTGGTGATCATGAATTTGCTCATAATAGTTACTATTATCCGCTCCAAAATTAAAGATACGTTTTGAATTTTTGAGTCAAATAATATGTATTAAACTTTAATTAATGTCTATATAGTTGATTATAGTTAACACTACTAGTATAACCTTAAGGTTTATAACAAGAACTTTTAATCATAATATAATTTGCATCCTAAACTTTTATAGACTACATTAATTTTGAAGTTCAATATGTCTTTGTTTGACCACAAAAGTCAAATGTATCTCTAATTTTGGTGGAACAAAGAGAGTAATAACTTGGTTTTTCTGAAAAATACTTAAAGAGTTAATTTGTAGTATTTGTAATTATCAAAATATTACAAATAAGCCACAAAATTTGAATTAGCAGGGTCAATCGACTCACACAACCCACTATGTAGATTCATCAGTGCAACCACTGATCCTCAGCAATCGCCACTATTGACCTACATCAAACAGCCAGATCGAGTCTGACTGTTTTTGACCAGCATCAACTGTCATCGACTTAGAATTTTATTCATAAGAAAAACTTCGGTTCTTTTAACAAGGGCATATTTTCTAAATGTTGTTCCACTATAGTGTTAAGTATGAAAATCAGTTCTTGGTATTGCTGAATCAACCAAACCAATTAATCAAAAACTTCATTCCTGATACATTTCAGGTGAGCATTCTATCTTTAAATGGTCTCCTAGGGTACCAACCAGGCATAAGTTTCTCAAAAGCCCGTGGAAAGGATAAAATAAAGCAACGACTTCATACTTTTGAGTTGCAGTATCTAGGATGCCATTCATTAGACAGGATACAACATTACTAGTGTGAAATGGCATATAAAATCATTAATAATCCTGACCTGTCTGACAACTGCAGATGAAACTTCCACAAAACTAAGATTTGTGTAAGGAAGATCACAGCAATATATTTCCCATAAGCATACACCAAAGCTATATACATCACATTTCCTGTTGTATGGTTTGCCATCAAGAACCTACACAAAGCATATTAACATTATTAGTTAATTGACAGTTTGAACCGCAGGCATGGTACTTATCAAATATAAAAGGGAAGTATTCAATGTTCCCCTCGTTACCTCTGGCGCCATGTACCCAAGGGTTCCAGTTTCACCCGTCATATCCTTGGGATTCTGAGCTTCAACACGAGCAACACCAAAATCAGCAATTTTTAGATTTCTCTGAAGGTCTAGCAACATATTTTCAGCCTTCACATCCCGGTGTACAATCTTCTTTGAATGTAAATAGCTCAAACTACAATGATAAAGTCACAAATAATTGATATTTGTCATCAGATCAATTTGTAACAATCTAGATACAAGTATCAGACAGAAACTCACCCTCTAGCTAGATCCAATGCAAGCTGAACCACAACCTTAAATGCAAGTTTCTTCTTCCTATTTTTGTATAATAAGGTTTTCAATGTCCCCCCTGGAAGAAATTCCACGACAACACAGCATGCCCTTGCAGGAAGGTTAGTGACATCATCACTTGAGGTCGAAGAGTTTTTAGAAGGTATCTTAAGATCTGAAGTCCCCATCGAAGCACCAACAAACTGAAAAATATACATAAGCCATAATAAGAAATTGAAAGGGAAACATTGAAAATCGGAAGGCATTATGATATCAAGAAAAATTTACGTCTGGAACTCATGAGGTCATCGTACAATAATAGGAAACACGTTATGCAAACTAAAATTTCCATTATATATCAAGACAACAAACTGCAATTTAAAAAGTAGCAGAATTATTATATTACTTTTGTAACATTCGGGTGGTCAAGCTTGTGCCAAACAGCAACCTCTTGTCGAAATGATGCTCTCAGAGCAGCAGTTTCAGAAGTAGTTGCCATCCCGTCCTCTCCCCAATCCAACACTTTTACTACAGTACAAGTATGACAATGTAATAAGAAATTCTTAAATAAACAAAAGGTATAGCACTTGAAAAACAAAAAAAGTGTTAAGCTTGTAAAATGAGCTTCATCAGCAAGCAATTTTCTTGAAATTGTTTGAGCAGAACTCATCAATCTCATCATGTCATATAAAGCTGCATATTAAGCATCACCTCCTTGGCTGAATCAAATTTTTCGTAAGTTCCTCAGATAAATGCAGCTCTAGTGTTAAGCTAGGAACAAGGATTCTTCTGCTACCCATTGAACTGACGAAGGGATTCTTGGGGATTCACGATTGTTTGGGATTTTTTACGATTCTCCATCGATAGAATAATAGCAATTCATTAATATTTTACCAGCATAAATAATAACTTAATGTGTTTGCTCCAATAGTAATATATTAGATTAATTATGTACACATAAGTAATATATGTGCATATGTTTGTAGACACATAAGTATTACTTTCAACCAATTATATATACTTCCCGAATCCCCGAGTCACAATTTTTAGAAATATTCCGAATCCCTGTACAGTGAACCCGAATCACCAAACCCAAATCAAAGCTTCTTAGTTGTTAAGTTTGCTGATACCACAATTTGATATGATCACAAACACAATGAACTATCCACCAGAGAATCTTAAGAATTGTTTTCTAGGCAAGATGAAAACATATGATTATATTTTTTTTTTTTCCAAAAAAATGAGAGAAAGAAGATATTCAAATTACTCAACAACTAAATCATGCCAGTTGGTCAGTCACGCAGTGATTCAAGGAAATAAGAGTAGAATCCTAGATATTCATTTTCTTTATTTGGCTTGCAGTAGCACAAATAACAACCAAGGAGAACAGGCAATATGAGAAAGCATAGGCGTAAAATGTGTATTTGCCTCAAGAATCCCCCATGTCACCCGTTCACATTGAGCCAGCCCACAAAGCGTACCTACAGTACCTAAGCAAAACACTCCAAAAAAGAAAAATAATAATAATAAAAAAATTATGCACAACCAACTATTAAATATGGGTAAGAGATCTCTTTCTGGCTTTGAAGTACCACAGTTTTCTAAATTCCTGTGTCACCCTTTACACCATTCCAATTGTGTCAATCTACAAACTGACTTTGGCATCACCAAGCGATAGCACACATCAAACACAATAATCCTCAAGCTTTTCACCACCTCACAAAGAATAAGAGGTTCACTCATCCTTCTCGCAAGTAACACATCACAGTATGACATAAGCACAAGAATTACAACCACAGTTTGGAAGTTAGTTTGAGTCAAATTCATGCATAAGTTGACCATCCAAGAAAATTAACAATCTTTTAGAGCGACTATCAATATAAATATGAAGATATATGATCAGAGCTTTCTCCCTTTCTCTCACTTGTAAAACAAGGATGAACGAATATGAAAGACTTTTAGATTTATTCCAAAGAGTCCAACAGGCAGAAATCTGAGTATTTGACATTATTAGTTCATTTCTGTTTGCAGTTTTAGTAAAACCATATTAGGGGCGTCACTGGTTTAGGTATATTAAACAAGACTAGTACAAAATGGATGTAAATTTATTTTCTAAGTCAGTGCTGGGAAGGGGAGGTTGAGAGTTGAACCTTGGTTCCCACCAAGGTGGAGTTAAGCTCTGCCATTAGGGCAACTCCTTATCTCAAAAGGGATGTACTTTGAAGGAGAATGAACTTCAAAAGTTTCGAATACTGGTTTCTCTTCTCTTCTTCGAATCAATGAATGAACTTTAGTGTTGCTTCAAGGATGTCTGAATAAGAGAATCAAGAGAATTTTGGGGGTGCATGACAATATAGTCCGCTCAAGGATGCTCAAGTCAAGAACTAAAACTCCAATTGCACGATGGAAGATGACGCCAAGAACAAGGTTATCAGTGTTCTATCAGAGACTACTATCAGAGTCTGCAAGTGCGCATCAGAGATTCCAAAGACTGCATTTGGAGAGTTCAACAAAAGTCAACAATAGTCGAGCAAAATTAGTTCATCGGAGACTAAGTTTTTGTTCATCAGAGATTAATGTTGAAGTTATCAGATACTTTAAAGCAGCCTTGAGAAGATTTGACCATCGCCAAAATTATTTGGCTAACGCCAAACTCAAACATTACTCAATGTTATCGGGCAAATCAACGACAGCACCAAACTCAAAATGACTATCGCCAAAGTCATCGGGAAAATCAACAACATCGCCAAACTCAAAAATGAATGTCGCCAAAGTTATCGGGAAAATGTCTATTGCTGAAGTCGAGTACTTGAGCATCAGGGGATAAATATTCGCTAATGAACAAAACAGCTCGTCAAAGGATAAATATTCACTGATGAACAAAGATTGTCCACATGGCTGAGTTCACAAATTCACTAACTCAAGATTAAAGGCAGTGGAATTAAAATATAGATGGTGGTCCAATAAAGAGAGATTGGTTACCAAAGAAACTTCGAGAAGATAAGTTATACACCGCAGGTGTGAACACTGATAAAGTAAAATATGAAAATAAGTCATACTTATACACTAGCATGCGTATATAACTGCTGATGTGAAAACTGTAGAGATAACTTATAGAAACTTGAAGGAGAAAAATATGAAAGTTGGTCCAATCAAAAACCAAGAAGCTCATAGAGATAAGTTATTCACTGCAGAGATAACTTATCATGGAAACTCCAAGAGGAAAATAAAGGAGCTAGTGTACTGATACACAAGAGATGTTACATAACAGGTTGGCATGCAAGGAAGGTCGTGCAAAAAAAGAAAAGTTATGTGACAGAACTGCAATTATCAAAGAATATCAGAGATATTTTTGGAGGCGACTCATTGTGGAAGCTTGGAGAACAAGGGAGCTATATCTATAAATAGAGACATGAAACATCTAAGATAAACAGGAGAGAACATAACTTGAGAGAAGCAAGTTTTCATAAACTTGAGAGAAGCTAAAAATCATTTTTCTAGAATGCAACTGTTATTTTAAACAGAGATTGTCTGCAGCTAGTAATCACTACCAGAAAAAATTGTAAAGATTCAAATTGATTTACAATAAATATACATATTGTATATTAATATTCATATTTTACAATTTGCTTTATTGTTTCATATGTTATATATTTTCAGTAAAGTTGTTTTAACTGTTCTTAAGTTTTAAACTATATTAAACAGTTTAATTCAAAGAAAAGTTAGTAATTGTATTCAACCCCCTTCTACAATTACTTCACGGGACAAACAACTTCTCCATTTAATTAAATTTCTATCATTTGACCAAAAAATCTACTTCTAAACATATTTGTCGAATATTAAATCATAGCTTTTAGAAAAGTTAAAGCAATTGTAACAACGGAAATATGATGATCGCGTAGTTGAGACCTAAGGCGGTAAAGAAGATGCAAATGTCAAATCTACATAGTTTCATGAACAAACTTATGTGGTATAAAGGGAGCAAACGCAAATCTGAAATTCAAGTTCTATCAACAATTATGGCTTAAAACACACAATCCACGCATAACAGATGAAATGATGAAGAATTAGGAAACCTGGACAGATATAACTGAAACAATCCAAAATGTAGTACAAATTCATTCATCATACAATAATACAAAAGAGCATTTAAAAAATTCTATCTCAAAAAAATGAAAGAGGATTACCTGCAACATCTTGGTTATCGTAAGTACCCCTGTATATTGTACCATACGTACCCCGAGCTACAAGATACCTTATATCCAACTTAGATAAATCAATCTCCCAAACTTCCTTAGGCTTTTGAGGGCCTTGAGACTCCACATTTCTAGACCAAACCCGGCTCAAGTGCTTCTCCAGCTGAACATCCAAGCTTTTGAGATCAATTTTATCAGCCCTGAAAATCATATCTTTACTACTAAGATTTCCAGTACCCTTTCCCAGGATATTTTTTTCGCTTCTACTTCCTGTGCCCTTCAACTTTGTGTCCCCCTCTTGATTTTCTGACATCTCAGTTTTTGGAACCTCACTCGTATCCTCACCGGGTTTCGAATCCATCTCAAATAATCAAATATAAGAGTTGACAATATGACAGGAATATGAGCAGGAGAACTCAATTTCTAGATGATAGCATCAACCGAAAACAGTATCAGAATCAAAAATCAAAATGTTTTGATAATTCTTGAATATTTAGGAATCCAACCATTCAACCCTCATTGTTAACATCCAGCTTTATTAAAAACAAACAATACAGATACTTGAATAAAATACAAGAGATGATATAACAAACACCTTCTTCAAAATTTAGTAATACCCTGCCAAAATAAGATTAATCAGGTTAAACAACAACCAATTACAAAACATATGAAAATAATAAGAAAAGGAAAAACATAGAAAAAGACAACTAATCCAATGAGACCTAAATGCACCAACCAGATTCCTTCAAATAAAATATACATCCATTCTTTGAATAGGAATTAGTCAACTACTTCTAATATTGACCTCAGAATTAAAAATGAATGACCAAATACAAACTTTAGCTCAAACTCTAATTTTTTTTAAAATAATGAAAGGGGCTTTTCTAAATTTTCAAAGCATCTAAATTTCTCACCACCAACCATTTGTTATTTTTGAGAAGCATTTTTAAAAGAAAATCTAATCATTACAAAGTAAACCCTCTGAGAACGACCTGATTCACACATCCGAACACTTGACAACAAAAATATTAAAGACCCACCACAAAATAAAGCAAAAAAATATACCCCAGATATAAAAAACAAACTTTAAACAAAAATGAGCAGAAAAATACGTACCCATAAGTAGGACATCTAAGGAGAGGAGAAGAACAGAGACATGCGCAAGATGGACGAAAATGTTGACCGACCCAATTTAGGAAAGTAGTTTCTAGAGATACAGAGGGTATCAAATTAGCGAAATCTGACAGGACAAAGATTTAGAGAGAGAAAATTAAAGATGGGGTGTGTCTGATAGAGAGAGAAAATAGAGATCGCAAGAAATTTAATGGAAGGGACGAAAATAGAATCTGAATTGAAGAGTTTACATGTATATATGGGTGTTTATGTGTAGAGAGAGAAAGAGACGGAAGAACATTTTAGAGAGAGAGAGAGAGAGAGAGAGAAAAAAAAAAGCGCGGGTTTAAGGTTATTTTGTTTGTTTTGTATCGGCGACAGGTCCCTCCGAAACGTACAAAACAAAAGGACAGGCAATTTCGAAGTATAAACAAACAAGTACTATTCCGTGCTGCTGAGTGCTGGTTGTCTTCCTTCCATATTGCCGATATGTATTTCATTGACTAATATACCCTTTTATGTAATTCTCTAAATATTTTTTCCAATGTATGGGCAGAGGTGAAAATAAATGGAACCATTAAATGCGCGTAAATGAATTGAATATTCGAATCATTATTCCGAATCGAGTTTCAACATTTATTTATTTAACTCAATTTGATTCATTTATACAAAAAGATTAATTAGATCGATCAAACTCGACTTAAACTTATTAAAAATTGAACTAGTTTACATTAAGAAATGGGTCACCCAATAATAGTTCATCTTATTTATGTTAAATTATTATTTGATATCAACAACTATAGAGAGATAACTAATTAATATAAACAAAAACATGTGATTCAAATTATAAAACCTTGAAAATCAGTTATTTTACATAATTATCTGATATTTTTATGAGTAAACTTGGCTATTCTTTTTTTCCTTTTCTCTATTAAGTATGACAATTTTTTTTGCAACAACAATATAATGCAAACAAAATAACACATTAATTAAGGTTCAAAAAACATCTGGTATAATGATAGCTGTCCTT
The DNA here is from genome assembly GCA_014636745.2 of Centella asiatica. Taxonomy (NCBI): domain Eukaryota; kingdom Viridiplantae; phylum Streptophyta; class Magnoliopsida; order Apiales; family Apiaceae; genus Centella; species Centella asiatica. Next base: position 27,575,046 of record CM025780.1, on the reverse strand, counting down.
AATTTTTAAGAATTATTTTGCTCCCTTCAATGGTAAAATCGCAGTTGTTTACAGTTTTCAAGGAAAACAAAATTTCTTATATTACTTATAACTTGTTTCATCATTTCAAAAAGTTTTATATTGCTTATGTTAATAATACGTGTGCTGAAAACTTTTAGAAAACGATGGAATAATAAGGGGACCGGGGAAGTACCAACTAATTAACCATAACAGGCTATGAGATTTTCATTTTTAAGATTAGTAATTTATGTTAATTTAAATTATTGATATTTTAACCATTTAAAATGGATGAAATAATGACTGAAATTTACAATAAGACGGTGGATATTGGAACACTGGGCTTTATAAATAATTAAATACTAACGAGGAATTACATGTATACAGGAATCAAGTGGTGTATGGGGCCTGAGGTGACTATAAAGGCCCAACCCAAATGACATCAAGTTTTTAAAATCTGGCCTATGCATTCTCTACGTACATGAAATAACAATTTTTGTTTTCTTTTTCTTTTTCGCTTATATTGATTGGTGAAATGACGCAAATCTCATGATCTCTCGATCATAAGCGAGTCGAGTGCTCCTAACAATTTGATCTAATCATTTTTTATTCCTTTTCCTTTTCTAATTCGAATAGTTTGATAGAAATCAGATGATTTATATATTTAAAAAATTATTTTGAATTACATTATAGCCGCTTATGGAACTAGTTTGTCAGGAGTGATTTCGTCTGCAAATAAAGTAGGGATAGTATTATTATGTAGTGTAGTTGAGTGTTTGTTTGTGTGTGTGTGTGTGTGTTTTTGACAATTAATGTGGGGATAAATTTGATAGTTACTTGGTTTAGTTGTGGTGAGAATAGGATGGATAAAAGTTATTCACTTTCCTGATTTCAAAGTCGTAATTATTTGTAAAATTATATGTATATACGACATAGTAATTAAGAGGGCTTCACAAATTATAGTTGAAGAAAGGTGACATCGATGGATAATACCTTATGTTACAAATATAACGGGTACCCCTAATTATGAGTACCATTATATCTACTAATTTTTAAATAAATACATATATATTGAGGTGGAAAATTTTAAATAAAACTTGTATCTTTAAAGACCCATTATTTTAACAATAAGTAATTAATTTTATAATATCATTAATTACGTACTTCTTAATTAGTGTAATCACCATAGATGATTGCTTTGATAGGAGCTTAAACAGAACCTTTGTTGGTAACCAAAACAAGAAGAAGAAGAATAACAAAACAGGGCCATATTTCTTACTTAGGAAGTTAAAACTAGAATAATTTTGAAGAAAGGTCAAACAAGTTCGGTGTATCGTGATGTAAACGGTCGATTACTGTTGGGTTTCGAAGAATAAAACGCAACGGAAAAATACGATTTAAAATAAAACAAAACGAAACCCAAACCCGAGGATTTATGCGAAACAATTTAATACAGATAGTTTAAGTTTTTACCAATTAATTGTGCGAATCTGAAGCTTTGGTGAAGGTGTTGATCGTCTCCAAATCTTTAACGCAATCCAACAAAACTATGTCTCTACTGTATCCACACAAACCGTCTCACGATTCGAACGAGAAGAGTTACAGCTAGTACTGTATCCACACGAACCGTCTCAGGAGTCGAACGAGAAGAGTTACAGCTAGTACTGTATCCACACGAACCGTCTCAGGATTCGAACGAGAAGAGTTACAGTACTAGCTGTACGATCTGTATCTCTCTTTTCTCTCTATATCTCTGAACTCTAGTTTCTCTCTTATGAGCAACTAGGGTTCTTAGAATACGTGAAAACGTTAGTTTTAGAGAATAGCTGATATATCATATATATATATAGCCTTTCATAGAGTAAATCCAAAACCTAATCTAATTAGGAGACTTAAAATCCGAATTTTATATTTATTAGATATATATATAGTTAATCAAGTCTCACTTAATTAATATATATATATATGCACAAATAAATATATATTCGTATTTCCTTCCAAAGGACTCTATTTCATACAGATTACATATATTAATATATATGTATATAATTTAAAGCCATGATTTAATTAAATCAATCTTATTGATATATTAAAATCATTGACATTTAAATTATATCTCCTTGACGAATGTTCTTTGTGTGTGATCCTGTAGGTTATTATTACGTTGACAATAATTTTAAATCATATTATAAAATTATAAACAGTGAACGGCATCTAGTAATACATCACTGTTACCCAAGTAATAATAAAGTCATAGATTCGACGTTACCTTTCGTGACCAATGTTTCAATGTAACTTAATCTTTTTAACCATGATATCTAAGATTAAATTCAAGGCATGGATGTGTCATCCTTTTCATAATTTAATCTTAGTTTTCTTGATCAATGAGTAAACTATATGAAACAAATCTCTATTTGAGCATGGCCATGCATTTTATAGTTTCACTCAATCAAGAGGCCTATAGATATCACCCCTAATTTGTAGGAGGGTTAAATTCCATCTACATCATTCCCAATTCTCACATAACTCATTATGCATCCAACAATTACCTTTATCGTCCACCCGGTTAAAGGTGACTTTTGATAATGTCAAAACACATAACTCCTTATGTAGAAATGTCATGACTTCAGGTCGAAGGACCATTACATCATTGTCAATATGAGAATTACTTATGACGCATAGCATAACGCTCCATGTAGAATTCTCATGGTGGGTCTGTCCAGTACTATGTTCTCTAACATGTACCTATGTATCAACTTAATATATCTCGTATATATTTATGACCAATGAGATATGGTCATCAGTTAATCACATACTAGTCTCAATGTATTATTGTTGTCCCGCTGACAATGATACTCGACTAGGGACATTTAAGAATAATGATACATTACATACTTATATGATCACATATTCAAGTCACATACTTGAATCCATATAATTAGTATCATTCTTCTAAGGACATTTATTATATTAACATTTATATAATGCAGTAAATAAAACATAATAAATTATCATTAACCAAAAACATATCATAAATATAGTGTCACAATCATTACATAATTGGCCACTAGGGCATACACTCTAACAATTACAGATATGTTTATATTTGTATTTGTAATTATTTTATTATGAATACGAATATAGATAATATAGGTTTAATTAAATCGAATTCGAATATGGATACGGATTATTTAAAATAATTTTTAATAATTTAATAACTTATGTGATGCATATTAAATAAATTTCATTTGAAAAACACATATGAAATATCACATTAGTTATAATATTCATGTTTTATACATTTTAAATTAGTTTTTGTTATAAATAATTTTATGAATTAAAAAAATTATATTCTATTTAAGTAAATAACACAAATATTAAGTAAAATATATTATAAAGAACGAATATAATCGATAAAAAATATTTCGGATACAAATATACATATATTCGTATTCGTATTCGCTTTAAATCGAATACAGATATTATTCGTCTTTTGGAATAAGAATAGCAAAGAGATAGTTCGGTTATCATTTATTGCCTAGGCGTATGTATCAAAATTAGTCGACTATTTTACCAATTATTTGATAGAATCTTATATTATTGAAAGAATCAAAATATTAATGTTCGTTTTCTACGGTGTACTAAAGTGTCCCGTAAATTATAATCCTCCCCCTCTAAAAATATACAGTAAAAAACACTTTGTGCGTTATTTTATTGGAAGTTCCATGTAAGTTATCATTTTAATTACTACATGACTCAAAATAAAGCTAGTCAAACTAAAATTAATTTAAATTAACTCCGGATTTCTAGATTACATAAATATGCTAAAAATAGTTAAAATATAATTATACACAGAGTGTTTTTTTTTTTAATTTAACAAATAGTGTACTGACGTGAATCATTTAGTTCTCAATGTTGTCCCCACATTTTAAAGCACAATATTTAGGCACCGTAACTCGTGAATCAACGAGTATGCCCATACATATATAAAATAATACGAACAATATATACATACATATGTATATATTATTTTGTAAATATATTGACTAATTTATTGTTCATTTACCTTTTTTCTCCATAAATATATTCCATTTGTTAAAATATAAGTGTTACCGATTATTTTATACGTAAATTTAAGTAAATTTTTTATATATTAAATATTTTATTTAATTTTTAAAAATTAAAAATATTTTAAATAAAATTTAATATAAATAATACATTTAATATATAAAAAATTTATTCAAATTTATGTGTAAAAAATCTAATAATATTTATATTGAAATAGAGAGAGTATATTAAAAAAGAATTCTGGTGGTGACGCGTGGGAGGGAGGGGGGGGGGGGGGGGGGGGGGGATAGACCATGTAAAAATATTGAGTCAACATTCTGTTAGCTGTTAAATTTTTTGAATTTTCAAAGTTAATTTTACATAACTTTTATAATTGTGTAAAAATAAATATTTCTTTGCTCTTAAAAATGTATTAATTTTACATAGTCATAAACCATGTTAAATATACACCACAAAAGATACATGAGGAAATTTATATCTCATTTTCTTTTTATTCTCTTTCAATTAATATCACTGAATAGTTTAAATAGACTGTGAATTCATGTAAGATTTAAAAATTGAATTATAACCCATTTTCTTATATATATGACAGTGTGACTAAGTTTATTTTCTCATCTACTCTCTCACTCTCTATATATGGTACAACATGAACTTCAAAATACCAATATTTGAAGTCGAGATGAGTGAGTTAGGCTTATATAGAGTATGTCTTTTTCTTTAGACCTAATTCTTTGTCGTCACAGTTTGATAAAAATAATTTTCATGTAGATATTTAAAATTTTAACTCATCCTGTGAGGTTTTAATTTTATTATTTTAACATATTAACATTATTACATATAAAAAAAAAAAACTAATTTAGTTGATAGATAGTAACGTAGAGAATTTACTTTCTAAAACGTGTGCCGTGAGAAGGCTTATATATCAACAATTCATAGGAAATATTTCTTCAATGTTTATTGTCCAATCAATGGTTCTAAAGATTGTTTTCTTTTTTCTTTTTTAAAAATATGTGACGCATCCATTAAGAAAAAGTGTCAGAGTACTTTTCAAAATCTCGCGCCTAAAGTTTGGTTGCTCAGACTTCACTCTAAATTTTTATGGGCACGTGCACTTTACGAAACCACACCATTTTTCATTTTCACTTTCATCTTCTACAAGTTAACTCCAATAAATGTCCATTTCACCTTGAGGTAATGACACAAAAAATTTAAAAAAAAATTATTTTTTAAAATTTTAATTTTGTAATTAATATTTTAACAATTTAATCTTAAAACTAGTAAAAAATATGTAAGACTGAACTTCAGTTTAATTAGAGTTTCAACACTAGTTAATTTAAATATAATGTAGCATCTTATTTGACATTTTTCTATTTTTTATTTTTTTTATTTTTAATGATGTGGCTGACTTTACTTATTAATATAACACTCTCCTACCCACGTGACTTTACTTATTTTTTGAATTGTTTGTTTTGTTTATTTAATGTGTATTATATATGTAAATCGTATATTTTATATCAAGGAGTCCAAAAAATGTGTGCGGAGTTACAATGATAATTTATTAATTATTTTTTATTGATAAATAAGTAAATAATGGAAATTACAATAGGAGACAAGTAATAAATAATAATTACCTGACAAGATTTGTTCATAGAAAATTATAGGAAATTTCTGTAGTTTTTACGATTAAAATTTATGAGAATTTTCTTAAATTTTGTCCGTTTAGCTATCATCTATATATATATATATATATATATGAAGTGACGACACTCTTACGTATCGCATTCGTGAAACGTTTTATATTACTTTATATCAACTACTAATTCGGGACAAGTCCAATTAAATAAAAACCTTCAATTACGTTTCCTCCCTTTTTATCCATGACAGTTTATTAGTATTAGTATTAGTATTTCAGTAAAGGCGTTTCGTTTTAACAATAATAATAATAAGATTATTTTATTTTTTATTATTAAAATTAGAAAAATCATATCACAAAATTTAATATATGAATGAAAAGTCATCGATCATTATCATGTGTACAAAATATTAGAAATTTATGTATATATCTCATAATTAAAATATCACAACAAAAAAAATAAAAAAAAAATTAACAAGATAATCAACAATTAAAAAAATTAAATAAATAAAATGTTCAACAACTTATATGTCCAAAAAAATCACAACAATAAAAATTACTAAAAGAATTTAAAAAATTTAGAAAATTTTATGCTTAATATAAAATAAAATATATTTAGCATTAGTTCATATACATTATGTTATATAATTAAAATCTTGAAAGTATAATAACAACTTGAAAATTATAATCAAATGCATTAGTAATTTATTAAATGACTTATATCTAAAAAAAATAAAATACACCCATCACAAATTTAGAAATATAAAATTAATCATATTATACACAATAACATAAATTATATATCTCATACTTAATATAACAAAAATTATTAAAAGTTAAAAAATAAACATATTATAGACTCAACAATTTTAATCGATTCAAAACAGAAAAAACTTGTATTATTATCTTATGCACATGGCGGTAAGCTAGTTTTATGTAATGTAATAGGTAAGAGTGTTATATGATAAATAATTCCATGTACCGATAAATAGTACTCCTTATTTTATATAAAAATGAGAGAAAAAGACATTTTAGTATTTTTTCGAATTTTTTTTTTATTATAATCAAATAAGTGTTTTACGTTTACAAACTAATATTTTTAATAGTGATTTTAATAATTCTGATAGTAATTTTGTAATAATTTTAATATTTTTGATAGTAATTTGAATACTAAAATGAAATAAATAAAAATTTTATTTATTAAAATAGTATTTTGTATGTCGATACATACTAAAATATCATTGACCCTAAAAATTACTCCATATAAAATAATATTGCTATTAATATTATATAAGGTTATTACTAACAATATTGTTTATTTATAATCTTATTTCATTTATACTAGTACATCGCACATTTCTTTATGTCGGTGCATAAGAAAGGTGAGTGAAAAAAAAACAAGAAAAAACACTTTTCGAGGATAAGCAACTAAATTGACATGGTCAAAAACAAGGAGGTAAAAATCATACTCCGTAATAGTTAAAAAAAATGTGAAATAAATTTCTTCGGTAAATACACACAGTGTATGAAATACTACTGTGTGTGGAGTGATGGTAGTGTGAGAGTAGTAGCGTGGGCCTTTGGCTTTTGGAGTTCTATTATTATTAATAAGAAGAAAAACTTTATTTTATTGACTCTCTCTACATCTCATCCTCCCGCCTTCGGCAGCTTCTTGAATCTCGTTTCTTCTGGAGAGAGTGAAAAAATGGGTGATGAGGGCGGCAATTTAGAGAGAGAAATTGAGAGTGAAAGCTGTGGTGGAAGCGAAGGTGTAGCAATGGACACGCCAGAGCGGAAGCAGATCAATACTCCTGTCTCGAAATTCGAGGTGATGTTGTCCATCGACGCTTGCTTCTTCGCCTTTTAATTTCTAACTAGGAGATTTGATTTGTGGGGGGTAAATTGTTTAATTAGTTGCATTTAGTTGCTTTGAGAGTTTTAAGAAGTGGGTATGAGCTGATTTTGTAAAATTTTATGTTTTTGCTAAATAATCGTATTTTGATTTGGTGGATTGGGTGTGTTTGTGGATTTTAAGGTTTATGTTGTGATTGTAAGCTGATTTGTGCTGAGTTTGACCTAGATTTGTCATACTATGAGGGCTTTGCCTTGTCTTTGTTTTGGGTTCTCCCGCTGATTGATCTTTGCTGTTCACTAAGATTAGGGTATTTTTTTTCCCGCCTTTCTAATCACTTGAAAACTACTAAAAGTTGACGATTCCTTTGTTTGTTAATTTATCTGCTTCTATATATATAATGTTGGGGGTTGTTCTGAAATTCAAGTTCTGCATTCTTTTTTTTTACACTTTTTAAATCTATGCATGTCTATATATTTATAGATACCAAGAGACAGACATTCCTGGGTTGCGTGAAGTGTATCGTGTATCTCTACGAGCATGTTTGGGATTACTCAAATTGTGATCATTGATTCTGATTAGTCCACTGATTGGTGCTTTTCTAAAAGTTGTTAATATTTGTTAATGAATAATTGCTTAATATAGTATAACATTAAAATGTGTTTGGTGTTGAAAAAATTGAATATCATTGATTTTTGGTAAATTTACTAAAATTAATTAATTATTTTTAAGGCAATACGTGTGGATAGAACATTAATTGTCCAATAAGCAAGGAAAGTAAGGACATAATTGTAATTCATTTGGTCAAACACTCAAAACTGATTATTGAACATTTTTATTATAATCAGAAGCATCAAATTGGAGCTTTTGATGATTTGCATGAACTGATTATAAGCTGGTAGGAAGATAGTAGGTAAACAAACACTTCCAGCTTTTCGAAGTGATTTCAAACACCCTCTAAGTAGCACTTCCGCTATTCACTCATAGAGTCTTCCGATCAAGTGAAAATTCAATATGTTATTCGTCAAGCACTAACACCCTAATGGCCTAATTATAATAAGGGGCTTTTCTTGCTTGTTAGTGCTTTAGTTTTCTTGCAGCTACTATGTCCAATATGAATTATATATATATGGAAAATGAATGTTGCTCCCCTTGCAATCTCCATCCTAAAGTATGAAAGTGAGTCCTCCTTCCTTTGTAGTATCTATCCCTACGTATTATTCTTTATCCCCTGACTGAAGTAGTGTCGTCTATATATTTACTGTTATGATTTAGGATACTCAAAAGTATTTGTTGTAAGTTTACCACCCAAGAAATTATTTGTAGTAGTTAGCAGGTAACTACTATAAGTTTGCCTTGTAAGCAACTATCTTCCTTTCCCCAGCTGTTTCAGACTTCCTGGTGAATAAATTATCATTTGTTATATGGACATTTATGTGTATATCTACCCTGTTTGTTTTTAGTCTCATGACACCAATCCCCAATTGCACCAGCTTGTTTGTAGTTAAGTTCTAGCAAGTTATGCTGAGGGCTTTTCTTTGTGTTCTCTATGTATACTCGTCTAAAGTGAAAGATTGGAAGCAGAGAAATTTCCTCAGTAATTATGTTTCTATATTCTTTTTCTAGATCTGGTTCCTGAACTTCTGTTCTTTCGTTTAATAGTCTCTTCTTCAGTAAACTTGTAAGGCACAAAGTTCTCTTTTACCAGTACTAGTTTTGGTCATATTCCCTGTTCCAGTTGATAGTGTACTTATGATTGTCCGCTCAAATGCCAATTGTAACTAAATGATTTAGTTATGGTTATTTCTATCAATGTGTCCATAGTGCAGTACTGCAATATTTCAGTTCATATATTAGGTTGGCATGACTAGTAAAGACCTTGTCACTTGATTTTCTCTTGAACTTAGTTTTAACGTATATATATTTGTGCATGCAGGACTCCCCCGTCTTTAATTATCTCAACAATCTTTCTCCTATCCAGCCTGTGAAGTCTATACATATTTCTCAAACATTCAACCCGCTTGCTTTTGCATCTGTTTCATCCATTTTCACTTCACCCCATGTCAGTTCAGCCAAGGAATCAAGATTCTTAAGAAGGTACTTACCAATTATGCTTGATGACTTACTGTGAATATGTACATTTCCTTGCATTTGTATTATTAGCATGTCTTTTTGTTGATATATGCTGTTAATTCAGGCATCAGTCCTCTGATCCATCAAAAACCAAGTCTTCTGAAAATGAGAACAAAGTTTGTAATCATGAAGAAATTGTAAAATATGTTCATAAGTCTCCTGAGAAACAGCAAAATTTTGATCCAGAGAGTTCTGCTGGTGAAGCTCCTGCTAAACGACCATATGTATCAAGTCTTGCAAATGAGCTCTCAAGAAACTTAAGCTATAAATGTGTTAGCCCCGACTATAACCCAAGTGATAGGTCTGGTGAGGAAACCAAATGTTTACCAGAATTATCTGGGTCATCGACAGAACTTGTTCCATATGTCCATATTGACTCAGGAAATTGTTCTTTGGGAAGTCAAGTACATGCAGGAGGGATCAGCGAGATTGATGAAAATAAAGAAATTTCAGGGTGTGAATGGGAGAATATGCTTTCTGATGCAACTGACTTTTTGGTATTTGATTCACCAAATGATTCGAATTCCTTGAAGGATTCTAATCAGAAATTAGTTGAACCTGGAACGAATTTCTGTACTTCTGTGACTGATGATTTGCAGAACACCAAAGCCATGCGGAGAATTGGTTTGAGTCAACAATATGAATCAGATACTTCTTTGCAACATGAAGATATGAAAGAAAAAGCTGAAGATCAAGAAATCCTTGTTTCATTGAGTAACTGTGAGGCAGGGGACACATGCGAGAAAGTAGATGATGAGGTGTAAACTTGAAGTCCAATGATTTATTGCACCTATTACAACTATGTTTTGCATATTTTCACTTTAATAAAATGTTTCGAAAATGCAACTGGTTGACCTTACATCAAATCTCTATAAGAAAATATTACCGAAATCAGAAAGCATTGCCCGTGCACTCACACATGCATGCACACCACACAAACACAAACACAAACACAAACATATGTACATATGATCATGCATATACATGTTTGCGTATGCATGTATATGTGTGCATGCACACACACACACACACGTATAGATTAATATAGTATAAATGACTGAACTTCCAGTTCATTTCACATGGTCAGAAAAAGATATACATGTTTATGTTACTGGTATTCATTATAATATTAATTCATGCTTGGATCAGGCTATGCTCGGTATTTCGTTATTGTCTCATCCTAACTCATCAATTAAATTTGTGGACTTTTCTACCTTTGTTAGATTGAGTAAAGTAATATATAATTATATATTGTCTGAAAAAGCATGTCAACTGACTCCGCTCATGGACTCTACATAGGCTGTTGCGATCTCTATTAGTTCTTACTTTAGAGTATTTCTGCAGCTTAATTATACATGGTCTTTGGCAGGACTGCAAATTCTTATCCAAGTGATTATGTGTTTTATCCCTTTTAATCTATGAACACATCATTTTTTGCTCATGTACTATTCAAAGGCTGATATATGTGTGTGTGTGTGTTCCCCCTGGTTGTGTCTATACCAATGTAAATGATGTTTTTATTTGCAGAAAACATTTGACATATTTTTCTCTGTTTTTCTCTAGCTTGCTTCTAATCTGCACCGTGGTGTGAGAAGACGATGCCTGATTTTTGAGATGGCAGGGTCTCGCATAAAACGTTTAAATGATAATTCAAATTCTGGTCCTTCCATGTTATCACATTCTCATGATAACATTGCTTCCAGTGACAAAAGTTTGATATCTATTAAGTGTGGAAGTGATTCTCAAAGATGCATTCTTCCTGGAATTGGATTGCACTTAAATGCGCTCGCGTCAACGCCAGTAAACCACACAATTGTGAAACACGAAGCTTTGGTTACTGGCAATGAACCGAAAAGTGAGTCCACTTCAGCAGCTTGTTTGAATTCTTCTAGTAGTCAAGCAATTTCAAACAGTTCATTGGTTCTGGCTTCTTCAGAAAGAGACTTGCATCCTTCTGAAGATGAAGTCGCAATAGTTGATATTTCTGCTCAGGTATCGGAGCACACAGTCAATGAAGTGTTCAGTCACAGTAGTCCCAAATTTAAAAGGCATGTCTTTTTTACAGATTATTGCATGGATTTTCTTTTTTCAAATCAAGTGTTTTTCTCATTCATACGTGCATGTGACCATTCGAAGTGCATTTTCACGCATAGGTTGGAGAGTGGTGGAGAAAATGAAGCATGTAAGCGATGTAACTGTAAGAAATCAAAGTGTTTGAAGCTGTAAGTTCTTACAGTCTCTTTAAGTTGTTCTATATGCCCATTTATTACTTCCTACAAGACCCTATTTATCATCTTTTTGGTTTACGATATTCCCTACAACCATTTTGTTTTCCTTGTCTCTCTTTTTGTATCTAATTATATCGAGGTGTTTTTTACTGGTTTACAGATGACTTGTACATTTCTATTTAGTCTTCCCCTTTTTTGTTGACATCTTGACTTGTATAAGCTTGGCGTTAGCTGTTTAAACTTTTCATATGAGTTGCTCCTTTTTGTGTATCTTCTTATGGCTTAAAACTTAAGGATTTAAATATTGATGAACTTTCGTATCAGATTATCCAGATTTTGTGTTTATGAGAAAATGATAAATTAAATTATAGAAGAGTTAAGAGTACTTTGTCAGATGAGATGCAATAACTAATTTTTTAAATTTAAATATTGATATCTATTTATGGTGGTTAAAGATTTTACTAGCCAATGGGATCGTAGCATCATGTATTACTCACAAGAATGCTTAACCCTCATTAGTGGACATTATGTTATTGATGTTTGCAATGCAGTTACTGTGAATGCTTTGCTGCTGGTGTGTACTGTGTGGAGCCATGTTCATGTCAAGAATGCTTCAACAAACCTATTCATGAAGACACTGTCCTTGCAACTCGCAAGCAGATTGAATCTCGCAATCCGCTTGCATTTGCTCCCAAAGTGATCAGAAGTTCAGATTCTATAATTGAAATTGGGGTGAGATTATTATGCCTAACATTCTATGTACCTGGTTCTTATTTGAAGTAATTTACTGTATCATCCAAATTTCTTATTTTGCAGGAGGAATCCAGCAAGACTCCTGCTTCAGCTAGGCATAAAAGAGGATGCAACTGCAAGAAATCTGGTTGTCTTAAGAAATACTGTGAATGCTACCAGGTATTTTCCTCTCTCGATATTGATAGTTTTAGTTAGTATCTGAAGCTGATTCTGATTTGATATACTTTTCTATAGGGTGGGGTCGGATGTTCCATAAACTGCAGATGTGAAGGGTGTAAGAATGCATTTGGTAGGAAGGACGGTGAGTGTGCCTTCAAGTTTAAATCCTTTTATTTTGGGATTTCAATTCCTTGAATCAGTCAGTGTGTTTCTTTCCTTTTACCCTCCCATTTACATGCTGTCTTCCTTTCTTCTCCTTTGGGTTTATAGTCCCATATGAGGATAATCTGATTCAATCTCTCATGCTCGGGATTATTGTTTATCTGAGGTGGTTATTTTGCATCTCTTATACAGGCTCTACCTTAATAGTAACCGAAGTTGAGTTTGAAGAAGAACAAGTAGATGAATGTGAAAGGAGTATGGTCGATAGAAACTTGCAGATAATAACAGTTCCAAATGACTCAGAGCAGAACGCTACCTATGCTTTTCCTGCAACACCTTTACAATTTGGCAGGTATAACTTGTTTCTCAATTACCTAGGATTATGTTGGCGTCTTTTATTACTGAAAAGTACCATTATCTTATATTTTGATATTATGGATGTCAGCCAATCGATTCAACTATCTTCTTCCTCCAAGAGCAAGAAACCGCCACGTTCTTTTATGGTGACCACTGGATTAACTTCCGGGATACATGGTGGCCAAAGGTTAGGAAAACTGAATCCAACTCGAGCAAAACTTGAGAAGCATGTTCAAACTATGCAGGAAGAAGAAATGCCCGAGGCTCTCCAAAGGAGTGGTTCTCCGAATAACATTGTCAAGTCGACTTCTCCTAACAATAAGAGAGTCTCTCCTCCTCAGTGCAGCATTAAGTTGTCTCCTGGTCAAAAAAGAAGCCGTAAGTTGATACTGCAATCTATTCCTTCATTTCCTTCACTCACCTCAAATCACTGAGCAAAACAAGAATCTGGCGAACTTAAATAGATTTGGCCTGTCTACACCCCCGAGCTAAAATGTTATTTGTAGTAGTTATGTCTGTTCCTTTTAGCTGAAGAATTGTTATCTATGTTAGTTGTTTGTTTGGCATCAGAGCTTGCCATTTATGCTTGTATAATAATATTGCCTTTTCAATTATCGTATTGGCAGCTTAAACTTTGTTTAAGTGTGTAATCGTATTCGACCATACAAGAACCAACCTACATTGTACAGTTTGCCAAAACTATATGTAAATTCTGATACTATCTTGCTATTTCTCAATGTTACACGCGTATGGGAATGTTGCAGCCCATTTTTTTTTATTTATTTGGGCGGTTTACAATTTTTTGAAAATCCAATTATTACGGCTGAAAATTACATTAAAATATAAGGGGACACATAAATTTTTGTAACTTTTCATGATGTCTATAATTGTTTCTTTAATCATGTAAGTTGAATACATTTTGCATGGTAAATTTTTTCAATGTTCTTATGATTTTATAAATACTATTCTACACATCATTAAAAACTATGAAAATTTGCCAGTCTTCATGGTTTTTAATGTCCAATCTATTAATGGTATTAGAACTTTTAGAAATTTTGCAAAAATAGTTTTTTTTTATTACAATTCACTTTTACAAAAAGAGAAATAAAGAAAAAAATGCAGCCTTTGTCCCTTTTTACTTATTAAATTGCTTTGAATATATTTATGAATTGCCTTTGAATTGCTTGTATAATAATATTGCATTTTTGTTTAAGAATTGCTTTTGAAGTAATCTCCAGGGGACTCCAGATTAATTATTTGGTGAATCAAAACTAACATGCCACCTGTAGAAAAATTACCGAGTTCGCGTCCAAGTAATTATAAAATTTAATTGAGTCAATTTCGTTTATTGCAAGTCATGTCAGAGTAGCTCTTATATTCAGGCTCTATATTATTATGGCTCTTGCCTTTTCACTTTCTATCATTGGGATTATTCTTTTACAATCAAGAATTCAGTTCTCATAACAAGGGGTTTTATAACAAAATTAGCTGAGTTGATTTAATTGATCTTGACTTAAAGTCAAATCAAATCTGACTTAAAGTCAAATCAAATCAAATCTGTTAAAGTTAAAGTTGTTTTAATAAAATGACGAATGACGAGAAAAAGGGAGTCGGAAGAAAAGGACCACAAAACAAACAAAAAAAATTCAAACGAAAAAAACAAAAAATACACTCCATAATAGAATTTGTAAATGTCTTGTTTATGTTTTTCTGGTTTTTAATTTTTTAATTTTTCCTTTTTGGGCTAATATAAGATAAGATATGCACATTATTAATACACTAGTAGTTAATTTTGTGAAAATAAAGCTGTATAGAGGTTGGTTTGTGTGAAGAAATTATGATAAAAGCTGATGTAAATTCAGCTTTGTTCAGTGCTACACTACAATAAGAGAGCCGTATACAGCTATAATGATAATGGCGTGTTCAACTCCATACACCTCCTTCCAACTCACTCAATTTAATTTCACTTACTACACGTTATACACTCAGTGCATAGGGCCAGTTTGGCCATTAACAAAAAAGATTGAAAATAGATTGCCACTTTCACACTTTAAAAACCAAAATATGATGGGCGCGGGTGTAGTTCTAAGAAAATAATTCTCATGTAAATAGTTAAAAAAAAATTATATTGTTTCTGTTCAGTTTTTATGTTGACATCTATGCTAATGTTGTTATTTCAATTTTATACAATACTGCGTATTAAAAAGAAATAACTTAATAACATACTCTCTCCGTTCTTAATAAAAAAGGCAATGTTTAAACTATTGATTATAAATATTAATATTAAAGTTTGATTAAAAATTACATGTAAAAATAATAAGTTTTTTTCATAAAATTTGTTATAAATATTCAATTGAAGATAAGATAAAAAGTGTGTAATGACAAATTTTATAAAATATTGTATTATAATGAATAAATTATACAAATGTTGCTATTTTTTAGAATAAATATTATTCTCAAATATTGACCAAGAATTTTCTGAGAATAATATTCCCACATACATAATTTGTAAGCAGGATCAAGTGGGAGCAATTTTCCTATTACATATGTATATTTGAAAATCGACATATGTAATTGTTTATTACCGGATGAAGTGGACTGAAAAAAAAAAAGAAAGAAAAATACATGTAGAAATATATTACAATTTGGTGCAGACAATCTCATCTGGGATCATCTTAATTGTGATGCGACCGTGTAATAACTTTACGATCTATGTTACGTAATTTTAAATATTGGTTTGGTCAAAACCAAAATTGGTATCATATCACTCAATATACAGATGCAGATGCAAACCAAAAATCTTTATCCTAATGCAGCAAATCTGGATTCCTAATGGAGCCCTATAACAGTTTTTTCATAGGTTGCTGTGGATTTGGGCTAAAGGAATGATTCCAGTCAATGCATCAAACCTTTTTTTTTTCTCAAGAATCTTTAACAGCAGCATGTCATGCCATCACCATATAACAAAAATGAAATCTGGATCTTATCTTTTGGAAAGGCCCCATGAACCCCATTGCTCATTATCTCTACTTTTCATACTTGATATGTCACTAGTAGCTTTTTGTTGATCTTGTTCTTTTGATTGTTGGTGGGTGGTAGGATTTAAATATTTATAGAATGATTTTATGGAGGTATATTTCTTTTTCTCTCACACCATGTTCATATATCCTCAATAATGTTAGTGAGAGAAAAATAATTCAATATGGAGACGGTATTTACAAGACGAAGTTAGAACTTATGAAAATGGGACCAAAAATTATGGGGGATACTGCATTGTATATCAAAATATATAAATACACAAACTAAATTGAAAGTTACTTGAATTTAAGGGGCCATCAGTGGTTCATAATATGCTGCATGTATTTGTATATATTGTTTATATTCCTTACGTTACCCAGAAATTATTTTAAAATAATTGAAAGAGAGTTTCCCAAATTTCATATCAATTATTTAACGAAATATCTTTGTTTTCAAGTATTTGGGAATTGATGAATTTGAGTGTGATTTTTCGATTTAATGTCGTTAAAGTTAACATTTTCAGATTTTAATATTACGTAATGTAGAGTAAATCTTGATAAATCCATAATATTATTGTAGGAAAGTAAATCAACTATTAGACTACGTTTTATTCGAATGAATGAAATGAATTTTACACTATTTGTTAGTTCATTTTTGTGTAATGTTTATTATTTACTTCATTTCTTTTCACAAATTCATGTGTATTTTTAAATTCACCCTCTGACATGGAGTTTGTTCATTCCATTGTTCATTCCATCACAATCAAAATCTTACGCACAATTTATCATTTTTTCATTCTCATATTCTCTTCATAATTTTTGTGAACCTTGTATTTCACCACTATTTTTTTCTTATCAACACATTTCATTCTCATGTCATTTTATTCAATCAACAAAATGCAACCGTATCGTTCATAAATTTAATTAAGAAATATTACGTGCTACTTTTTTCATTACAGTCGTTACTATTAGTAACAAAGTTTTCTTTTATCCAAAATGAATGAAATAGATTGTTTTGTTATTTATTTCATCGTTTACTCTATTCTTTTTAAACTTATCATATGGTCTCTTATTATTTAACTTTTTAACTAAAAAAACTGAATAATATGATATTTGTTGATTAAAAAAACAAAAAAAAAGAGAGTACACGGTGCACCGACAGAGCTGTAGAATTGCATCAATAACACCTTGAACAACGAATGTAACCCCTTTTTTTCCCAGTTTGGTTGGGTAACTAGTTACTTAATTTCAACTAATTCCATATAATTTTCATTAAACATTTATCTGGTTGCAGACATTGTTAGAATCCGCCTAATAATTCTTACAGCATTACCCAAAAAAAAAAAAAAAAAACCCATGTGGCTTCTTAAAATGGACCCAAAATCATATACCAGACAGATCCCCAAAAATTTAAATCATATTGCCATCTCTGCATGTGCGATGTGCCGGGTGACAAATGTAGTACTGGTGTTGATGTTGATTTGACATGACCGTGACTAAAATATATACATTAACAACATAGTCCTTCCATTTTTCCTAAATTGCCCCTAATTTATTCGGGGTGGGTTGGAGAGAGAGACCCTATTCCTTTTTTTCCTGCAAAACTAGTTTTGATAGGATGCACATGAACCGACTGAACCTGAAAAATTCAACTGAATCAATTCAAATCGATATTTATTGGCTGAATTGTTAATATCTATTGGCTTGAGTTGGGTTATAATTTTTTCAACCCGAAATAATTAATTTGGGTTGAAATATCTTCTTTAAACCGCCCAACCCGACCGATGTGCATCCTTACTTGTTATTTTAATGTTATTGGAATTGCTGTCAGTAGATATTTATTAAATTTTTTATTGTATTGTTATTGTAATGTTGATGAAATTGATATCAATGAATAATATCCTCATGTCAATGGATAATTCACATGTCAGCAGATAAATTCTTCTGGATAATTCTTTATGTAATAGATAACAATTAGCACGAGTAGCTGAAATCAATTAACTGATCAACCCGATTAACCCAACCCAAACCAACCCGATATTTATTGGTTTGGGTTGGTTTGAGTTGTGAAACCAAACGGTTTGGGTTGAGTTATAATTTTTTTAACCCAAAATAATTAATTTGGATTGAAATATCTTATTTAAACCGATCAACCAGACCAACGTAGATTCCTAGTTTTCCATGATATCTCCATGCTTCTTTCTTCACTTCTAAGAACTTATCTTGCTTTCAATAGTCCAGTCGGTGATTTTTTTTTAAGGAAACATCATAAAAAGTTAAGAACTAAATCAAACAAAGATAAAAAGAAAAAGACTGAGATTTATTTTATGAAATGTTCAGATCAAAATCAAATCTACGGATCTTGCATTTTTTGTTTCTTCTCTTTCCATAATTCATGAGCCAGACTATATATACGGAGTAATATATTATAGAATAAAAGAGAAAATATAAATTTAAGAGTAATTTGAAAAATCATTTGCAAAAAAGTTAAAACTCGATTGAAATTTGTATTTTTTTTTTTTTGTGGGAACTAAGTTTAGATGTAACTGGTACTCATAAAACTACCTTGAAACCTATAATTATCTATGTTAAGTGGAAGGGTAATTTTGGAATAAAAATTACATTGACCAGTCTCTCTTTTTCTTTTTTTTTTTTGGCTAACTAAGATGTAAGAATTAGAAATCGTTTTCTTGGTTCGCGAGAACGAGGCTAACGCTTTACATTAAAAAAAAGGAGGAAGTATATAATGTAAGTTTTTTTATGTTACAAAAAATTTAAATGAGTAAAATTTTTTCAATACAGAATATTGTCATAGGATGTTTATAAAAGTACTTAAAATTTTTTCACTAAAAATAATGACATAAACTCTCAACTTAATTATAACATTCATAGAATTTTACCATATAACAAGATAAACTCTCAATCTAACTATAACATTTACTGAATTTTACCCTATAATGAGATAAACTCTTAACCTAACCGGAACGAGATAAACTCTTAACCTAACCGGAACATTCACCGAATCTTGCCGTATTAAATCAAGGTGCCATAATCCGTAGATATGCTTTGTTAAGTTAAAAAGGGGATTTCTTTTTTTCCTTCCCTCATAGGCCCCTAATGATATAGTTGGCATTAGGGGTGACAAAATAGGTTGATGAGTCGTGTTCGTATCGGGTCGACTCATATAACGACACAATTAAGTATATAACGACACAATTAAGTATAGCATGAACACGACACGATTAATAAATAAGTCAAAATTTAAAACTCGAATACGACACTATTTTTAAATGGGTAACACGACACAATTTTTAAATGGGTAACACGACACGACACTAATAATACAGTTAACCTAGATAATTTAAATAACTCAGATAACCTGAATAACTCATATAACCCGAATAACCCATATAACCCTAACTCATTTACATATTACTATACGACTAACCTTTTTAAACATTACTACTTGAATAACTTACTTAACATTACTCTAAAATTAAACTTTTACAAATATATAACTCAAATTCTATATAGTTTTGAGTTTTTTGGCAAAATAACATATTTTCTTAAGTTTCTTAAACATAAAATTACTTTTTGTTTGTTATAAATATTGTTTTGTAAGTTAATCTATATAAAATAATATCAATAAAAATAATTTAATAATTTATATTATTTATAAATTATATATATAATTATTAGTTATTAGTATATTAATATGTTTTTATTCATTAAAAATTATATAAACTAGTCTTAATTATAATATAAACTCATCTTATATGTTTGATATATATATATATATATATATATTAACTTAATGTATATATAGAAAAAATTATCACTTCATATATATTAACCAATAACTAAAATTATAAGGTGAGTTTACATTTTTTTTAAAATGATAAATAAGAATATTAAGTATATATGACTTACTAAGTCAATATATACTTAGTAAATATGATTCATAAATTCATATATATTGATCAATAACTAATTGATAATGTTTAGTCTAATTTAAAATTTATAATGTATACTTAATCAGTTAATTTAAAATAAATAATAAAAATATAACATGATTACTTTAATAAAATGTTTAAATATTATTGTTTTGATAATCGGATTAAATGTGTCATAAATGAGTTTTGACAGGTTGACTCGTCAATCGGTTATTTTAGTCGTGTCTTAAACAGGTCGACCTGTTTATAACTCAAACTCATATAAGACAACCCAAACCCTCCTAAGTCGTGTCGTTTCATCGTATCGTTTCGTGTGGAGTTATCATGTCGTGTCAAAAATTAATGTCGTATCAAAAATTGCTGCCTTAGTTAGCATGATATATTAATTTTTCGAATTGTACTTGAAAGATGCGACACACCAATGGACGTGAGATTTAAAATTTGATGAAAGGCTGTCATCATAAAGATAAATAAGCAAATAAAATGAAAAAAATAAGGCAATGTTGTAAAATTATAAAAGAAAAATAATTTAATATTCTCTTCGATATACCTATCTTAATATTGACATTTCCTATATTTATCAAGTCCAAGGGATGTAGAAAATAGGAAAATATTATGGATACCAATAATTTATACAAATAAATATCGTAAATTATTTATTAATAAAATTTAATTCTGGACTCAACATAATTCACCAATTTCTTATAAAATTTAAATACATCAATTTATACATATTTATTTGTTTACAAATTATTGTCCCTATCACAGCTCAATTATTCATTACCACCTCAAAATACAGATGTATTTTTTCATGCACATAGCACGTACGCCGTTAGTTCATAAAGGTTTTTAATTTTAAGAGCAAATGACAATGAATTAATTTTAGTGTTTATGTGATCTGTAAAAAAATTAGAATATAATAAATTTGGTGATTACTAGTTTTTATTACGTAATCTCTAATATAACGTTATAGTAATTATATAAACTAAGATTAAATAATCTTTACAAATTTAAAATATGATATTATTAATTTCTTTTAAAAGTCAAG
The DNA here is from genome assembly GCA_014636745.2 of Centella asiatica. NCBI lineage: Eukaryota > Viridiplantae > Streptophyta > Magnoliopsida > Apiales > Apiaceae > Centella > Centella asiatica. Next base: position 27,553,686 of record CM025780.1, on the reverse strand, counting down.
TTTTATCTCTAATCTAGAAATGACCAAGGAGAAAGGAAAAAAAAAGTAATTAAGCCACACAACTTTATCTACTACTTCCTCATTTCTCATTTCTTAAATATATGGTATTTGACTTTACACATAATTTTAGGTGAAATTTAAATATATATTAGATATTTTATTTATTTAGATTAAAAATTAACAATTAACAATTAAAAATATTTTAAATGAAAAATAATTTGATATTATAATTAAAATTATATAAAATATTTAACATATAAAAAAATTCACTTAAAATTACGTTTAAAAAAGTTAAACTTCATATATTTAAGAAATGAGGGAGTAAAATATAAAATAAATGATTTAAAAAAGTAATTAAGAGTGACGACTCTGTGCGCTTCAAATTAGTTGTCTCCCTTTTTTTCCCGCTCAAATGCCAATATTTGTCCTAACAATAGAAATTCTTTTATTTAATTCTGGTTATAATTTATTTTGTAAATGACCAAATAAATGAGTAAATCTTCCTTTTCTCGTCAGCAGCTAAACTTGTGGCCATCATGATTTACTTAAAAAAAAAAACAAAACAAAATTTAGAAGCTTACATTTTACAAGCACCTTTTAGTACCATTGCCATTATAGTATATTATTCAGTTACCCAAAAAGACTTGGGAAAAGTATTTTGGCCCCATATAATAATAATTATGAAATTATACCCCACAACATATTTAGGCGTTAAAAGGCAAATTTAGGTAACCTATGATGTATTTAAGGGCATAAAGTCATTTAAGGCCATTGGTTTATTTATTTCTTCTTATCTCCCAACAGCCCACCAAGTGTGCAATAATGTCCTTTTAGTCTCTAGGAAGTAGGGTATTGCATAATGTTTTGCAAGTGTTTAAAATATTATTCATATTTAAAAATTAATCTCCGCATGATAGAGAACTAAGAGTAGCATGTGAGGTTCTATCCAAAAGATTTGTTGTACTATTAATAGTAGCTTTTTCCCCCCTCCAAAATTTATTAGATTTATTTCTAAATAAGAAGTTGCTTTACTTGCTCTTTTTTGAAGTCAGAATTACTTTAGTTGAATGCAATTGCGATATTTGTAAATTATTTATGTAATTCAATTGATTCAGAAGAACTTTAACCGAAAAGATTAATTCCAGACTTAAATATTCTTAAATATGAGTCAAATACAATTTTTAAAAATTTAAATTTTATCTTTAATTTAAATATAGAGTATTAATTGGGACGGTTCATTTTTACTTTGCATTTAGTGAATTTATTGTATTTAGTCAACAAACGTCAACTACATTCTTTATTTTACACTAGCTTTTTTATCTGTGTCGAGCACGGTTTCTAATTTTCAGAGTTATATATTTGTATAAATTAATTTGTATATTTTTAATTATTATAAATATTAATAATATTTAACTTGTCGATTTAGTTAGCCTTTTCTTTTTCAAAATTTTATAAGTATTTTTCAAATTATTTGAATGTATGTTTAATAAACTTTTTACATGGTTTCTTTTAATCATATATTTTAATAAAATTTTATTACAATAAAAGTTCAGAATTTTAGAACTCTACATAAATTGGTTTATTACATAAAAATTGTAATTGATTACAAATTAAATTTTAATTGGATAATAGATAAGTGATTTTGAACCAAATTAAAATAAAATTGAAAAATTTTTAGGGATAAGATTTAATTTGACTTTTTCCTAACTCGTTTAGGATCAATTTTTTTTATTGAATATTGAACCAAGTTTGAACGATAATAAAATTAATTTAGGCACATATTTATGAAGTTTTTGATAAAATTTTTATTTGGTTTTTTATATACAAAGAAAGACGAGTGTTTCACTATTTCGCCAAAATGAAAGAGAAAAAGAAAAAAAAACAAGGAGAGAGCTAACCAACATTTTCTAGAACAAAAAAATTCTAAAAATATTTGACACCGAACTAACTATCACAACAAAAATTCTCTTTCCAATATGAAAAAGATAGGTTTATGATCTTTCAGAAATAAATGAAATATCCCCTCTAAATAATAATTCTTTGAACAAAATCTTCTCCTCCGTTTGTGTAAAAACTGCATGTTCATCATCTTTAAACAGTAATTTCCTGAAAAATATTAACAATTTATCACAAATTTCAAAAAACAAAGATACACCTATGAATATTGTTAAGAGACTCAAAAAACAAAATACTCAGTTACTTATTTGGAACCAAAGAAAGAACATTTTCCAAATCTAAAGCAAGGGTAGATTTGCCATTTGATATTTACTTCTGTCATATTAGAAACCCAAGAAAGAACAATTTTGAAATCTTAAAAAGAGCCTTTGCCACAATAATTACACATTAATTACGAAAATCCCAATTAATGCATAAATTTGTAACTGGCAATTTGAATAAATTGGGCTGTAAATATAAATTTCCAGCCTCTTTATATATTACTCCGCAAAAGACATACTTTATATGAAGTATATATATTCGTAATATTTTTTTGTTTTTTAATTTTTCTGTTCACTAGTCAAAGTTGTATTCTTTTTCATCTTTTTTACGGTTTGAGAGACACTCATACAATCACACAGTCGCACTGACACAGTAGCAATCTGAGAATAAAAATGCAGAGCACCCATGTGAGAAAAGCCTTCAAGGGACTGAACTGGAGAGAGAAAATGGGGTAATTGGAGGATATGCAGCTGGGTTTTTGCAATCAGCTGCTGTTTAGAAAAACCCAATTGCTAGATTTTACTGTACTGGTAAGTTTTTGATTTTTTTTTTCTGAAACCATGAATCATTTTTTGTACTTTTAAGGAGACCCTTTGCTTGAAGATTAATTCCCTGTCTTTTATTTTTCATATAATTGCTTTGTTTGATTTTATGTTTTTAGATTATTTGGATTAGTTCATTTTCCTATATGGATCTTTGTTAATAGATCTCTGTTAATTTTAATGTGGGTCAGTTCATCAGGGAACTTTTTGTTTATCTATATTTAGTACTTTTTTTCTAAAATTAATTGAATCTGGATCAAGAATGCCTGTCAAATGTTTGTGTAATGATTTCTCTGTTTTGACTTACCACAATGTTCTTAGTATAAATGATATGTTTACCATCAAAAGGCATATTTCAGTGTACAGATTGAAAGGGTATAAGATCTGACTTATATTTGCTGATTTTGGTTTGATCAGACTTTATTTGTTACACTGTTGTTTGACATTATTTTTTTTTATTCAAAGACTTGCATTTGGTACATTGCTTCTGCTTTGTGCTCAATTGAGCAGGTAATATGCAATGCTTTTATTAGTTTATGCGAATTTGCTAAATTTGTGCCAGAAGCGGATAAGACTTTCTGTTTATTTGAGGAATTCACTGTTTTAATGTTATTTTTGCAGTGCTTTCTGCGAAATTTTGGTGTATAGGTGCAAGGAGAAGAGACACTGGCCTTCGATTACCTGGGCTTCTGTCACTGGTATACAGGGCAGGTTTTAGGAAGGTCGGCTTTAAAAAGTTCAAAGCCAATAGCATTTTTGTTCTTGGCCGGAGTCATGGCATCATTGTTGCACTCTGAGTCGAGACGCTTGTATTCTTGGTGGTGGGACAGCCACATTAGCCCAAAGAATTCCAAATGGCTTCAAGAAAATCTTACAGGTGGTAATGTAGTCCTAATAATTTTCTGTATAAAGAGAACAGATACTTTTTCCTCTCTGATTTTACTTATGCAAACTATCTCATAATTCGTAACACATAATTGCATATATAATATCATATGGAAGAAAAAGTTATGAAAAAGAACTCCTGGAATCCTTTCAATTTGGTGTTTCCAAGATGATGGCATTTGACAAGGAATTAACAGGAATCTCCTGATATATGTTTCTAGGAAATAGTGCTGTTAGTTGGATGGATTAAAAGTGCTTCGATCATTCATAATATTATAAAGCTTCTATTATAAATTTTCCTCCTGCGCCGCTTAAAGCAAATTATATCACAACTAAAGGTATGTTGACCCTATGATTAGGAATGATTCTTCAAATTGCCATTTTAAATGAGGTTCTCTTTAGTCTTTTTGCTTTCATAACATCTGGTGGATATTCTGTTTTTGCAACCTAGTAAATGGTTTATTCTAGTCTGTCCACCTTGTTACTACTAAAATAGTTAATTCTACGTATGTTAAACCGTCCAAATGATGAAATGAATCCGCCTAGTCCACCTAGTAAATGGTGCATATGATGCTTATACTTATTCTGATCTAATCACAAGGAAATTTTATATCATGATAAGTTAGGTGATCTGTTGACATATGCCCCACTGCCTTCAGCTTCCAATAGCAGCATGAGTGGTGTACATTCAGACGAAATAGAATTGGGAGAATAAATTTTCTCTGTATTTCTCTCCTCTGCCAACCGTTATACTCTCATAGAAAGTACTGTCTGCTACACTGCCTTAATGAGCTGATAGTTTTAACTAGACTAAGATGATTGATATTTGAACAGATATGGATGCCAAAGTGAAAGCAATGATCAAGCTCATTGAAGAAGATGCAGATTCCTTTGCAAGAAGGGCGGAGATGTACTACAAGAAACGCCCTGAGCTCATGAAGTTGGTTGAGGAATTTTACCGAGCATATCGTGCTTTGGCTGAAAGATATGACCATGCAACAGGGGAGCTCCGCCATGCTCATCGAACAATGGCAGAGGCATTTCCCAACCAGATACCATTTGTACTGGATGACTCGCCTTCAGGATCTTCCCATGGTACAGAGCCTCACACACCAGAAATGAAGCATCCAATTCGTGCACTTTTTGGTCCAGATGACTTACATAAGGATGCATTGGGAATTTCTGCATCTGATCTACATATTGTTAAAAAGAATGCATCTTATTCTGGAGATTCCGATGCCATGATTAACAAAAGGGGGTTGAAACAACTTTATGAGATGTTTGGCTCCGGAGAAGTAGTTCCACATAATTTGAAGTTGGCGGAAAGAACAGGAAGAAAAAGCCTGGATGAGGATATGGAAGAGAAGGAAGAAATTCTGCATGATGAAGTCTTCAAATTATCAAATGAAAATCAGAACCTTAGGTCAAAGATTCTTTTTGAGTGTGAACGTGCCGGTAAAGCTGAAAATGAACTTCAAAGCTTAAAGAAGCTCCTGAATGATATGCAGGCTGAAAAGGAAGCCGTTCTTTCTTTACATCAGCAGAGTTTAGAGAAATTATCGAGTTTGGAGGGAGAACTTAATTGTGCAGAAAAGGATTCAAGGAGGCTCAAGGAACAAGCAAGCAAAGCTGAATCTGAATTTTCTGAACTGAGTGAAGCAATAATCAAATTAGAGGCTGATCGGGATGCAATTTTTATTAAAAACAAGGATTGCCTGGAAAGAATATCAAATTTGGAGGTAATGGTTTTGCATGCTCAAGAGGATGCAAAAAGACTTGATGAGCGAGCAATTAAAGCAGAAACCGAAGCTCAATATCTTAAGAATGAGCTTTCCAAGTTAGAGTCTGAAAAGGAATCTGGTCTTCTTCAGTACAGACAGTGTCTAGAGAAGATATCCGATTTGGAGAGAAAAGTTTTCACTGCAGAAGAAGATTCCAGACGTCTCACTCAGCAAGCTGAAAGAGCTGAAACAGATGTTGAAAAACTTAAAATAACTCTCGCTGAAGTTACTGCACAGAAAGAAGCAATGACTCTCCAGCATAATCTTTGCTTGGAGAAAATATCTAAACTGGAGAGTAAAATCTCTTGTGCTCTAGAGGATATCAAACATTTGAATAGCGAGATTTCAACGGGGGCTACGAAACTAAAGACTGCCGAAGGCAAATGCAATAACTTGGAGCTTACAAATCAATCCCTGCGACTTGAAGCAGATTCTCTAGTTATGAAAATTGTGTCAAAAGATAAAGAACTTAAAGAGAAGCATGGGGAGTTGGAGAAACTTCAGGTTTGTGTGCAAGATGAGCGTTCACGTTATGATCAAATTGAAGCTACTCTCAATACATTGCAGAATATTTACTCCCAATCTCAAGAGGAGCAGAAAACTCTTGCATGGGAGCTTAAAAATGGGCTTCAAATGTTGAAAGAAACAGAGATATGCAGACATGATCTTGAGGAAGAAATTCGGCATGTCAAGGATGAAAATCGGAGCTTGAATGAATTAAATTCATCTTCCATGATGTCAAATAAGGATATGCAAAATGAGATACTTGATTTGACACAAGTGAAGGAGAGACTTGAAGAAGAAGTTGCATTACAGTTGGGTCAAAGTAATAATCTCCAAGAAGAAATTTTTGGTCTGAAAGAGGAAATCAAAGGTTTGAATTTGAGTTATCAAGCACTGATTAAACAAGTGGAGTCAGTTGGTTTGAACCCAACATGCATTGGTACTACAATAAAGAAATTACAAGATGAGAACTCAAGGCTTAGGCAGATCAATGAGAAGGACATAGATGAAAAGGAAACCCTTTCCAAAAAGTTAGTGAATGTGGAGGAAATTTTAGAGAAGAATGCTGCTCTACAGAGGTCCTTATCAGATGTAAAAAGTGAGTTAGAAGGGTCACATGAGAAGGCCAAGGAATTGCAAGAGTCTTGCAATGTTCTAAGTGCAGAAAAATCTGCCCTTGTTTCTGACAAAGCTCTTCTTCTGTCTCAGTTGCAAATTATATCAGAGAATATGCAGAAACTACTTGAGAAGAACACCATTCTTGAAAATTCGTTGTGCAGCACTACTGTTGAACTTGAAGATTTGAGAGGAAAATCAAAGAGCTTAGAAGAACTATCCCAGTTACTTGGTAATGAGAAAGCTAATCTTCTTAATGAAAGAAATGCCTTGGCTAGACAGTTGGAAGCGGTTGAGTGGAGACTTGGTAGCCTGGAAAAGAGATTCATAGAATTTGAAGGAAAGTATGCTAGCTTGGAGAAAGAAAAAGAATCCACACACTCTCGCTTGGAAGATTTAAGGGTTGCTCTCAAAGTGGAGGAACAAGAGCGAGCAAAGTTAACACTAAGGAGTGAATCCTGTTTGGCTAGTCTGGAAAAACATATCGATCTCTTACAAGAAGAAAGTAGATGGATGAAGAATGAATTTCATGAGGGAATTGATAAAGCTGTCAGTGCCCAGTTTGAGATCTTCATCTTGCAGAAATTTGTAGAAGATATGGAAGAAAAAAATTATATGCTATTGACTGAGATTCAGAAACAGATAAATGCTTCCAAAATTGCAGAGGAACTGATTACAGAGTTGGAGAGTGAAAATCTTGAGCAGCAGGTAGAAGGGGAACTGTTGTTAGTGGAGGTTGAGAAGCTAAGGTTGGGCATTTATCAAATCTTCAAAGCTCTTGAAATTGGTCAGGATAGTGGTTCAGAAGAAAAAATTGAAAATGAGCAGATCTTTGTACATCACATTTTGGAAGATATTGCAAACATGAAGAATTCTCTCGCAACCCATAATGACTATAAGCAACAGCTAGTTGTTGAGAACTCAATACTTGTTACTCTACTTGACCAAATGAGATTAAAGGGCCTGGAAGTTGTATCGGAGAAGAACAATCTGGATCAGACTTTTAAAAGGTTGACAGAACAGCTTTTGTTGGTGCAATTTGAGAAGCAAGAACTTCTTGAGATGAACAGGCAGCTGAGATCTGAGTTGCACATGGAAAACTGTCATGCAAACTTGCTTAAGGATGAAGTACAGAGTCTCAACGTGAAGCAGGCTGCTATTGAGGTTGGTTACTTTCAATTACAGGAGGAATATTCTCAAATTCTTGAAGAAAACAGATTACTATTGAAAAACTTCTCAAACCTGAAGGAAGAGAAATTTATAATGGAAGAGGAGAATAATATGATTCTCCAGGAAATGTTAACATCTGCTAATCTCTCAATAATTCTAGAGAGTTGTAGGACAGAGAATGCAGCGGAACTGAAATCACTTTCTGAAGATCTAAACAAACTTCATGGAGTTAACATTGAACTTGGAAAGGAAGTTAGTACATTGAGTGAAAAACTGGGAAGGAGTGAATCAGAAAATTCAGATATGAAGGATATAGTTCAGAAGTTAGAAGTAGAAATGTTTGAGGTGAAAGAATTAAACCATAGGTTTAAGGAGGAAATTAGAAGCAGAGAGGATCTCCTCAGCCACACGGAAAAGCAACTTTTGGATGCCAAACAAAAGATTATAACAGCAGAAAACATGAACTCAGAGTTGTGTAGAACTGTGGAGCGACTGAAGAGTCAATCTGAAAATTCAGAAGTCCTTAGAGAAAATTTGGAAGTTCAAGTAATCACACTATCTGCAGAAAACTTGAAGCAGCAGAAGGAGATTCAGTGTCTTCTTGAAATGAAAGGAAAACTGGAATCTGAACTGGGTAGGTTGAGTGAAGAAATCGAGGAAAGAAGAACCAGAGAAGAGAATCTGAACATGGAGTTGCAGGAGAGACGTGATGAATTTGAACTCTGGGATGATGAGGCTGCAACATTCTATTTTGATCTTCAGGTTTCTGCAATTCATGAAGTTTTCTACAAAGATAAGGTTCATGAACTTACGGGAGTATGTGAGAGGCTTGAAGATGAAAGTGCTTCAAAAACGCAAGTGATTGAAGAGATGAAAGAAAGGCTGAGCTTCAAGGAGAGTGAAGTTGGAGGACTTAAAGCCCATCTACTTGCATATGCCCCTGCTATAGTTTCTCTAAGAGATAATATAGAATCTCTTGAGCACAATACTCTCTCCAGAGCAAAGCTTGTTGTAGCTGATTCACAGACAGCGAAGGTAATGCTACTTCTTTGGTAAACCTGATACATAACTTCACTATTTAGATTAGTTCAAATTATTTAGTAAATATGCCATTTCTCTTTCTTCTAGACCTTCTGTTCAACTAACATAAAAACTTTTACGTTTACTAACTTTATAGAGTTTAGTTGACAGAAATAATTGCATCAAATATGCTTTGAGGGGATCATATATCAAATGAGTCGAGATTTTCAGCTCTTGTTTGCTAGTATTGTAATACAAAATCTTATAATTCCATAAATCATACGATTTACTTCTTTCATATACTTGTTGAATCAGGAGATCTGATTTTTAACAATAGTCAATTTTGTTAAAATTGTCCACTTGAACGGTAAGGTTCTAAATTGATTCCTAAATTAGGCTGAGATGGTATAGTTGATCCTATATACCATTTTGCATAAACTTTAGTTATTTAAGGAAGTTCAAATTCGTTGATCTGGACTGTTAATTTCCCTTGCATAGAACTGTTTCATATTGTATGTGGCTAATCCTATAATGTAATATTTGTGCCAAATCTTTTTAGGATGTTGGGGAAGTTCATGGTCATGATAGAATCTGTGAACTGGTGGGAGATGAAAATTCTCCTACACCAGATGGAATTTTGGATTTGCTGCAGTTGCAGGATAGGATTAAAGCAGTTGAGAAGGTTCTTGTGGGAGAAATGAACAGGCTTGAGAGAGAGGAAAACTCAAACACCAATATTAAACTAGAAGGTGCAATGACAGAGGTTGAAAAAGGCGAACAAGGGCTGGGGCTTTGTGATGAGGCTGGTGCTAATCTCAATTTGCAGAAAACTGAATTACCTCGAGAAATAAAAAATGGGACGCTTATGAAAGATATTCCACTTGATCAAACCTCAGATTGCTCATTTTATGGAGGAAGCAGAAGAGAGAGTAGCAGGGCAGATGATCAAATGCTGGTGCTATGGGAAACAGATGATAATGACCAACCCTACATTGGTCAAAATCTGATACAGTTACAAAAGCAGGCTTCTGAAATAATTGATGATGATATTGTTTATAGCCGATCTGAAGATGGGGATCAAAGAAACACAAACCCCTCTACAGAGTTAGACGTGGAGAAGGAGTTGGGTGTCGACAAGTTGCAGGTCTCCTCAAGTATCTCTAAGCCCAATAGAGGAAACCGAAAGAAAATATCAGAAAGGCTTGCTTCTGATGGGCAAAAATTGGCAAATATCCAGACAACTGTGCAGGAACTGAGAAGGAAAATCGAAAAAAGAAAGAAAAGCAGAAAGGCTAAGAATGTTGACTTGGAAACTGTTGAGGAACAGTTGCAAGAAGTTGAGGAAACTGCTGCACAACTGTTTAATCAAAATGCTGAATTGACCCGGAAAATTGAAGAGATTTTGTATTTCTCAGATGGGAAGAGTTCCACCGAGTTAGAAGTAGTTAGTGTCCAAAAAAAGAGAGTTTCAGAACAAGCGCGAAAAGGGTCTGAGAAGATTGCAAGGCTGCAGCTGGAGATTCAAAAGATTCAATATGTGAAGCTAAAAGACGAGAAGAAAAGCGAAGCGAAAAACAGTTTTTCCAGGACCAAGAGTAGAACATCAATCATTCTGACAAACTTTATAGACAGTGGCAGGAAAGGTAGCATCAGGCAAAAGAAGAGTCGATTCTGTGGGTGTTTCAAACCTTCCTCTAGTGGAGAAGCTAACTACAAAATCCATTGATCTATCTAGTTGGTAGTAAGTTCAATTATTCCTTGAAATGTTCCTTGTTTTATCATGTTGAAAGGATCATTTCTGTCCTAGTTTGCATAAACTGAGCAATCTTTACTTTAGTGGAACAATGAAGATGCAACTTAAATTTTGTTATGATCTCAAGAAGTTGCTTGTATTATTATTGCTGTTAAACACAATTTTCTTATCCTTCACTACTGAAATTCAGTCAGCATTTAAGTAAAAAATCTTGTCTGCAATGGATGAAGTAACTTATGGCTATAGTCAGTTATGTACTTGTACATAAGCTTATCAACATAATAGAACCTTAAAGCTGTGTTTCTCATTGACTGTAACTTCTGCTTAAAAGGAGATATTATTATACGATGAAACATAAGTTTCTATAATTTTCCACTTCATGTGTAATATTTAGTGGCCTACAGCTACTTGTATATGTTTAACCACATAATTGAGTATTGTTTGTAACAGCTTCTTACTTCCAGAACTATGAGAAAACTTTCATGTCCACAATGCACCAACCAAACCTACTGAAACCCCTTGAATATAATAAGATGAAATAATTAAAAAAAAGCAACATTCTAACAAACACTTCAAAGGTACCCTACTGCTTTACCAAAAAATAAACTTATAAGTCCTTTTTTGTTGGGTTGACTTGTTCAAGACTTTATTTTCCTTTATTTTTTTTTGCCTTTTCCCCTTCTTTAGTCAATAACCCAAGTTTCTTACCTAACTTTTTGTTTTCTGACCTGAACAAGTTTCCTTTAACCACATTCTGGTGTAATCTAAACTAACAAGATTCAAATGGACTGAAATGTAAAACCGAAGTTGTAGGTCACTTTCAAAATTCTCCTTGCAGGTAATATTTTTATAAAATTGTTCCCTCAACTTATCAAAACAAATATAATCCAATTTTTCATTCAAAAAATCTGACCGAAGTCAATGATAATTATAAGATTCATTGACTATGAGGGCAAAATAATAATTTAAATTGCTAAAAATAAAAACAAAAGAAAAGATAATACTCACAGTTATTTAAATGATTATTTTGCCACCTCATTTTTTATATATTTTTAATTGGGAGTATTATATATTCTTTTGCTATTTAAATGATGTTTTATCGTGTCAGTTAATGAATCTTATAATTATTATTTACTTCAGTTAGATTTTTTGGTTTAAAAATTACATCAAGTTAGTTTTGATAAATGTTAATAAGTTGAGGAAACAATTTTGCAAAAATACTACTTGAAGTAAGGGTTTTGCAAATGACGTATATTTTTGAGGGACACTTTTGCATTTTAGTTAGATTTCATATCAAAGGTTAATTGAAAAAAAAAGTTTCAAATGCAAAAAAAATTAGAACAAATGGGACCTGTCAAACTATATCTTGGTGTCGATAAAAAACTTCACCTGCTTTGCCGCGTGAAATCTTGGAACTTTTAGATCCAGGATTCTCCAACAGTCCAAATTTATATATAAATAAATAAGATGTTTAATTTTTATAAATAAAAAGTAATAAGATGTTTAATTTTTATGTTTCTTGACTTTTCTAAATATTAAAAGGAAATAGTTTCAGACCAATTGGGTCGTTTTTTTAATACTATTATATTCTGTGGAAGAAATGATATCTAAGTATATCAAATGCGATCCATAATATTTCAAGAACATAATTAGTAATTGGCATAAATAAAATATTTTTTAATACCATGGATTTCTACAAATAGGGTACAATACATACGTTTTACCAGTCTCAATTAATCGGATTTAATTAACATGGACAATGGCGGTCACATATAAAATTTGTCAATGCGTGCATGCATGCAAAACACGCTTTAAGAAACTTCGTGTGTGGATAGATTGGAAGAAAAATTAAACTGCTACGTACTCGGTGGAGTTGGCTCCTCTCCTCCAATTTTTCTTACTGTATTTTATAATTTTAAATATAATTAATTTTATGTAATTTTAATACTACAGATGAATACAATATAAAGAAAATATGAGAGTGTGTCAATTTTCATACAATTTAACAATGTAAAACACATTCATTTTAATAATTAAAATTTGATGTAATTTAAATAGTTAAGATTTGATGATTTTCAATGTTAAAATTATGTATTTTACTTTGTTAAATTGTATAAAACTTGACACACTTTCATATTTTTTTTTTATATTTTATCTATTCGTAAAATTAAAATTGCATAAAATTAATTTTATTTAAAATTATAAAATGCGTTGAAGTAAATGTGATGGAAGAAGTAACAGAAAAGAGCCAAGTCCGCACTCGGTATTTAGTTTACTATTTAATAGAGTTAAATATCTCAAGAATGTTCAACAATTTAGATTTTTTGTAGATTTAAATATTTCCCATTAACGATCTAACGCAATAAGTATAGTAAATATTTCATTAACCAGTTTCGAAATTTACAATAAAACAAATGTATGTAATTAAAAAATAAATTCAACTAGCCTATTCAATATGTTCTTTTTATGTACTTATATATTTTTTAATAAATATAACAATTTATTTTTTTAATCTTAAATATTATGAATATAATGGTTATTAATTCTATCCTTTTTTTTTATCGACAAAAGAAAATATCATTAAAACTCACCGGAAAGCTTTCTAAAAAGTGTTTGCATATATAAAACCCAACTAATTAAGCCACCAGTCCATCAAACATCAAACACATCACATATGTATATTTTTGTACGTGAATTTATCGTTAGTTAGATTATTAATTAGTACTAATACATTCCAAATTCTCAACTAACATTTTATTAAAATTGCAATTTTGGTTACGGGGTGTACGTACAATTAAGCTGTTATAAGAATATAACCCCCTAGCTTGCTAGTTGTCTTTCGTGTGGAAACTCAATTAAAGCTCATTTCTATATTTGGATAAAGAAGTTACACCAGACAATGTTGATATTCTACTCGATCATATAAACTAACTTATGAACAATTACAATTCTTTTTAATTTGAAATTACTTATAATGAACAAATTAATTTACAATCTTATAATGACTTATTTTAGTAATTAAGGAGCATTGACATATATTGCCCTTTTTCTAGCTCAAAGCGCATAAATTCTTCAAATATACAATTACATGCATATTATAAGCACTACATTGTTTATTCCAAAAAATTGTTGTCTTCGTGAAGTTTGAAAATAAATTTTATCTTTGTTCTACCATAAATTAATTCTGAATGGATTGACGTTTTCAAGTCATCAGACGCTAACATATTAAACTTTAAAATCAATTAAAAATATATATAATACTTTGCATCACTCATGAAAATTTTGAATGTAATAACTGAAAAAAGTTGTTAATTATATACCACATAATTAGAATTAAATAATTAAAGTAAATATTTATATATCAATTTGAAGTGTAAATATATCTCATATTTGGAAAAAAAAATTTATACATGTGAATACACACTCATACATCTATCCTTTCTAACTTTCTTACTCCCTTTATCTTGAATAGTATCTAAATTTACATTTTGCACGTATTTTTAGATAATTTAATACATATTAAATATGTTATTTAATTTAGTAAAAATTATGGATTAAAAATATAATAGATGAAAATTACTACTATGAAAAAAATTAAAATTACTTGAAATATCTAGCACATACTAAATCCTGCATAAAAATGTGTGTCACAATAATAATTAAGACATTCTTTTAAGAACATAGATAGTATAACTTTGTTATGTAGACCATAAATTTTAAAATTTTAAGACGTTAGCTAATACAAATAAATAAAAAGTGATCATAATCATTTTAATCGCGCACCGGTACTACTCAAGTTACTAGTGACTATAATATACGAAGCACAAAAGATTATATTAAGTGAGAAAAAAAAATTAAAATCAATTAAACACTGTTAATATGTGATAGTCACCTTCAATCTACTGTGCAATATATGCAAGCCAGTGCATGAAATCCCACGGGGAAACAATTATTTTAATTTCAAAACGAACTATTCAAAACAACTTAAAGCAAGAAATATTCAACTTTTGGTAGTATACATTATACTACTTTCTATATACAATTCTTCTCATTAGGCGGGCATCTTTGAAGTCCAGTTGATATATAAACTATTTTTCTCGACAACCATTTTTTTAAAATTATATACTACTACTGCGTAGTACGTATAAACATGAAAATGACATATATGTTTTAACTCAACCAATTAAATATATCCACAATACATTATATTATATTTACTAAATCTACCAATAGTAACGTGTAAACCTTCCTTCTAACTTCCTTCCCCTCCCCATATAAAAACAAAAACAAAACAACTTTTCTTTTCTTCATTTGAATATATATATACACACACACATCTTTGTTCATTGAATAGATATACACCATCTATATAAACATACATCAAACCCTAGCTAGTCACTTAAATCCCAACATCAAAATGAAGATAAACCTATATCTAAATTCATATTTCTTGGCCTTTTTATCTCTTATAACATTGCTTTTTTTCACCACAACTTCTCATCAAGCTTATTTAAACCCTAGTCCTTTTGATCCCCAAAACCCTAGACTCCAAAATGCATGCATTGCTCTCCAAGCATGGAAACATGCAATCACATCCGACCCACAAGGCTACACTTCAGATTGGTATGGCCCATTTGTCTGCAACTACACCGGAGTCTACTGTGCACCCGCCCCAGACGATCCCCACCTCCAAACCGTAGCCGGAATTGACCTCAACCACGCCGGAATCTCCGGAACCTTGCCGGAAGACCTCGGCTTTTTAACCGACCTCTCCCTTTTCCACATAAACTCCAACTCCTTCTCCGGAACCTTGCCGGAAAAATTCAAAGATCTCCGGCTACTCTATGAACTCGACGTCAGCAACAACCTTCTCTCCGGCGACTTCCCCGACGTCGTTCTTTCTCTTCCTTCACTCAAATTTCTCGATATTCGATACAATCAGTTCAAAGGCAACATTCCTTCCACCCTTTTCGACTTAAAACTCGACGCATTGTTCATCAACAACAACAACTTCATATCTTCCTTGCCGGAAAACATTGGAAACTCGCCGGTTTCCGTGTTGGTATTCGCAAATAACAACCTAAACGGCTGTTTTCCGGCGAGTATAACCAAAATGGGCAGTACCCTCAATGAGATTATCCTCTCCAACTCCGGTTTAACCTCCTGTTTACCATCCGATATCGGTTCATTAACTGGCCTAACCGTTTTCGACGTCAGCTTCAACTCCCTTACCGGAGAACTGCCGGAGTCCATGGGCAATATGAAGAGCTTGGAACAACTTAATATTGCAAGCAACCAATTTTACGGCCAGATTCCGGCTAGTATATGCTCGTTGCCGAATTTGCAGAATTTTACGTACTCGTCCAACTACTTTTGTAGTGAACCGGAGATTTGTTTGCACTTACCGGATAAAGATGACCGGGAAAATTGTTTGCCGGAACGGCCATTGCAACGGTCACCTTTGGAGTGCAATTCTTTTTATTCGCATCCGGCAGATTGTGGGGCCTCCGGTTGTTCGGCCAAGACTCCGGCGGCGACACCGCCTCCGTATTTTTATGCATCCCGCAGCCCTCGCCGGAATCCATGATTTAGTGTTTCTACCTTCTTTTTTCCTCCTTTCTATTTTGTTTAATATGTTTTGCTCTTTCTGACTTAATTTTTGTTAAGCTTTTTTTTTTTGGATGCTATTTATTTAGATAATGTATGGAGATTGGAGACCGCCATTGATGTTGTGGATTAATTCAAAGTAATTACGTAGTATAATTTTAATAATGGAGAACCTGGCTACTCTAAATCAGCAAAAATCTGATTGCTCGTTTGGTAATTGTGGAACATTAGTTTTACATGTTAATATTTTGTTTTATTTACATTTCACAACGTAATTTAATAAAAATTATTGGGCAGCAATACTTTAACAATACACGAAATGAAATAAGTAATATAATAGGGAATGAAACAGTAATATTAGTTGAGTTATGCTAAATTATAATTTATTTGTAAAAGATTATAGGCACTTGAAAGTTAACATGAGATGAGTCTACAAAAAGATTAATCATATCTATTGGTAAATTCTTTTAGATTCTTATAGATTTTGGTGATAGTGAAATAAATCAATTAAATAAAACTCTTTTTATTTTTTTTTATTATTTTAAGGTAAGATTATAAGTTGAAATGATTTGAAAAGCAACTAGAGATAATTAGCTCAATCGTTTGGGACAAAAAATCAATTAAGGACCCAACTAATGAAAAGGAAACAACTAAGCATACGGTTATCCTTCATTTCGAAATTAGATATTTTTTTTAACTTGATAGTTGCACTTATTAATCGACTATCTCATCTGAAAAGTATGAAGGTCATGGTACAATAATTAATAGGTGTGTAAAAAGTCAGGATTTGCTAATAAATTTTTTTACAAAATTGTTGATGGGTGTGTGAATTTTTAGGCAGTAAACTCCTATGTAACAAAAAAAAAGATAGATACCCTTTAATTTTTAAGTTAAATAATGACATATTAAATTTTAAAATGATATTCATTTAGTTAATTTTAGTTGATATAATATTATAATTTTACAGTTTATGATATTAACTTTTAATTATAATGTAATTTGTACTTAAATTATTTTATAAATTATACTCCCTCTTTCCCATAATAAATATCCTAGTTTGATCTTAGATGTCAAACTAACCGATTTTAAAATCACAATTATTATTATTTTATAAGGATATAGATGACAATATCTATATCAAATGAAAATTTATACAATTAGTTACAAGATTTAATTTTTATAATTGTGAAAATATAAATATATTTATCAAAATTTTAAAATTAAAAATTGGTCAATTTGACCATTAAAATTAAATTAGGACATTTAATTTAGAACGGACGAAGTATTACTTTCAAAAGTTTATTATCGTTTAACTTAAAAAATCATGACATATTTCTATTTTTGAAACAAATGAGATGATTCTCGAGAGAAATGGAAATGATGATAAAAACGAATATAAAGAAGAAACATTGACGGTAGAAGGAAATGATGATGAGAAAATAAGTGAGATTGTCGATGAAATAATATATTGAACATACGTGCGAGCTTTCGTTATATCTCTTATTATTAAACTTCTTCATCTTTTCCTACCAACATCTTTTTTTTATAAATTTATTTCTTAAATTTTACTGTCGTAAAAATGTAAATCAAATTTGATTATTCATTCTATCTGGATGCTAGACAATCTTCAATCGTCTAAAATTTCATATAACTAATTAATTTGATTAACCAATTCTAAGTAAGTTCCTATTTAAATCTATTTTTGAATATTATTACAGAACTTGAGATAATTTAAAAGTACAAAAAGGACTCCTTACGTCAATTATTGTGTCAATTCATTAATTTATTCATCAATCCAAATCAAAATATATTTAATTATAAACCTTGTTGAGTCATTTTAAGAAATAAAAATTGTTATACTTCTTATCAAAGTTGATTTTGAAAAAAAAAATTATAATTAATAAATTGCAATTTCATTATACAATTCTTAAATCAACTTTAAAACCCAATTGCAACAATGATTTTTTTACTATGTACTTATTGCTTATTGAAATTAAAATTGAAATGAAATATTAAGATAAAAAAAAAATACATACGTATTTTGAAAGAGAAACAAATATTATATAATTCTCTTTGTTTTAAGTAATATTTTAAAATATAATAACTTTTAATTATTTAAAATATATTAAATGTTTCACTATTATTATATTATACATAACCACTTAGAAAATATTGCTATTACTATTAAATATTTTATTACCATCTGAACTAACATCTTTTATAACGTAACATTATTAAATTCATTCTCATTCTTAACGCGACTAATGATTCATCCTTGTTTAAAATCGCAATTAGAAATACAAAATTATGAATATAACACTGGCATACATAATTGGGTTGCGTAAGATAAACTATGGGCCAAGTAAAGGGCTTGTTCAGGATAAACCTCATAATTATTAGGAAGGATTTTGGATTGATACTATATTATTAAAATAATTTTTGTATTTTTATTAAAATAATAATAATTTTGTATAATACAATTAGTTTTTAATATTTTTCATTAAATTTATGTTATCATGTTTAATATTAATATTTATTTAATAAAATTATAATGTGGATAATAATATAAGAATACGAAATAATAACATAATATCATAGTAACATAAATTACACGAGAAAAATTTAAATTTATTCAAACTATATAATAATATTTTTTAAAACACCACGCCAAATAACTTTCCGTTATTATGACTCGGATAAATTGCAGAAATACTTTTCCATCGGTCACCCATTTTCGGGTCGTTTCTCATTCATAATGTGACAGTTTCCTTGGCCGAAACACCAATATTTATTTCCTGCTTTAAGATTAGCCGTGCGCAACATGACGAATTTTAAATTTTCTTTATTTTACATGATTATTGTATATATTGTTTGAGGTGTAAATTGGTTCAATTAATTACATTATCTATTGATTTATTGGTTTAGAATTAATAGTTAATGATATATATAGCTAATAATATATATATATATATATATATATATATATATAAAATTTTGTAAGTTTGTGTTATTATTGTTGGGACTTTTAATATATGAATGTGCTTCAATTGCTATTGGTTTTTTTTTCTTTTAACAGATCAACTTATATATTGGTTCCCTTTATGACTTAATTTTGAATTCAAAAAATGCGTACAAAAGCTATAGATTATTTACCTAATTACCTAAGATGGTAGATAGACGGTAGATTATTTATGATTTAACATTTCACCTATTACTTAGTAATTTTAAATGATACCTAGGTAAATTATAAGTTAAATAATTAAAAATTATAAAGTCAAATATTTAAAATTATTAAGTAAATAGGTACGACATTTAAGTCGGTTGAGTATATGAAATTAGTGAGTGTGATGAGTTATTCACCGAATTACCGTTCAAATGTGGTACACAAACTCCCTTTTTTCTATTAATATACTTATAACAAACTATATTTCTAGTACTGCAAAATATAGCATTTAAAAATGTCTTTTTAAAGAATTTTTACTATCGAAATGACTCACTTATCCTCTATTAAAAATTTATATATAGAGCACATAACTCAAAATTAACCGAATGTCCATATCTAGATACAAAACCTTTAAGTGTGATTTTATCCTTGCAATTTTTGTTATATCTTTTATAATACAAAATTTTTTTCTTATATTTTTTTAACTCGAGCTATGCGAGTAGTTTTAGTGCGTTGAGATTTGAGAATGAGTACAAGATAACTAAACAGAGAAGTCACTGGTTAAAACTCTTTGAGCAACATATAATAAAAATCATTGAATAATTCATTGGATATTACAAAAAATTGATAAATATAAACTAAAACAACTATACAACCAATACATAATTAAAAAAGAAACTCAATCTTTATGCCTCAAAACAATCAAAAATAATTACATAACCAAAAAAAAAATCACGAATACGCAACTAAAATATGAACAAAAATATGTTAGCATCAAAATTCATAACTATATAGAAAAAAATCACTAACAAACACATGATCAATAACCACAATATATATTTTAAACAAATTATAATAAAACTATATAAAACAACATAAAAAAACTTGCATGTGCTTGCACAGACAACGAATGTTGATACTAGATTTAACAAACACCGGTCATTTTCGATCAATAAAAGATTAATTTAGAAATGAGTCATATTTTGTTATTAATTATACTATTAAAAATAATATTTTGAGAGAAAAATAAGTAAAATAAAAATGATATCAGAGTTATTTATTGAGCCAAAAAAAAAAATAGTAATAAAGATAAGTTAAGAAAAGTGAATGAGTTACTGTTAAATTCAACAACCATTTATCTAAATTTAAAATGAACTTTATTTTTTTTTTTCAATTTATTTAATCTACCCTAATATCTAATTATATATTTATAATAGTCCATAAAACTGAAGGCTGAAATTTCGAAAGAGTGAAAAATAAGTAAGGCTAATGCCTCCTAAATAAATATAGATTGTGACTTAAAAACAAAAAAAGAAATAAAAAATAGTTCCTGAACACCGACTATTAGAAAGGACCCGGTAACCCGGAATTCCTCCGGTTCTCCATTTTTAAACCAGTCGAAAGAGTGGAGAACTGTGGAAACTCAAGACTGAAAATCCAGCTTAGAAACCCTAGCTACTGCTAATAAGCGAAAAGGAACCATAGAACAAGCGAGTAACAAGAATTGAAAAATGGGGGAATCATCAGAAGCCAAAAAAGAGGTGGAGTCGCTAAAAGTTGAAGGGAATGTGTTCTTCAAAGCTGGAAATTATCTCAAAGCTGCTGCAATTTACACTCAAGCAATTAAGAAAGATCCTTCTAATCCCACTCTCTACAGGTATATTTTCACTAGGTTTGTTCATTGTTAAGATTGCAGTATGTTTTTCAATTTGTTTGTTAACTTTACTGTATTGAAATTAGTTGGATTATGCTAAATCATCCTTGATAGGCCCAGTAATTTCTTTATAATGAATGATTATTGAGATGGTTTTGTATGATACTCAGGTTTGTAGTGTTGGAAATTGAATGATTATTTGGTTTATTGCCTAAAACAGTATTGGTCATCATAAAAGTGCTACTTGATTACTCAGTAATGTGTAGAGTACTGCTACATAACCTGGGAACAAGGCCCCCAATAAGCAATGAATCTGTTGATATGAATTTTTTTTGTATGCTTTCGGTACAGTGTGGTTCTGAGGGTACAAGTAGTATTAAGTTTGCTTTATTGGGTTTGTCATCACATGAATTTGGTAAAAAAAGACAAGGAAATGTATATGATAGGTCGTTGCGGTCGTCAAAGTGAAATACCATATACTTCAGTGCCTGTCATTAAGTTGAAGTAAAGAGGACAAGATACGGAGCACCATTTAGTATTGGCATTTTGTGCAGTATCTAACGTGTAACACCTTTTAATAAGATAAATTTAGAGGATGTACCCAGGGTACTAGAAAGCCAAAGGGCTAATTTCTCTGTTTACCACTGTTAGAGTTTGTCTTTATGTAAAACGCACTGTCCTTTCGTTCGTTCCATCCCTAGCACTGGTTTGAGAGTCCTCCAATTTAGTCACAGTTTATAATTGCAATCTAAATTTAAAAAAAACCCCAACTTTGTTTGCAGTTTGAAACTGCGATCTATACCCAGGTTTCATTTTTGATCTAAATTAAAAAAAAAACCCCAACTTTGTTTGCAGTTTGAAACTGCAATCTATACCCAGGTTTCATTTTCAAGGTGGACAAGACTGTGCTGGCAGGCGTTGAAAAGTAGTCCATTTTAGTTTGTAGTTAAGGATAGCGAACAAAGAGTAGTCCATTTTCGTTTGCTGTTAAGGACTGTGAACAAAGAGAATCTGGAGACAGCCTTTGACCAAGAGAATCTGCGATATTGCCGATAGTTACAGAGAGAAGAGACGAGACCATGATTTCCAAAGTAGTGACAGCCTTTGACCATGATTTCAGCAGTTAATAACTGCGAATTTCAGCCTTGACTGCGAGGTCGAATAAGGGCAATTCAAATTTTAAACCTAATTTGCAGTAATAAATTCTTATGAACTGCCAAGATTTTTCACATTGACACATCAGAATACAAACATGACTACATATATATTATAATAATTAAATAAGATAACGTAAATTAAACTGTAGAACGTACTTAATTTCGAATCGTCGAAAAAATAATCACCAATGAACTCCTAGATTGATGAATTGCCGGAGATAATTTTATGTTGGATGGGAGGAGTATATTAGTGAAGCTCAGCCGGCTAATAAACAGAAGAAAAAAAGGAAGTTGAAACGGTGGATTATATACTCATACTTTTCAAACTGAAAAACCAAAGACTGATAAATTAACAATACATCACAAAGAAGAAAGGAGGAGAGGACAAAGCAGTCAAGTTTGTTCACTGCACTCGGCTGAAATGAGGTTTCTTATCTGGTAAGGACCCTATTCTCGAACCCTCCGCCAAGTGCCCGCATTTCTGTCTCCACCTGCTGCCAACAGTCTTTTTTCGGAATTCTACTGAATGGGTTGGGGCTCCCCTGCGACGACAGAGGAAGCAACCCGCCTGCTGTGGCAGGGTGACTTTTTTCTTTCACAATAAGACCTGGACGATTATCCATACCCTCAGTAGCTTACGAGTTTACGTCTATCCCTGGTCAGGTACAGTTTCCTTTCGATTTCTCCCTTGTAGCTGTTACCCGAATTCAGATATGTACCATTTAAATACTCACTGTAATAAGAATTTTTTAATGCAAATTAGGTTTAAAATTTGAATTGGCCTGCATGGATTCGACCTCACAGTCAAGACTGAAATTCGCAGTTATTAACCGTTGAAATCATGGTCAAAAACTGTCACCACTTTGGAAATCATCGTCCTGTCTCGTTTCTCTATAATTGTCAGCAATATCGCAGATTCTTATGGTCAAAGGTTGTCTCCAGATTCTCTTTGTTTGCAGTCCTTAACTGCTAACTAAAATAGACTACTCTTTGTTCGCAGTCCTTAATTGCGAACTAAAATGGACTACTTTTCAGCACCTGCCAGCACAGTCTTGTCCACCTTAAAAACGAAACTTAGGTTATTTTGAAATTGTGAAAAAAGTTGTTTTTTTTTTTAAATTTAGATCGCAGTTTAGAACTGCAAACTAAATTGGGGTTGCTCATACCAGTGCTAGGAATAGAAGGAACGGAAGGATGGTGCATTTTACATAAACTCAACCTCTGACAATACTAAACAGAGAAATTAGCCAAGCCAGAGAATCTATGCAGGATTGTTGATTGGTTAGTGGTGTGATGTCTCTCCACGTGTCTTAATCAATGAGTCCATTAAATTTCACTAAATGTGTAGCCCTTTTTTGTTTCAAACACTATCAGCAACCGCGCTGCTGCTTTTTTGCATTTGGTGAAGCTTCAAAAAGCACTCGCTGATGCCGAGACAACAATTACTTTAAATCCCACCTGGGAAAAGGTACATCTAATCTGGAAAAACTCTTTGTTTGTCAAAAGTGTCCAGTAGAATAGATATCAAGATTTAGCTTCATCTGCAGGGATTTTTCAGGAAAGGGTGTGTACTAGAGGCCATGGAAAGATATGATGATGTAAGTTTATTTATTTATTATTGTTGACTGTTCCCTTGACATGAACCTTATCCTAGAGTTGATGTTTTCATTGAAATCTGGATGTAGGCTTTAGTTGCCTTCAATGTAGCATTGAAACACAATCCACAAAGTTCTGAGGTATCAAAAAAAATAAAGAAGCTCTCACAGTTGGCTGTAGAGAAAAAAAGAGCTCAAGAAGTGGACGATATGCGAGCTAATGTTGATATGAAAAAGCATGTGGACATCTTGAAACCTGAACTGGTGAGATGTGGTTGCCATGAAACTAGTCACGATTTCCACATTTGTTCTAAACTTCTACCAGATATTATACATCTATTTTTAATTAAATTATCTGGCATGTACTAGCCTCATTATAAAATTTGGCTTGCCAAGTTTCCGTGAAGTTTCAAGACATCTGGAGCAGGAATTTCCAAACAATTCAGTACAGGATCAATAAATTAGCATCTCTTTTTGCAGTCTGCCAAGTATGGAGCTGAAGAGAGCTGGAAGAAAATGTTCTCTTTCCTAGTAGAAACAATGGAAATGGCTGTAAAATCATGGCACACAACATCTAAGGTGGATGGTAGAGTTTATTTTCTTCTTCATGAGGGGAAGACAGACACTGAAAAATTTGCCCCAGTTGTCAATATTGATAAGGTATTTTGCCCTTAAAATCAATTGCTCTTCTTATTGATTTTCAGAATTAATTTCTTCAATTAGTTTTCTGATTTCCTGTTGCATTGTCATTGTTTCCCTCAGATTCATGGGAAGAAAAGGGAAACACTGCTTCCATATGATTCTTTTGGGTGTTTGCACATGTGGGACCCACATATTGTACATAGAATATTTATACTGTTTGCCATAAAGCTTGTACAATTGTGGGGCTTCATGTGGAAATTAAAAAAAAACATGTGGAATTATCAATTCCCAAAAAAATTTAGGAAAAGAAACAAAATTAAGCAACGTCTGCCATTGGGCTTCTGCACTCAATATTCAAAATTTAACTGGTGTTATGTTCTTTAAATGCTAATAATTTCTCTTTATTGTTACAGGCTTTTGAATCACCTGATACACTTGGAAGTTGTTCTTCATTTCTCCGACAATATGCCGAGGATTCTTTCTCACATGCCGCATGCTTAGTAGCACCAAAAAGTATTATATCTTACCCACAGGTAATGTTACCTTTTTCTGAATCTTTTCTAATATTGGGTATATCAGGATGTCAATACATGAGAAAATAGATTCCCATGTACTTTTTAAAAATAATATACATGGTAATAGAGACACGGAATAGTTTACCCTTAGGAAGTGCTGCAACTAGTTAAAAGATGACAAAAATATTGCAGTGTGTTATTACTTATTACTATGTAGTGGTGAAATACAGTTGTAACAATTTTTTTTTAGTTTGTCCATCTGGGGCATCTTGTCATTGAATTAGCATGCTGTGGTCAAGATCAATTTGTTGAGAAGCACAGCTTCTCAAGGTCACAGCAAAAGTTAAATTTGTTATAAATTGAATTGATCATATGTGAACCAAAGGAGGTGATTCTTTAGAGTGTTATATTGATATTTCAAAAGTGATTTGGACGTAAGACTGTAAGCTTTTTTAAATACTTACATGTCTGAGAGGCAAACATTTGTTTTTCTGTGACCCTATCCTTGAAGTCGTATTTGGGATGAGTTGTAAGGAAACTGCTCCTTGGCCTCATCCTTCCCAACAAATTATTGGGACAATTATACATTTTCATGTTTTAATTTTCTCATCCCTTTATCCTGCTTGTGCTAATATGTACTGGGTTTGCATGCTTCATGCTAGCATGGTAGGGTTACAAAAGCTTCTGTTAGTGAACTCATTGGTATGTACTCCTTTTCCTACCCTGTATTTCTGCCACATACAGTTTCCGCAGAAAAATTTCACCCTACAAAAACAAATACGCTATGTCGAACTTCTCTTTGCTATCTCCTAATGCCTTTACCTGAATTTTCTTGCCTGTATAATAATTCTGTTCGCTTTAAAATTTTAGAGACCAATTATAGTTGTAATGAGGGTCTTATGATGTCTGAAGTTTTCTTACTGGCAATACAAGTGAAGACCTTTTTTATTAGTAGTTACAAGAACTGGAGTGCAGAATATTGTATTTAGATGCTCAAGTGACCAGAAACTGCAAGTGCTGGACTGTGATTGTATCATCTGCGGGGAATATTCTTTAATCTCTTGTACCACATGATCTTCTTATGCTAAAACCTCTCAATATACCTTTTGATGACCAAAAATGCAAATGGTTAGATAAAGAATAAAATTATGAGTTTTCTTCTATTGTACTTGGCACAGAATGTGACATAGTTTACATGGGATTACCCATTGTGGACACTGTTTACTCTGGGATTAGCCATTATGTTTTGATTGGTGTATATTATGCATCTGGAGGATTAATGAGTGCAAGCTTGGTAGTGGTTATGGGTCCTACCGACATAATATGACCTTTTTGTTGTGCATAATACAACTCATCTTATTCTCGATCTTATATATATTGTTTTTTTCTTCTACCTTGCTTTTGTTTATACAGTTCTGATATTAGTATAGCTTATAATACATAATGTTTTACCTTTGTTTTGTGCATATGATAAAACTCTGATATTAATATAGCTTAATACTTAAGGCAGCATTTTATAAGATTGTCAATTGTGACTGGTATGCTGCTTGTACTTTGTACCTGCAGGTATGGAAAGGTCAGGGATCTAGGAAATGGAAGCATGGACAGGCAGATGGGTTCTTTGTACAATTTGAATCACCTTCTGTGCGTAAAATATGGTTTGTTCCCAGCTCCATCGAGAAGGGACAAGTATTGTGCAGGTCTCTCGCTCTCTATCACTTCCTCCCTCCTTCCCTCTCCCTCCCCCCCTGCATTTAGTTTGCACTGGTCTAACTTCGCATAGTTTGACAGACTTGCCATGAATTGTTTTGGTGAATTAGTAAGTCTCCAACAAACGGTTAAAATTGATGAAAGAGAGCTTCAAAAACAATTTCGGCAAATCTTTTATTCGATACGTTTGAATCAATTTCATTTCCATAGATTACTATGGAGCTGTTGCATCTTTTGTTAAACGGGTGAAATAGAGGAAAAGGATTGGCGGAAAATATTGCTGAAAAGTCTGGACGAATTCTCTGTGTAACTCATTTAGTTGTAGGATTTCTTATTAGGTCTGGGGAAGACGCAAGTATTGGATAGTTCTATGTGGCACATAATGCATTGGCATTGCATATCTGTCAACATCAACTTTCCTTCATTGTTGAGCTGGCATCATATTATCTATGTTTATGCACTGTGTTCAAGAATAAATGATTATTCTGATACTTTACCATGTGGCAGATATGCCCTGTCATCATATATCTGTATTTATGTGTAACCAATGTTTTGACACCCGGACTGGCCGGTCCGACCGGTTGGATCGTCGACCAGTCAGGTCACTGGTATGCTTGACCCTCCAAAATCATTTTTGTTTAAAATCCATTGTTCACCGGTTGAACTATTCAACCCATTGACCCAGTTGCTAGTTCATTGGTTCAACCACTTATATTATATATATATATATATATGTATATGTATATGTATATGTATGTATGTATGTATGTATGTATAAGGAATACGGAAAATTAGCTATAACTCACAAAATTATCCTACCCACTAGTTAAATAGAGCGACATCGTACGGGATCTAGGAGAAAACTCAGTTTTATCTTCTTACTTTCTTCTTCCCCTTTGTCCGCCACTTCACGTCCTCCAATCCAAACCATAACCACCATTATCACCATAAACGCCGCTTCCATCAACAATCTAAACGTCGTCACCCTCTTCCTCCGCTCCAAAATCTCAACACCGGCGCTGATTCCGATCTGTAGCAAACCCACCTCCAATCAAATTGAATGTAAATACATATAGAATCGATTTCACCAGAAACATACTTGGTGTGCTTGAATTCATCGATTCATGGTTAATTTGGATCAATGGTTATGAACTAGCATCATACTATTAATAATGTCTTTTCACAAATTCTGAGTTTTATATCATGACTTTAATGGTTGATGGTGAGGTGGGGGATATGACTGAAGTGGTGAGATAGATGATTTACAGAGATGGTGAGGTCGGATATATTGTTGGAGGAGGTGATGATTTCTGGTGGAGGAGAGCAAAGATGAAGACTCGAGTCGCAGAAGTTGGAAAAAGTCGTGAATTTTTCTTCTTTCGTAAAACGACGTCACATTAACTAATTAGTGGGTAGGATATTTTTGTGAGTTATAGCTCATTTTTCTTATTCCCATGCACACACACACACATATATACACACATAATTTATTTTTTTTATATTGGAACTTTTTTAAAACTGAATTTTACACATTATATTTAGAAAAGCAAGACATTTATGTTGTGTGCTGGTCATTCAAATGAGCATAATTATAAGAATAGTACATAATTAAAAAATAATTTTGATAAAAGTTATACGTACATATTTTAAAAAAATATAATTATGATATCACTAGGTTAGTAATGGTCTAAACACAGATTCGACCATGATTCGTCCGTCCAATAACCTTTCCGGTTCAATGAACAATCTGAGTTTGAAAACATTGTGCGTAACATGTTTACGCATTGATAGGCACTCTGATATTTTTCTGTCGTCTTTCTGCTTTTCCATGGTGGTTCTCACGTGAAAATTGGATTACGTAGATATAACACTTAAGTTCCCTGAACTTCTCATTAAAATTCCTCATCAGTGTCAAACTGTCAGACATATTACGCTCTAAAGATATCGATTTACTTCATCAGCTATATAAACGTGGGGAGCTTAATTATCTTCATATTTATATGTGCAGAGATCCAGTGGTCCTCGACATTAGCGTTCATGAAGTGTTTCCTCGTATATTTAAGGAGACATGATCCAACTTTTGGCTGTGCTGTGGTTTGGTTTTATAATCCACACAAACATTTTCTGGCTAGTGGGATTGGAGATGGAGAAAGCAGATGGACGTTATTAACTTGGTATTGCCAGGTGTGCCATATCTTGCATTAACTTGAACAGTGTATGCTACTTCGAGTTCATGCATGTTGCCGCCCGCCACTATTTGAGATTGAACTTGTCCCCAAGGCTAGCTGAGATACTGCTTGTTTTACTGCTGAAGTTTTACTGCTTGCTTTCTTTTAGTTGCTGAGATAATATCATTCCCCCCATTAGCCCTCACCCTTCCCAAGTATGGTCGTAATATGTTCTGAAGAGCAACATCTATTTTGATAAGGCCTTAAACTTTTTTGACTCAGAGAGCCAGAGAACATGTCAGATAATGTAAAACTATAATTACAACCGTGATTTTAGGTTTTTAACTATTCAATGTTGTGATTGGATAATTTAAGCATGTTAATATCACTTCCTAATAAACAGTCATACTAAGTGAATTGTTACTAGTGATAGTAACCTTTTCTTTTAACATATTGGTAACATCGTATTGTAGATTGTCGAGGGCAATTGTCCCGCTCAATCTTTTATTAGCAGATTTGGACTTCGTCCAAACATAACTAGGAGATTGATGAAACCAAACAGATTCCTACTCTTTATGAAATCTTACATTAAATATCTATCACGCTATACTGCTTTCATCTTCTATTCTGTTGTTGGATTCAGCTGACTACTTGTCTTTTGGCATTCATATGATAGAATGAATCATGAAGTTGCATGCATTTACAGCTTCTCCAACCGTTAGATACATCCATTCTGCCCCAATTGTCTCAACAAATTTGGACTTGTCCAGCTTCTTCACAACCTCGCGGCCAGGATTAGCTAGTACAAGCTACATTAGTTGCAATATTATCCATAGATTAGAACACATTTTGACATCACATTTTCTAAATTCAAGCAGAAAACCGATAATTCTTGGTACCTTAAGACCTCTTGCGTCTAAAATTTTCTGCACTTCTTCAAGCATGCTGATACCACTCGTGTCAATGCTAGCAACAGCTAAAGTTTGATTTTATCATATATGTATAGTTAGTGACTGGAATTAAGTGAATTGTTCAAATGTTTTTTATTTTGGGTTTGTATATACTTGATCGATTGTCACTTACCACCCAAATCTAAAATGACATACTTCAAACCAGTTTGAGCTGAGGCTTTCAACTTGTCCTCCTCATCATTTATCCATCTTGAAATCCTAAGAATACATTGTGGTACAAAGATTAGTATTCCGTATTCCGAAATATGTAGGAGTTCAGGTATTGCTAAATTTGTATACAGGAATATTGCATATGGAGAATTTACCGCACGGTATTCTGAGGAAATGCTCCAGATGTGTATGCATAAAAACTAATAGGTCAATAGGATACGAAGGCTCGATATATAAAACCATATTTACCTTTCGCGCAAGTAATTTGCATTGGTGAAGTATACAGGGGCATGAATGCGGAGGATGAGAATCCCAGGAACACTATTAGCTTCTGGGTAATGATCCACACTTCTATAAGCCATGGAGCTTGAAATGTTTCCAAGAACAGAGGTTTTCGGCCTCGCGACGAATAAGAGCACCCGGAGCAGAGATATCACCACCTTAATGAATCAAATTAAATTAGGGAGCAAAATAGAGCAGATACAACAAAGACATAACCCAAATTTGTATGCGGCCTAATACAGCAAAGATATTGTTTGGTATGAACATTTGGATGTTTGTCAAATGCAAGTTTTTGATTCAGATACTTACCGCAAGGACTAATCCAACTTCAACACTGCTAAAGACCACTCCAAGATATGCAGAAATGCAGACAACAAAATCGAATTTGTCAACTTTCCAGAGATGAATGGCGCCATTATAGTCGATTAAACCCAGCATTGCCCCCACTATTATGGAAGCGAGTACCACCTGGGGAGTGTATCGGAACAATGGCAGTAGAAACAACAGCGTTAGCATCACCACCATCGACGCAACAATGTTGGAAACTGCAGTCTTACATCCGGAGTTTAAATTCACGGCCGACCGAGAAAACGGTCCTAAAATTTCCAGATCAATAACATACAAGTCAATGGAACAAAGTAAGTTATGATGATATGAAAGTCTTGTGTAAAATACTAAATGAGATACCGGTGGTCAGATAGCAAGAAGTGCAAGAGCCAACAATATTCATCATCCCCATAGCTATCATTTCTTTGTTTCCATCAATGTGATAGTTCTTGAACATTGCAAAAGTCCTTCCCACTGCTATTCCTTCCTGCATAATCACCCTATGTATTATCAGGTAATGATTTAAGATGTGCTACACCGGGTTCACATCTATAGATGTAGGCAACCGAGACACTGAAAATGGTACAACTGTGACCATAATTTTTCAAGATGGCATCTTTGATTTTACATATATCACACTTTCTGTTTTAGGAAATAACTATATAAGAGATACATGCCCGAAATAGTAAAAACCCACAAGAAATACCTTTACTGTTGGTATAATATTCACTTTCTTTAAAAAATTAGAGATATATTTTAATTTATATTTTGTCATTTGTGAAATTCTAAAATCCAACTCGTAATATGTGTGTGTATCAAGATTTCAAGATTACAAAGCTGATTTCCACAACTGTTTTATATATATGTAAATTATACTCCAGTGTAAAAAAGGTGGAAGATACATGCATGGTTATGTGTTCTTTTTTACATAATAGAAAAAAAGTGTGTGTGTGTGTGTATTGATTCCGTCATTGTCCACAATACACCACACACAAAGGTGGTTGGCAATAATAATACACCAAAAGCATAGTACGTAATGCATGACAAGGGAAACTAAGGCATACATGCATGCATCATCACAAGATATATAATTATAGGATAGATGCATGTATGTATATTTATACATTTTTTTTGTTTAAAAATTGTATATTTGTACAAATTAGATATACTAACATCTACACGAGAAAAAGAGGTAAAATCTAAGATACGATCTAAAAAAGAAATTAAAGAGTTGTTTGGTAAGAATAAAAATAGGTGTGAACTACTCACAGCAAGAGCAATGACGCCAGTGACGATTCCTGTCTTAATAGCTAACGCCAAATGGGTCGACCCAAATGTCAATTTTGATATCGATGGTGGATTCAATCCTTTCTCCAATTTCCCAATCTGTATATTAAACACAATCACACACATATATTTATATATATACATGACGTGTTTGTTTCAATTTAAATTTTAGAAATTTTTAAATTTTAATAATAACATTACTAAAATCTAAAATTTCCAAAATTTAAAAATAAACAGAGACATAATCGCATGTCACAACAGCAATTCATGTGCATTTTATTATCTATATAAAAATGAAATAATTATTAATGAAATTATACCACTTGAACCCCATGTTTTTCCGCGTGGGTGAAATAAACTAAAATGCTTCCCAAGGTTACTGACATCAGTGGCGCCGCTGCATTTATCCAAAAGAAGGCTGCTTTTTTCTTGCTCTGTTTTTCACCCATCAAAATTCAATAAAATTTATTTTTAAATTAATTGGGAGCCCTAAGAAATTTGAATTGAAAATTAAGAAACACAAGAAAATATTTTTAAAATAAAAAAAAAAGAATAAAGAATAAAGAAGAAGACGAAGGTTGTTATACATTTATATAACATGTATAACAATTTTTATAACCATATAAATTACCCACATTTCTGAGAATACTTGAATAATTTTAATAAATCATATTGCTATAAAAAAACAAAAAAATTGCAAATGTGTATATTTGTATGTACTATATTTATCCATAAAATTAGATTTTTCGAAGCAATTAGAAAATTAAAAGTGTACTACAACACAAAAAAGATGACCTATAACATCAT
Organism: Centella asiatica; assembly: GCA_014636745.2. Taxonomy (NCBI): domain Eukaryota; kingdom Viridiplantae; phylum Streptophyta; class Magnoliopsida; order Apiales; family Apiaceae; genus Centella; species Centella asiatica. Next base: position 27,521,164 of record CM025780.1, on the reverse strand, counting down.
TATCCAAAATAAGTTGAAGCTTACGAGGAATCTAGTGAGGATAAGGAAGAAGAGAAAACACCCGCCCATGACTCCGCTTTCCCATCTCCACTGTGTTCGTGCATGGTCACCGTCATTTGATTAGCATATATAGCAAAAAGAAGTATATACAAAAAATAAAACACACACACACACACACACACACATATATATATTCATGTCATGTACATGGGACACAAGATCTTTTTTTGTTTGTATTCGTATAAAAAAATAATTTTTCCCAATAAAATTAAATGGTCAGTTATAGAGCTCTAGTATACAAAATACATTTTTAAAAAAGGTTAATATATCACTCTTTTAATACATTTTACCCTATAATCGATTTTACTGGAACAAAAATAATTCGATTATTCTAGAATTTGCCATATACTGTACGTAGAATTCTAATCACTAAATCCAATTTTGTTACGGCTTAAATTCTAGAATAAATATAAATTACATAGTTAAATTATAAAATTAAGATCAAAAACAGATAAAGAGATATTAATTTGACGTTACAAAGAATCAGGTAACAGTACAACGATATCATTTCATTATTATTATAGTTAACATTAATTAAAAATAACAATGATGTCGTTTCACTAAATTAAAGTAATAGGTAGGATAGAAATAAACCTTTTGAGACTGAGTCAACGTAGATCGAATAACAGAAATAAGATCGGTCTCAGTGGTGAAATGTAATAATCCTAATAACCCTTTTAGCTGTTGGAGACTCACAACTGTTGCTGTTCCACTCATGAATCCAAGTATTGTTGCATGTGACAGAAAGTCCACTATAAATCCAAGCCTACACATCCATCATACATATGATCATTAATTACCCAAAACAAAGTTAATTATTTAAAGGTAATTCGATCTTCAACAATTATTGAAACAAAAGTACCTACCCAAATATGTGTACATAACCTTTACAAATAGTAATTAATAATCATGCATGCTATGTTTTAAGTAAGTTGATTAAATTGTATTACCAACGTTCAAAGTAAATGGCATAATTGACTCTCAGGGACAAATCCACCGTTTTTTACTTTAAATTTTTGTCAAATCTATTTACAATTTCACAATTTAAAAAATTGGGTGCTTGTAGTAATTTCTTTCTTTTGCACATATATTTATAATATAGTATGAATTTTACATTCAAAACTGATCAATTTGTCAAGTGCATTTGAATCTGGCCCTTGGCTAGCTAGGATGATTACGACTACCTCTTTGCATCGAAGATATTTGAGTTTTAAACATTACATTTTACATAAAAGTAACTCCGCAGTACGTGTGATTATTATGCATGAGTGTGTGATTGCGTGCTTGAGTCTATGTTCTAAGCTCTGGGTAATGATTTCGTATGTAAAATTAAAAAAAAAAAAAAAGAAGAAGAAGATTATTTTGACCTCAAAAGCAAACTAAAACATTTATTACCAGACAGAAAGAACACTAAAACAGACCTTAAGAAACCCAAAGCAGCTTGAAAAACTCCGGCAAAAAAAGTAGCTGTGAGAGCTAACTTGAGATAAAGCTCAGGGCTTTCATGAGGGTCGACTTCTTTCCCTAACATGGAAACTATTAGAAGAGAACCAACTGCCACTGTTCCAACTGCCAAATCTCTTGAACTTCCCAGCACTGCATACACTAATGGAGGTACAAAGCTTGAATCTGCAATATTTTAGTAAATACTTTACCATTCAACAAGTTTATATAATTCCAAAAACAACTTTTAAACAACTTATTCATGTGTATACTCCAAATTCTTTACTCCCTTGAGTTACATTTGTATATTTTGCTGATACTAAGGTTGGATGTCTGATTGAGATTTATATCCACCAATAATAACCATTTTTTATGGAATTTGATATTAATGTAAATGTGATGATAGAAAGTTGCAATCACAATCTTTAGAAATTATAGCATAATAATAAAACATATATATAAATCTAATTATTTATGTGAAATAATTTTATATGTAAATACAACTCTATTTGTGGAATAGATTGAGTATTTACTGAAAACGGCTTCTTAAAGGAAAATTTTATTTTTATTATATGAACCAGAAATAGATAAAACAGAATATAATAGACATGATAGTCGACGTCAATTTAATGGCTTTAGTTAGTACATATGCAAATAATGGTATACCAGAATATTTTGTACGTATATGTTCAATTCCACTATTTTAAATATACATATAAACTAAAACATTACTCTTTTATATATACGTATAAAAGTATACGTATCGCCATAAATAGGGAATATGATTTTTAGATATAAAAAACATTACTCTTTTAATTAATCAAACTAAAAGAACATATGCAAATGTTAACAAAAAAATATTACTTCCAGAACAAGTATATACATAACTAATTTTAGTAGCAACAACACTGATATCAACTGTTGTCATTTTGGATGTTATACGCTAACTTAGGTGGAAATAGTACATCTGTTTGACTTTTGGATAGAGATCGAATTTCATGAAATGAAAATAAGGGTTATGATAGTATTAAGATTTATCTGCAATCGATTGAGACTCTCGCGCGTGAAGTATTGTTTATTATGGAGAGGTAATAATTATTCACCTCGCAGTTTTGTCTTAAAAAAAACATATAACCTAATAGAGAATGAACATAAACTTATAAACTGATATAGTTTTCATCGGCGTAGGATATCATAGTATCAATATCAATAAAAAACATTATTATTTTGACATTTTCCACAATATCAATAACTTTAGATCAAGAAATATATTTTTAATTTTGAAAAAACGAATAATAACAATATTCTTGATTCTTAAAGAAGTTAAAAGACTTACAAAGTCCATACTCTGCTGGTAAGTGGGCTAAGTTGGCATAGCCGATTCCTTGAGGAAGTGCAAGACTGGCAATAGTAATTCCGGCAAGTAAATCTGCCTTGAAAAACCCAAAATTGTAGCGAGGAGCCCATTCTAGGATTGGCATGAAGTATTGTAACCCTAAAACCAACTTTCTTTTGGCAGACTGGTTCTTGAATTGCCTCAATGGATCATCAGAAAAAAATGTCTCTTTTAGAGACATTTTTAGTGACATCAAGAATGGCTTTGAGGGAGGAATTTCTACCTTGTGTTGACATTCGAAATCAACATTACCCATTTAAAATTAATCAAAAATAAATAAAATTAGAAAAAAAATATGTATATATCAAAGGAGCTAGGTAGCAAATTAAAATGTAGAGTTGCGAGTAGATGGAATTAAAATATGAATGGATTGATGTCTTTATAATTGCTATAAGTAAAGAAGCAAAGATATTTATAAGGTGTGTTGAAGGTGGCAAATCAAAGATCGTTTTGTTTGTGTTGGTTTTGGCATATTGTTGAGACGGTTTTACTTTCTCATATGTCAAAAATATAGGTGATGCAAGTAACGCATATTTATAGGTAGGGAAGAATAGGACCGGTGATATGTGAGTAGTTTCTACATTCATGTATTTACGTGCATGCCTGTGTACATATATCTAAGGGAGGCCTTATATATATATACACGCTTGAAGGAGGTGGAGGAATTAAGAGGTCTTCTTCGATCTTCATGGTCAAGAAAGAGAAAATATATATATATATATATATATATATATATATATATATATATATAT
>CM025780.1:27500611-27517503 GCA_014636745.2 Centella asiatica | reverse complement strand
ATATATATATATATATATATATATATATATATATATATATATATATTGGTGTTCCTATACACTCCCCTTATATACACATAATTTTACACGTTTTTTTTGATAAATTCAACCGTACTGATAAAATTTACACCAAAAAATGAATGCAAAGTCTCGTATCATTTGGTGATGTGTGATACCATTTTTATGATAATAAAAAATAAGTAAAAATAGAATCGTCGGATATAATTTCATTCGTACAGTTGAATTTGCTTTAAAATCTATAAAATATTGTGTGTTTTTAGTGAGTATATAGAGTACGTGTATGATAAAATTACTTGTTAAATTTTCATATATTAGTCTTATGATTTATTGATTTTTCTCAACTTATTATCATTTTTTCAATAATTTAAATGTATTTAAAGTTTTCATACAAAGTTGAAAATCTTAGATTGATAAAATAATTCTAAATTGTTACTTTTTTAATCTAAAAATTGTATATTTTCAATAGGTAATTTGTTTGTAATAACTATAATTGTAATAATTTGATCAAAAAATAGAAAAATTATCTTTTAGTTGTTTATTTTTAAATTTTAGTTAAAATTATGTTTTAAAAAAAGAAAGAAAAAAGATGAGATCGGGAACGGGACTAACCCAGTTCGGAATAGGTCTAATCTGAAGTATTTGATAGTCATCTTCTTATTGAATTCAGACCGATCTAATTCAACCTGATCAATGCAAAAGTCACACTGAAGTGATTAAAATCAAATTTTCTAAAGACTGATCTGATATAAACCAATTAATTTGTTTGTTAATCTCTAAGGTTATGTGTCTAAGACTATTGTTGGATTCATACATTTTGGGTACTCCCTTGGATATTGGAATAGAATCTAGCTTGTTTTCCCCAGTAGGAATAGGTGAGTCAGTTTCTTCAATTCTCCTAGAATTGTACTCGAAAATTTGAAAAATATGATAATTTTAAGAAGAGTTTTTTTTTTGTATGATGATTCATTCTCATTCTTATTTTCAATCAAAATTTTCTCTTCTTTTCCTTATATTTTTCTTCTACTACTATATTTTTTTTTAATTCATGACTTCTATTTATGAATTTCATATTCTTTTTCTCATGTCAACCGTAAATTAAACGCACTACATATTGATTAAGTGAATCATCTATGTTTATATGCCCAAGACTCAAATCAAAATAAAAACAATGAAACAAATATAACCTAAAAAATAGAACAGTAAATTTGAAGTCAAATATATATACATATATATAGTTAAGAATTATATCTCAAATTCTTCACTAGAAATTTCTCAAAATTCGGATCGAAATTTGTTCTCAAGAATATGTCGTTGAAGATGTGTATGGCCTGGTTGTGTATAGTGCACAAATGTTTGTGTTTTTTCGGCTTCTGAATAGATGCACGATCCGAGTTTGCATGGTGCACACCTGTGCATTGGGGAATTCAAAAATTATGATTTTTTTTTTTTTATGTTTCCACTTGATTTTTTTTTGTATGACTTGATTGTTAAGTTACATAGTTCATTTCTTAGTTTAGAATAACTAGTAACTTGTATAAATAGATCTTTATAGGTTTATTTGATTAGATTGTTAAGTAATTGTTGGGTCCCAAAAATACACACAGGTGTCCTACCCGTTGTAAAGGCCTAACATGGAAATCACAAGTTGGTTAGATTGCATGAAGAATTTCATAACTGAGTAGAATATGTATGGAACCTCCTATAATTAAGGGAATAAAGAAACTTAATCTATGTCAACTTATGTTTCTCATAATATTCGGTCATTGAGTAAATATAAATAGATATCAATTCTCAAAGACAAAGGTAGGTACGAATATAAATTGTTCTAGCTCTCTCACACGCAGAACCTTAAGCCCCTCATTGTTGATTCTCAAAAATACTTACTCTCACGTTGAAATTTTCCCTCAACGACAAATTATCGTTGGGTTAATTGATGTTTTCCGTCTTTGTAGACTTTCCCGAGAATCGTGGAAAACATATACTTTAATTTTTAAGCGTCAACAGTAATGAATTAGAATTAGAGATTATTGAATTTGTCTAGAGAGAATTAGAAGGATTATGAAATTGAGAGTTTGTGTGTGTGATTGAATTGACTTTTTGTCTTTGTAGGCTTTCGTTGCGCTAACATTTGGATTATATTATCATTTTATTATATATATACATATATGTGTGTGTAGTCGAACATGTGGATATATTAGGTGGGGTGAGTTTACATAAATCTTCTCATTTCTATGTTATCAATCGGCCAACACTTTGTCGCAAATTGTTCAATGCAAACTGAATTATTTATCTGTAATTTGATTTCTTAGAACATTTTCACTTGTCTAGCAAGTTATTCAATTTGAATTTGATTCTTACAACAAAATATCTAATGAAACGTATAAAATTTACTTTGTGCAAGTCTCTTTTTGTGGTGGAGAATTTTGACTAGGTATCGTGTACAAGTAAGTAGAAGTAAGTAGAAGTGAAATATTCGACCACAATTGATTCAGCTGCTAAATTTAATAATATTTTTGTTATGTTGAAAATTGAAATCTTGTTATCTATCAGTTTTGATTAATTGAGTCTCTGATCAGCCTAAATTTTACGTGTACCTAAAAAATCTTATGAAATATATAAATATGGTTGAATATATAAAATAAAATAAAAAATGTAACAGTTGCGTACTGCTCAGGATATAGTACAATATCTCTTATAGTTCTATGATATATAAAACTTAATCATACAATTTTCTAAGAAAAAAATTATAGAAAACAAAATTTATTATTTGACTAAAACCATCACATAGAATCTGCCTAAAAGAACACTTCCTACAAAGTTATTAATAAAAAATGAAAAATAATGAATTAAAATTAGACGAAAAATGATTTTAAGGATGATATATATAATGAAGGAAGACGAACGGATCATTTTACATTCTGACAATATTGATCATTGTAAAACTACGATAGGAATACCGTTCTCTATACATTATTCATAGGGAGTAATTTTATGTTTTTTCATATCTTCTTTTATATTATTTTTTATCAAAATCATCCATTCTCTATTCCATTTAAATAATTCGAACTCATCCTAATTAGGTGTTTGAAAGACATTTTACATCCCAACCGGCCAGTTTCTACTTTCTAGAAAACTAATCCTAAAAGATGTAGCATCTTTCTTGAAATGACCATATTTATTGATGCGTTCAAATTTCTAGTTGTGAAGCTAGTTACATGAAATTCTACAATGTTGTTAATTGTATAACTAAATAAAGCAAAGTTTAGCATGTCCTGTTTACAAGGCTACTATACAATTCTATCTAACATTAGCCATTAGGTATATTTTTTGAGGAAAAAGAAATTAGTTTTACCAAAAGTCCTCAATATGTTCTTATTTTGGAAGGTGGGAGGCTCTCTCATGCAAACAATGTTACAGGCTATTGAAACAAAATATCCTCATTTTTTGGAATTTGATTTTTGGATAAAGTAATGAAGATCTTATTAGTTTTTTCCTCTCATATTGCCATCTGTTCCTGACCAATTGTGAAATTTGCCTTTTTTATTTTTTAGTTAAAAAACATGGAAACAAGATTTGGATTACAGAATTGATATAATAATCATGTTTGTTTTAATTTAAACTTTGAAGATTCTAATTTATAGTAACTAAAATTTATAATATCTAAAATATAAATAAAATAAATGAGACCCTTTAAAGTATTAAATAATGCATGTGGTTCTAAACTTTCAAACAAATAAAACCTAATCCTAAAAGATGTAGCATCTTTCTTGACATGGCCATATTTATTGATGCGTTTAAATTTATAGTTGTGAAGCCAGTTACATGAAATTCTACAATGTTATTAATTGTATAGCTAAATAAAGCAAAGTTTAGCATGACCTGTTTACAAGGTTACTACACAATTCTATCTAACATTAGCCATTAGGTATATTTTTGAAGAAAAAGAAATTAGTTTTACCAAAAGTCCTCAAAATGTTCTTATTTTGGAAGTTGGGAGTCTCTCTCATGCAAACAAAGTACAGGTTATTGAAACAAAATATCCTCACTTTTTCGAATTTGATTTTTGGATAAGGTAATGAAGATAGTTATTAGCTTTTTCCTCTCATATTGCCATCTGTTCCTGACCAATTGTGAAATTTACCTTTTTTATTTTTTATTTAAAAAACATGGAAACAAGATTTGGATTACAAAATTGATTTAATAATCCTGTTTGTTTTAATTTAAACTTTAAAAATTCTAATGGTTTAAAACTTTTAAATTAATCACTTGTAATTTAAAATTTTAACAGATCATTACGCATTTGTCACTAATTCTTTTATGAATTTGTCACTTATCATTATATATAGCAACAGTCATGTTACCGTTTCTTAATATTTTAAAAACACGTGTTAATTATTTAGGGGTGTCTTTAAATGCAAATTAAGTCAAACAACAACTGATGCAATATATTTTACCTTTCTTTATTTATTGTTTATTTCAAAGTTGAAGATAAAATTTTGATAACATATCTAATGTACATTGATATGAGCAACGACGTTAATGTTATTGTGACATTATATATAAACTGGTAGTTGCGTTATGAATAACACATTGTTGAGACACCGGACCAGGTACAGTTTTCTTGGCAAAGGGAAAAAGATTGGACATTTACGTTTTCATACACGGTTAAATTTTTGTATATATTCTCACGAATGTCGGTGAATTATATGATTTTATTTGAATAAATTTAAAATGTTAATTTGAGAAAAAACAATCTTTAGTGGGTCACATTAAACAAAATCTACGAACATTCGTGAGAATATATATAAATTTAATTGTGTAAATAAATTTATTGGAAAATATTTCATTGCTGACTAAATAAGTCAATGATTCAAAATATTTGGATCAAGACAAAGATACAGATATGTTCTAAAACTGAAATTGGATTAAACTGAAAACAACTAACAAAAATTAAAATGAAACATTTTGTTAAATTATCTACTATATATTTCTCAAATATGTGTCTCTAACACTTTGTTTGATACCTTTAAGATAAAACAAAATAATTTTAAAAGTTAAATAAAATTAAATTAATCACTGTACGAAATAGTACGATAGTACAATAAGACGCTAATTTAATATATATCACCTTCCTTTAATTACTTTTTCATTTTCGCTCAGATAATTTTGGAAACCTCACTTAAGAGCAATTTCATTAAAAATAAATTACAATATTACAAACTCAATAATATAATATAAATTAACTTTACAGTAAAAAGAGATGAAAACTTAACAAGGAAACAAGCCCCGGTTTTATTATGGAGAATAATAGAACATAGATCTCAACTGGTCACAGTAAAAATCGAGTGACAAAAAACACAGCACCTCGTCTAGTAAATTAATTAATGGATGTCGGTGCTTAGAGGGCTAACTCGAAATATCATAAAGTTATGCGCCCTCTGTCTCTCGTGATTGTCATAGCATGGGTATTTTATTTATTTTAAGTAATATTAAGAGAATTATAATTTTTTAGATTTTTTTTATTTGTAATATTTTTTATATATGTATATGATAATATTCTTTTAACTATCAACTTATTCAAAGTCAAAACTAATTGATTCAAAATCAAACTAAATACTATTTCAATTTGAGTCAATTAAAATTACTTTTAGAAACAATAAAAAAATAATCAAATGACAGAGCCAATAATTGACACAATAAAATTGATTATGTCACTTAAAATATAGTTTGTCTATTAATAATTTAATATATAATAATAGAAGATAGATAGATATTATCTCTTCATCGCTTATAAGCATATTAAGCCATTTCTTTAATATAAATATCTTTTCTTTTACTTAATAAAAACAAAATTTCCAACCACTCCCAAGAAAATAATATCTCATTAAATGCTCGAGTGATACTCAGCCAACTTTAAAAATACGAAAATGAAAAAGAAAAATGAAAATAATGAAGGTGTTCAAATCGAACACTCACAAATTGAAAGCAAGCAGTTTAATAATATCTATCAAATTATTGACGGATATAGAAGTGATTGAATTCTATAGAGACATCATGATTGACAAAAGTTGAATAAAACTTGGAAATAGAACTGCAAAAGAAGAAAAAGAAAACCTCAACTGCTCTTTCTCTGTTTATCATGAATTGTGACAATTTAGTTAAGACTTTACCCACATAAAACCTTGATTTTCCCTCTATTCATTTTCCAGTTATAGAACATATTCATATAATTACTCAAAAGTGCACTAATTAGAGAGGCCACGTGTGTGTGTATATATATATATATATATAAATGAACTTATTTATATAATTATTATTATTTATGGTACTGATATTTTATATTATTATTTATATACTTATTATAGAGATTGTTATTATTATTTATGGTAATGATAGTTTATATTATTATTTATATAGTTATTAAGTTTATATTATTATTTATATAGTTATTATGGAGTTTTTTATTATTATATAGTTATTATTATTTATATAGTAATTATAGAGATTGTTATTATTATATAGTTATTATATATACATATGTGTAGTTATTCACCGATGAAAAGTTATCCATTGACGAGTAGTTATTCACGGATGATATTTTATATTTTTATTTATATAGTTATTATAGAAATTGTTATTATTATATAGTTATTATTATTTATGATAATGATATTTTATATTATTATTTATATAGCTATTATAGAGATTTTTATTATTATATAGTTACTATATGTACATGTGTAGTTATCCACTAATGAGCAAATATTCACCGAAATGTAAATATATCTACCGATAAACAGTTATCTATCGAAATGCAAATATCCATTGATAAGCAGTTGTTGATGCTCAAATATATCTTGATGAGTAGTTTTTTACCGAAATACTAATATCCATTGATGAAAATTATCTACCGAAAGTATACAACATTTGTAGTATGGAACACTATGTGTGACCCTTTCTTATTGGTTTATAAAATATTATAAAATAATAGTTATAAACCATGCTACTATTACTGGGATGGTTGATTATCACAGTCAACACATGTGACATTTTTTTATTGGTCCATAAATTATTATAAAATATTATTTATAGATCACGACAATAATAATCATGTACATTATTTAAAATTTAATTTATATCCACGACAGTCAATACATGTTCCTTTTTTATTGGTCAATAAAGTATTATAAAATATTATTTATAGACCACGACAAGAATAGTAGCGTAAATTGTTTGAAATTTAAATCATATTCATAATGGTCAACACACATGGCATTTTCTTATTGTTTCATAAAATATTATAAAATATTGTTTATAGTCCACAACATTAATATTGGCGTGAATTGTTTGAAATTTAAATCGTATTCGCCTCTAATAGAAGCATATATCTATCTTAAATATTTCAAATATTCTCACTATACTTTTATTAGTAGTGTATATAAATAACTCTCATTTCAATGACATTCGTCAAATTATCTAATCAATAACTAAGATTAAGGTAGTTAATATATAACTATGTATCATTTACCTATATTTACGTGTGTGTCACATCGTTCTTATTTTATATGCTTATATAATCAGAGTCATTATGTTTTCTTACTTTGCTTATCTAGGATTCTCCGCCAATATACTTTTGTCTGTTGCCAAGATTCATTAGCAAGTGGCGCATTTTTTTTTTTTTTTTAAAGCCCTACATTAGAGGTATACTTTATAAATAAAGGAAATTGCATGTTATATATTTTCATGTGCACTTTTATTATTTTATGAGTGGATTTCATTCTTTTGTACATCAAATATATGCACTATGTGTTTTAAAAATTATATTAATGTGTGAAATAACAAAATTACTTGAAAATAATAATTTCGTAAATAGATTATAAATTACAATCTCATTACATCAAAAATATTCTTTCAATTCTAAGATTAGAAATACATTTGTCTTTTAATGTAAACTATTTTGAAATATTAAAATTTTGTTTATGATAAAAATCTGTAAAAATATTAAATTATAAAAGTTTGTATTTAAAAGTATTTATTGTGTACTTCACAATATTTCACTTCAAAGTTACTAGAAATTAAAAAAATATATCTTAATTTTAAATTATATAATTTTGTAAATCTATTATACGTAAATTGAAATATATTTTTAATTTTGAAACGGGATGAATATATTCTACGGAAGGAAAACAATAGCTCTAGATACAGAGAATAATGCCTTAATTGTTACCGATAAAAATACAAACATGTGAATATGTTTATTTTATTTCCATTTTTCAGTTATTGTGATGTACTGTACATGAAATAATTGTATGTGGGTGCGGGAAAATGTGTGCAAAAATTTGACCCAACGAGAGAATAGTTAAATATATAAGTAATGGATAAACATTTATCTAACATCTCTAATAAAATAAATGTGAGAAAAATAAAAATGGAATGAATTATATATCCTTAATTTATTATGATCCACTAATTGATTTATTCTGTTTTTCGTCATTTTGTTTCTTTTTGCATTTATAGTTATCCGCTTGCTGTGCTTCACTCAAATCTCTTCTACTTCTTTCATCTTCACTATTTTTTGTAATTCGTGCAAAAAGCACAAATAGTTATTACGTGGTAATGAAAGCTGTTTACAAAAACAAAAATCTTATATTGAAATATTTATCATAATTTTTGTGGTACGAGAAATGATAATATTTTATTTTTCTTTATAAATATACAAAATAAAATTAGATATATTTAATAAAAAAAAGACAAATTTTGATTTTTTTTATACCATCATATTTGATGGTATATGATGTTAATGGTTCTATATTTGATTTTTTTATACCATCATATTCTAAAAGAGTGAAACAGTAATATACAAATCATCATATTTAAAGGAAACATTCTGAAAATTAAGGGCACCTCTTTTGATTGTTCAACTTCCACATCCTCTATCTGTTCCTTCAGTCTCTTGCTAACAGCTAAACAAAATAAACTAAACAATAAGCAACAACGTTTGACAAAGACTCCCCTGACAATACATGTAGCTGAATGAACTCACCTTAACTCAACCAATTAACTCAACGAGTTACTAACTAATCGGGAACAAAATTAAAGTTTTCAAATAAATATATTATATATTAATTTAATAACAAAATATAAGAAGTTTTTTCTTCTTCTAAATTTCTTATATTGAAATATTGTATTATATTTTATGTTTTTTTATGGTCGATGACAGGAGGTTGGGACTCGGATATTTATAATTGACACACCACGTGAATGAAGCTTCCACTAAATTGTGGGCCGAGATGACGGTATTCCATATAATAAGATCTAGTTAGGTTCTGCATTTTTGCTTATGAATGGGGCCTTCAACATTTCTGGTTAATTTTCTGTCGGTCTCAAAATGCATAAACATGCGATTCATATTACTTTTGAAAATAACTATGAACTTTCAATTTTTTTTATTTTTTATTTTTTGCAAAAATTTTCATAATTGTTTTAGTGACAATGCAAATTGATGGTTTCTACTTCCTACGTAGTACTGTATGTATACATAAAGAATGGTATTAAAATTTAAGTAGGCCAGCAGCCCGTGTCCAACATGAGTTTTATGAGTGCTGGTAATTTTTTTTGTTTTAATATTTGTTTGTATGTTGTATATAATGTGATATATGTGAGAATTTTCATTATCTTTGAGGTGTTAGATTTTTTTAATGTGCTATTTTTAAATAGTTGTGCAAATGTATGTCAGTAATTTTCTAACCACAATACATTAATGTTTTTTTTTAAAGAATCTTCATTGACTAATTTTCTTATTTGATTTTCATCATGTGATTTTTTAAATAAAAAGAAATAAATTTTTATAAATATGTATGAGAACAAAATGGTCAATAACTTTTAAGTTTGTCAATAGAGGTAAAAACTTTGATAGGCAAAAAAATTAATACACTACACGGTCAAAAGGTCAGGAAAACCATAATAGTCAGCCCACTGAGTCCAAAAAAAAAAAAAAACACTAACTCACTATGGGTGTACAAAAAACTAAGGTTCTCTGTTACCAATTCTATATATTGATTTAAGAGGATATATTATATGTCTAGAAATAATATTATTAAGAATATTATTAGTCTATTACAGTGTTCGTGTTAATTAAAAGACTCAGTTTTAAACTTTGAGACTGGAAAGAATACTGTTGGACTGACAAACTAAAATGTGATTTGAATTATTTGAGATATTTCAAATATTGAATGATAAGTGTGAACTTAAATAAATATACAATTTTAGTGGATTTAAGTCAAAATCAATGTCATCAAATTTCAATTCATATATCAATAGAATTAAGAGTCCAAACGTTTACTTCATCTTAATTCAAAAGCTCAAACTTGTAGATCTAGATTAAAGTTTGTACATTTAACCTTCAAGTTTGTACTTTATAATCAATCAATATAGGACGAACACAACTAGTTAACTTGTATTTTTTTTCTTAATAATTTCATAATAGTGTCATGCTATTTAGTGCAGCATATAGCTAAATATGTGATTATAATATTACAACATATTTGTAAGATAAATGTATCTTTTTCTTTTTAGGGTACAAGATAAATTTATTTTCTATTGCAATTAATCATACGACAGGTAGAAGGTTGGATACATACTACTTACTCAATGGTTCAATAGAATTAATAAATTATACAAATATGCAGTTTAGAATGTTTAGGGACTAAATTGGGCTTACATTCGAGTTCAGTGTAAGTGAGGTTGAGTTGGGTTGGGCTCAGATAAAGTACGGTTACTCCATATATAGGGATAGGAATGAGGTGATATCCTTTTGAGGAGTCTTCAAATTCATAAAAAATTACAAATAGGCTTGACAATTTCGGTGGATTCTGTTATAATTGAATGAAGTGATATTTTTTGAGGGGTTTTCTGTCTCATAAAAGACTACAAATGAGCTAAATTTCACTCCATCTCGTTATAATTATGCTCAACTTCAGATGGAACTCAATTATTTGAATTCTATGTTGTTAGTTCTTACTTTGTCTTAATCCGATCTACAACCTGATTACCTGATTATATATAAAATATAATTTATATTAATTTTAGAAGATTTTGTATGAGAAAATTATGAAAGGACAAAAAAAAGAATAAATAATTCAGAGTAAAAGATGGAAATTGGACAAGTTTGGGGAATTTTACATTTTAACGAGTATGATTTGAGAAATTATGAGATTTTAGATTTTGACAATATAATTTACACTGTCAAAATCTAAAATTTCATAATTTTAAGATAAAATAAACGGAGTCTACGTCTAACATTAAAGTTCTCCTGCATACGCTTCCTAAATCCAGTCTGCTTCTCTCATTGGCCTGAGTTAATGGGTTATCGGGTTATAGTTTTTAGAATTTTTCATTTGATTTATTTATTCCTCTCTCTCCCGCCAAATCTTGAAGTCGAATGCAAAAATTTTCTTTTGAGAGAAAATAAAACGATGTTAGTACTTTTCATTTTATTTTTAGACATGTCAAATAAAAGGATGAAATGTTCTCCAGAATTTGATTTTGAGATCAAGCTATTGTTGAGGGGAAAAAAGATGTCAACTTCCAAAAAATTTCAACCCACCCACCCACACCATCCCTCTTCTCAAAAATAAAATAAAATAAAATTTAACGAACCTTGTAAGACCTTGACTTGCAATTCAACTAAAAGATTAGCAATATCAGGCTAAAATTTATGTATTTATTATTATATATGAATTGACGAATCATGTTTCAGACACAAAGTCGATTTTATTGAATCAATTATTAACTCGATCAATTTGATTATTTTTTTCATTTTCCTATTGTTGTTAAAAGTAATTTTAATTGACTCAAATTTAAATATTATTTAGTTTAACTTTGAATGAATTTATGTTTTAATACTATTTAGTTTTGATTTTGATCATGTTAATATTTTAAAAAATATTACCTTATACATAATTACATATATAAAAATATTACATATAAAAAACCTACAAACTTATAATTCTCTTAGTATTACATAAAAATAAAAATACACGTGCTATACATGAGCATACAAACTAGTCCTTGCTAAAAGTGAATGATGTGGTAAACATGACAACTTATAATTTATAAATCATCATTATAAATTTCGAAATTCACAATTCATAAACAAGTACTTGTAAAATGCTTTCTGTTCATTTTTGTCACAAATTAAGCCTTAAGAACAACACCATAGTTTCAAATTAGAAGCCAAAATGGAAAATTCACAAAAATGCAAAAACTCTACACAAATGGACCTTCGGTACAATGTTCCAAAGTAATGTCACTAAAATCAAGAAAATGACTCCAAAGAAATAATTGACGCTGCCCCAGTTGAAACTTTGTCAAGCTTTATTTTCCAATGGACCAAACAATATTAGTATCTATTCCCTTGAACCTGCAGGAAAATACAAGAAGAACACAATCAGATATTGTGAAAAACACATATTTTCAGTCACATTCTATTTTAAAAGTTTCAAATTACTCACTTCAAATCCAACAAGAGATCTGCAGTAATGGGTATTTGTTAGCATTGTACTATTTGATCCACATTCACTATCTTTAAATGAAACAGCCGATTTATCGAGCTTAATAGACCATGGATACTGATAATTCTGAGCAGTTGCACTAACATGAGAAGATGACCTCTGCATCCTCACAGCCCTTGGCACATTCCTCCCTTCAATGGACGGCCTTCGCCTGCTTGTTTGTCGTTCAAACGTGTCAGCAGGCCTTTGTTTAGGCGCGCTATGTGACCGGACTTTTGCCTTAGAAGACTCGGTATTAGCCATATAATTTGGGAAAAAGGGGTACTCATATGACATGGACTCTGCATACTCTCTGGAGTAAGAGAATGGGACTCTTGAGGGATCAGGTTTTGACATTGCTGAGTAGCATTGCGGACTGCTTTGCGCCGTGTTGAAAGAATAGTCCTCCAAATGGCCACTGTATGTTCTTGGGCTCATGTCAGTGATTGCTGATGGTGCTGGTGAGATTTGCTGCTGATGATCTTGTTTAGTGAATTGGCTGTGAAGGGAGAATCTTTGATGATCTGTTTGCTCTGGTTGTGTGTGGTTGGAGTAGCTACTCCTGCTTTTTATACTTCCTCTTCCATCACCATGATCCATTTCCACAATCTTTATGTTCTCTTCCATTAGATCCTACAATGCAATTTCATGGTAAATACGGTGATAGTTTGTTTCAGATTAAATTGTGAAGATTTTATATTATATTTGTTCTTGTAGATCCTACAATGCAATTTTAAGGTAAGTATGTCATCTGCCCTCATACAAAGAGCCTCATCACTAGGTACCACATTTACAAATATTACACTACCAAAAAAATTATACACTATTGCTAATGCTACGCGTTTCTTTGATTGAGATTTGTACATATTGGGAGGACATGAGACTTACATGATGTCTAAACCTATCATCTTGTGTTGATTTTCTGTGATTGGATGGCCTCTGGTTATATGGATTTGCTTCGTCGACCATTCGGATCCGCTGCGCTCGAGCTCTAGCCTGAACTGTCACCAAGGCCTGCATGCACCGGAGTGTGGCCGTGGCCTGTTTTCTTACCAAATGTCCCCTCACCAATGCCTGCAACTTCACTAGTCCTTTTAATGCACACAATGCTTTTCTTGCCTGTTACAAAACTCCAAAAAATTTAAAAAAAAAAATGAGTGTCAAAGTGTACGTATATATCACTAAAATTTCTACGATTTAAAAATAATGTCATGCCCAAAAAAGATGCACGTCCTAGAAATGGCATTGAAGTACTTCACAGTGCAACACCTCAATGCATTCCGGACAATCTTGGTGCAATTTTCCTTGCACCGTAGCAATATTCATAAGTTTTTGTGCAAAAAAACAAGTTAGAAATATATTAGTACCAAATAAGAACGAAAAACAGATTGAATTTTGGTGGCAGCAGCCTCTTCAAGTGGACTGACTCTAGCAGGGACGGCTGCCGCCAGCCTCATCATGGCGGCAGCCGCCTGAGCTGCCGCCACAGCGGCATCGGCCGCTGCAGCAGTGGCCATTGCAACTGCCATGGCATGCTTCTTCTGCTCATTCTCCGCCTCCAAGGCCGCCGCTTGAACCGTCTGCGGCGTGGCAGCAGCGGCCGTATCCATCGAGTTCAAGTCCTTTTGACCCGTCTGAGTGGCGGATGACCGACGGAAACTCCACCTCCGCTTCTCTTTCGGAGTCGACGGCGGATGAACGGGTGTTGTGGGATTCTCCAAAACAGGATGTGGATTGCTTGAACTCTTCTCTTTGTCTTTCTTTCCTGTTAAGAAGTTTCTAATCCACTTGCCTGCCTTCCCCATTTCTGTCACGACCTTCTTCTAGCTTAGTTTTCAAGTGTTTCAAACAAGTACAGAGAAAATACAAAAGACCAAGAACTGATTATCAGTACCTCTCAACATTATTATGATTTTCATTTGAAACAAAACATGTGATGGAACTTTTAAAAGCTTCATTAATTACTGTTTCATTGGTAGCTAGCTTGCTCTTTATGACATAACTACCATTGAAAGAGTATTGTGTTTGTTAATAATACAAAGGGGGTTTTAATGAAACAGAACAGAAACAGAGAGGAAGCTCTGCAGCAGCTTCAATTTAGAAAATTTTCAACTACCCAATTAAATATTAATGCTGGAGATCCCTTACCCTTTTGGTGAAACTCCTCTTGAGTACTTATTTTGCACTTTATATCACCCTCTTTTTGATGTTATGAACTAGAAGGTCTTCTTTTGTTGTTGGGGGTGAAGGTTATTCTTTGTTACACCTCCAAGGAAAAATGAGTGTGTTTAAGTAACTTTTGAGTGGTTATTATTGTTAAATTGTGAATGGGGAGAATAAGAATTCAGAAACCATGTGAAATTGATTTAAAGAACATGGAGGAATCCTTGTAAACTACTCTTGTCAGGGTGGAGGGGACTGTCCCACTTGATTTGGCCCATTTGGGATGGAGGGGAGGATTTTTTTTTTTTATTTTACAATAATTACATATAACAACAAACATCGTAACATTTATCTTTACTACAAATTATTTTTGAGATTCAGTCACGAGAAATCTTGAGATAAATTTAAAGGTAAAGATTTTTTGTTGTGACATTGCAAGAGTATGTTTAAATATCAAAAAAATTTATAAATATTTATGTTCTTATGGAAAAGTACAAAACTTGTTGCACATGTTAGAACAATATATTGCAAAATGTGCAGTGAGATCCAAATATTTATGCAGAAAATATGAATACCCTGAATTTTAGAATTTGGAACCCCTTATGGGGTTCTCAGGCCCATCTAGTTTGTACACTACAAAACTATTGGGGAAAGTGTTTCTTAATGGGATCAGCACATGGTCATCCATGCTAAGTGCAAGAGTATTTACTGTGCTACATGATCCAATGGAGTGATGGACCATGATACTAAAACCCTTTTCGAAGTTATCTTGCCTTTTCTTCCACTTATTTTTTACAATCCTTCTTTAGTATTTCTATATATAATTTATACACATTTATGACAGAGTTTGAATCCCACTAGCTTTTAAATAAGTGTGGGGGATATAGTTGTACCATACTATGTGCCGCAGAAGACAAGTTAGTTAATATGAAGCTTAAGTCATGTGTTATAAGAAGGTGATTCATATATTGCTGTCATATCATATGTTGCAGGATCAGAAGCATTGAATTAATATTTTTTGAATTTTTCTACAATCCAAAGAAACTAAGAAAGGGACACCCTCATGTACATGTACATATACATATATATAATCTACAAATTAATACAAAAATTTTACTCTAGCATCTGTTGATGCATTGAACTCTGATTTCACAAGAATTAGTGTTTATCCCAGCAATAGAGATGCATTATTGTTTCATTATGTAGTAATGAATTAAATGATAGAAAAAATTAGTTGGCAAACACATGGTCTGTTTATAGACCACCTTTTACTAATATTTTGTTTAGTCATATCCATCGCTTCATCACATTACTTAATCTTATATGTAAATCAAGAAAATATATGTAGGAGTACCTGGATTTAGATTCTAACAGCTGGATAAATTGTATGTAAACTTTTGTTCAAGCAGGAAGAATGGTTTTGATAAGTAGATCCATTAATTTATTTTAAAATTGAATCGAGTTGGGTTGTTCTAACAGATATTTTATACCTATTTATTTCAGTTTAAAATTATGAGATCGTAGATTCTATAATTTATACCGTAAAAATTTAGAATCTCATAATTTTAAACTGAAACAAACGGAGTCTCTATCTCTTATTTAGGATTTCTTAAACTTGATATGTCTCCCTTTTTCTTTTCTTTTCTTTTTTTTTTTTAAAAAAGAAAATCGAAAACCTAAAGGGTATATGATAACTCTAAAATGAATGGAACAAGAGATGAAATATTATTTGGGACAACCCATTATGATCCTTTAAAATTTGATACATTGGTAACATAATCTGAACTTTCTGTATTAACTAAATAAATAAAATGCCAAAAAAAAAAAAAATCAGTCTGCCTTGATGAATCGTCAGGAAATAAATTCAAGGAAGTTAATTCACAGATTGAAATAATTCAGTAGCTGTCACATTTTTGTATATATAATTAGTGAGACTCCTTTAAAGAAATGAAGTGATAAAATAAAGAAATTAATTAAAAAAATTCCCTGTTGTCACACTCTTGCAGTTGAATTAGCGAAATGATTCTTTAAATGTGAGCTTACAAATGATATATATGGCAACTTGAGGCTACAAGTACACATCCCTTTAGAAACATTCTGTAATATTTAAGCCATATATATTTGTATGATTACAGCATTCTGTAATCTCTGACTCAT
>CM025780.1:27339462-27499247 GCA_014636745.2 Centella asiatica | reverse complement strand
CAAAAATAAGAAATTTGTTGGAGCATTTAAGTTCATATATAATTTTTTGGAATCAAATATTAAGCCAGACATGACCGTAGGCAATCATCGACTAAAAAATTTTATAAGATAGTTAATAAGTGTGTGAATATGTACGTGAGTATCTAAACAGTCACCTTCTATGTAATTAAAAAAATATCAACACAAAAGATTATCTGATTTTGTATTATATTTACTTCATTAGAGTATATAAATATATCTTCAAAAAATAAAAGTTTACATTCTGCTTTACATATGGTTTCGATTGTTTGACTCACCAAGAGTCTCTATGTAGCCCACCACCTTTTCCAACTTGAACATCTCCAATATGTTCGATTAAGAAATTTTGTTAAAGGAAAAAAAAGCCCAACACGTGCTCCAAGAATAGTATCGCTTGCTCCACATATAAATCATTTATTTAATTTAAAATTTTAGATAACGTAAATTATATTGTCATAATTTTAATTTTTTAAAATTAAAATTAAAAAAAATAAGACTATAATATCCACCATACATGGCTCAAGGCATTACCGTGACTTGATATTTGCCCATCCATCATATCATTTATAAATTGGCTATATTTCTGTTGGTTTCTAATATCACTTAGTTAAAATTTCGAAATAAAATACTCCCTTCGTCCCTCACCATTATGCATAAAATTCATTCTACTAATTATCCCATCAAACTAACCACACTATTATGTTTGGGTCTTTTTTTTATCTTTTTCGTTTAATTCTTTCCCATGAAGTGGTGTGTAGTTCTAATTACATTCTTCTTTTATGTGGAGCTTGTCTATTTAATTACAACCAAAATTTTATATATGATCTATCATTTTTCATTTTTATTTACATTCTCCCCCCTCATTATTTTTTTCATCTATAACTTACGCCTTTATTTTTTTTTGATGCGCCCATTTTATTTCATATTGTTTTGTTCCATCAAATCAAATGCAATTTAAAAGAGTTTATATTCTTAAATATTATTCACAACGAAATAAGAAGTAAAATAATATGACATTTCTTACGCCTGGAGAATAATTAAGCCCAATGAAGTTTGAAATTCTAGATGTAGTCATTACAAAGCCCAGTTAACGTAAAGCCCATAGCACAGCAAATCCAACAGTACTATACATAGTATTTCTGAAGAAAACTATTGGGCTAACCGGCTAGGTATGAATCTTCTACTTATATATAGGTTTTTATTTAAAATAAGTTTTTTTTTTAAGTTCGGTTTATTTGGAAAATGAAGAGGTGTTTTTCGTACAACTTATTTTAAATCAACTTATTTATGTAAGTTGTTATGTTTGAAAAATAAGAGCTTATATATGTATAAACTTTGAATAAATTGTTATATAAATAAGTGTTTAAAAAGAAATACATCCACTTAACTTAATTTATCGTACTTAAAAGGTTTATATACCACTCATACACTTATAACTTCTTTCCTAATAAGTGAAAATAAACACACTTTATTCATCTAATTCTATTAAATAAGCAATAAGCACTATCAAATAAGTAGAATCAACTAAGGTGTGTATAGTACAATTTGGTGCGATTATAACTTGTATTCACATCAAATCGCAAGGTGCGGTTTCTAACATGTTAATAATCGTAACCATGATTAATTGTACTATTCGGTTAGGTGTTGTTTTGGTTAATAAATCACAGCTTTGGTTTTCATTTTCATTTCACGTATACATGATGAAATATTATGAGTAAAAATATTTTATTTAGAGATTTATTATATGATAAATTATCGCAACAATTGAAAACGACCCAAAATAATTGATATTTTAACATGTTAATTATAAATTTTATAATTATGTTATGGATAAATTAATAACAATTTACATATCAATATATAAAACTCTATTAGTTAACTATAAACACAAAACTTAAAATCAAGCAATACAAAAATAGAATTATGTTATTATAAATAAATAGATTTATTTATAAACATGATACTTTATTACTTGACTACAATATTAAGAAATTAGTTTATGAATATAAGATTTATCATATGTAAGTAATAGATATTTGATTATATGATCCAATATTTGATAAATTTTGGTTTCGGTTTTTTTCGATTTGGCTAGAAGCATTAATCGAATGTTGTAACAAAACTGTGCGATTTGGTTTTTCGGTTTTTCAAATTTATTTGATTTCTCAGTTTTTTTCGGTTACAGTTCAGTTTTTACACACCCTTAAAATCACCGAAGTTTGATTCTGATGATGACGAAGGGAAGAGAAATTGATGTTTAACTTTCATAATAAAAAAATTTATTTTACCAAAGTTTTATTTTAAAATATCAGTTAATTTTTTAAAAGTAACAACTAAAAAATGATTACTTTTTATTTAAATCACTTCAATATAATTTACTCATTCAACTCCTTGATTCTAATATTTGGAAATTGAACTTCATTAAATACTACGATATATCGAAAGTATCATAAAATACATTACATTAAATAAGTGTCATTAAAAATAAAATTATTCTGAAAATATAATTTTTAATACTACGACATCATCTTTATGTTTCTTTTAACTTACCTAAGCATGCAGCTCTATTGCCCACGTATATAAAAATATACAAGTATTTTATGCACTCAAGGTAAAGGGGTAGGGGCATCCGGTCGGTATTTTGGCTTGATCAAGAAGTCTTACTTCCTTCGAGAGTCCAACGACATTTTAATCGAAAAAACTTTTTGCGCAATTCATGTTTTTCAATTTTTATGACCTCTTGATTTTCATTTCAAATTATTCTCTGAACTTTTTATCAATATGACTATGTATGTGTCATATATATATATATATGTATATATATATGTATATGTATATATTATCAGTCTTTTTTCTTATCAAGCATCTAAAATTTCTCCTGAACATAAAATGTGTATCTTACAACAGATATTGTAAAGGATAAATCTTTAATATAATAGATGTATGACTGCAAGGAGTTTCCCTAGTATTATCTGTCTAAGCCCGACGGCGTACGGTCGAGAGAAATAGAAGTCCACTTGAGGAGTTGGGCAAAAACAACAGTAGCTTCTAAACAAGCAGGCCTACTCTCTTGGGAATCTCAAATCTCAACTCAGAGAATACTGGTGTATATACACACACACACACATATATATATATACGAACTGTACATTTCCCTCCCTCCCTCCGCCTAACTCTCCCACCCCACCACCCCCTACGCCAACCCCAACTAAAAGTACATTTCATTTCATTCTCTCCCTCCTATTAATATTGATTAATTCATGTGAAGTTCTTGCCAAGTAAAACTTTTATTATTAACTAGAAAATTTGTTATTTTCTTGGATAAAACCTCCGTGTCTATCTTAGAATATGATAAGACCCGTAATTAATATTGTTCAATTGATAGGTTATAAATTCTAATAATATGATGAGCAAGTTTTTTGTTTCATGTAATTTTTTAAATAGTAACAATATGTAGATGTATTTGGTTCACTTTAATTTTTGAACAGTTATATTGTAAGTTTTACTTAATTGTCCTTATACTTCGAATATAGAATTAACATAAACATTCTCATATGTTGCAAAATATTCATCAACATGATAATAATAATATTAATAATAATAATATATCGAGCAGACGCTAATATACGTGTAAAATTTTAAATTCAAATTCATCAAATAAATTAAAATTTATTCATTTTCTCCTAAAAACATATAAATTGTATAAACCCAACTAAAAGTGTGTGACATTATGAAGTTCAAAATTTTAATTAATAGATTTTAATATTTTTATATGGTTAACTCTTGTGTTTTTTTTTTTGCCTGAAAACAAGCTTATTGAGCATTGTCAGACTTTTTTTTCACAGAACTAAGTGAATACTCCTATTTAGTAGTCTCACTAACTGATCATGAGAAAAATTACATATCATCTATGGTTTACACATGTTCACACTTCACCATGTTCCGTAAGCGTCCAACTACCATCACATGTAGTTTGAACAAGTTTTTGACCACGAATTAAGACATAAAAATAACTTATAAATCAATTATAATTTGATATGTATAAATGTTATAATTTTCTTTTTTTTATGCAGATAAATAGTGAATGATAAGTTGGATATTATTATATATAAATTTAGTGAATGATAAATTGAATGTTACGGTATATAAATTTATGTTGTGATTTAGTTTGTAGGCAGTAGTTTATTTCAATACCTACAAGACTACACTTTATGTTAGCTTCCAATTTAGTCTATGTAATTTATTCTCATAACTGACCTTCTAGTCCTTACTAATTTGAGCTTTATCCTACTGAATATTCCTTAACCTATATTTGGATGGAAGGAAAGTAAAGGAAAAAGAAAATTATACTCATTCGGTAGTGTTTGGATTACGAGAAAGTGACGGGACCCACGCTCTATAATTTTTTTATAATTGACAACTTTCCTTCAAAACTTATTCTAGTAACGACGTAGAATTTTGCTAGAAATTGACTTCAATTTTCTTTTCTAGTGGTAACTAAACGCTTACTTTTTTATTGGAGGCAATAAAGTTTTCTATAAATTTCAACATAGGTTGTTTAAGATTTAAAAAATGAGTAATTTTAAGAACACAAATCATATTACAACCCCCACCAAATTAAAACTCCACTAAATACCAATAGAAAATGTGGATGAATACGAAAATCAATTATACGAAAACACTAATATTAAATCTAGATCCCTTATTATTATCCACAAAAAATTAGAATTTTGGGGAAATGGAAAGAAGTGTATGAAGCAAAATAAATGAGTGAGTGGTTGTTGTTGATGCCATCGGCAACCTCCACGCGACCCGACCAATTGAGCACCATGGGAGGGGAAGAACGAGGTGGGTGGAAAGTTGTTGTCACTCGTCACATTTAATTATCCCCTTCCCTACCAATTTAGCTAAGCAATCTGTCTTATACTGCTCCATTAGTTTTTTAATACATTGTTTTAATTTTTGGGTAAATTTTGTTTTAAAATATCATTTTCACATTTCAAATTTTTTTTTCAATGCTATTGTTAATAAATAGTACCATTAAAGTAAGGAATTAAGGATAATTTTGAAATATTAATTATAAAGTTTATAACTTTATAACATTTTGATCGTTTCATTGATTTATGTGAAAAAATCTTTAAAAACATGTATAAAAAAACGAAGAGAATAATATCTCCATTCTTGTACCCTTGGTTTTTAGACACCATTAATTTTAAGTTTTTAATGCACACATATGGCATTGACCCCAACTCTTAAGATTTGAAATCCTATATTCTATTTGGATTTATTTCCTTTCTCATTATAACTTTACTATTTGAGTTTTAAATATTTTAACAGAAATTTTAAGAAAATAAAAATAAATGTTAACCATAAATGAGAATGATATAAAAAATGAGATATTAAATGAGACATATAGTTTTAACTCTTGGAACAAAGACCATGGTATATCTACATACAAAACTATAATGTAAAAAAATCTTGATTAGATTGATGCACAATTGCATAAATATTTATTGTACTTAAGTTTAGGGCTAAGTAGAAAATGGTTAAAATTAAAAAATAGAATTGAACCAAGTTATTTTAACCGAAATATTTTGATTATTATGTTAAAACCGAATTAGTTTTTATGGTTTTCAGTTTACTATTTGGTTATTGAAATTGTCTAATTTGGTTAATTGAATAACCAAAAATTTATTATTAAATTAATTAATTAATTAATATATTTCTTTTTTATTTGTTACTATTTTCATCTAATAATTATTCAATGTTGTGATGCTTGATAAGCCACTATCCCACTTTTGTGGTTTTATTTTATAAAAACATGGATGATTTTAGTTATAATAAATTTAAGATTTTATTTCAAATTTTATAGACTTAGTTCCAATAGTAATTAGATATTAAATAAAATCATTTTAGCACTAAATCTACTAGTATTATTTGGAAAACTAAGGGGAGAGTGTATTAGTATTGTCACTCACGAATTATATTTCGATTATTACAGTTTTTGATTTTCAATTATTTAAAAATTTCGATTTCTAATACGGTTTTTATTATTATGAATATTTCGATTTTAATCGAATGCTCATCCCTAAAATGGGGCTGAGTACGTTATGGATTATCTAGGGACATATTTATTTTATTATTTGTGTTAACTTAATTATTTATCTCTAAGATATACACATTGAAACTAGCACGAGCTTTCTTGTAGTAATTTTAAATATTTTTGTATAATAAGTTTAATTTTTGTTTATATAAATATAATTTCTTATGTATAATTTTTATGGTTAAAAGTGAGCAATTGTATTGTAGTAATTTCTTATTGGTTCTTTAATTATATCTTTTATCATATATAAATTTTTATGTGCTCTTGTTTTTTTCTTTCTAATAAATTGTTGTACTATTTATTTATTTATAATTTTATTTTATTGTTAATTAACCATATTCTTATTATTTTATTTTATTGTTTTGTTATGTATTTGAAGAAATTATATAGAGAGATGTTCAAAAGAAAATTAAGAAAAGTCTCTATTCCAAAATTATATATACACTTTATTTCACACTAAATAATTTTGTAAATTCTTATTCAAAATTGAAGTAAAATTATATATTAAAACTCATTCGAATTTAATTACAACATATAAAAGTGTGTGATTATACATTCAACAGAAATATAAAATCCTACAAGAAATTAGATAGATTTTCTTTTGGAAATGTCAATATGTTATAAGCAAGCAATCTTATGAATCTTTGAAGAATGACAAAAAAAAATTAATAATAATAAATTTCTTATAATGCGCATAAAGTTATTACATCTAACTATAAACGAGACTAAAAAATTAATAAAACAAACTTGAATCAAGTTTGAATATATCGTCATACAAAGAGGAATGCATTATATAGTATGTTGTAGATCGTAGATTGTCTATTACAATTTATTTTTTTTTAAATCAACGTATTTATATAAGTAAAAAAATAAGAAGCGTAAAGACAACTATACTTATTAACAATACCTCCCAAAATTTTAATGAATATCACACAAGAAAATAAGAGTATTTTTAGGTTCTTTCAAGTTAACACTCATTTTTAGCTCTTTCGATTTCACAAAATAAATCTCCTTAGTCTTTTCTTCATCAAACAAATGAATTAAACTGACATTATTCATTAGTTAATAGTTAACATAAATTATTTGACCGTTGCTATATTTAACATTTACAAAATATAAAATTAGTTTTACTTTATTATTTTATCTAATAACATATCTAACTTGCAATATTTTTTTATTAAAATTTAATATAAATTTACAATTTTTATATGACGTAATGTTTTAATCAATATTAAATCTTAATAAATTAGGAGAGGCAAACCATGAATCTTACAGTTAGATTCAAAAAAAAATAATTAAAATTAAAATATAGATATTTAGTATAACAATTTTATTTTAATTACAAATTATAATTGTTAAAGTAAAAAAAAGATTAGACAAATATTTTCTCAATTATTGTGCAACAAATTCATGCATTACACAGATATAATGACCATTGTATTTGACTTGTTTTAAACCAGAAAATAGTATTTGAATTTACAATTAACATATTAATATTGAATTTAATGATAAAAAATGGTTAGTAAATATATACTCTGTATAAGTTAGACATAATTTGAGTATATGTATATATTATATGACATGCAATCTTCTTCACTGACTACTACATTATTACACATACACACACAAATATATATATATATATATATATATATATATATATATATATATATAATTTTTGAACAAATAGTCTTGGTTCATTAGGTTAACTCTGGGATTTTTGTTTATTCTGTATTTTTTAAAATCAGATGAATTTAACCACCGGTTCCACTGATTTGACACATCAGTCCCGACTAATTCTGATAAGTATGATGGAGACTGGGGTGATAGAAATATATTGGGACGGAGGTAGGGTGGGAACTAGATAGGGAACTAATTATTATCTCTGTACTATTTTTAATTTAAACAATTAAAAAATATCAATACAAAGACAAGGAGTCTTGTGATCCCTATAATATTTGCAGTAGTCTCGAGAATACTTTGTATAATAGAAAAATAACTTTTAAGAATAGAAAGATTTTGAGCTCGAACTAGTTTCCTTTAAAACAGAGAATTTATTATTTTAAGGAAGAGAATTAAACAGTAATTACATATTCTTATTTTATCTTTTAATTATCTCTTTAATTCTCAAATATAATTTCAATATATATATATACAAGACATATATTACTCTAGACATATATAGAATATTATATATAGGATTTTATATCCCATTATAATATATATTATTATTATCATGAGAAAATAAAAAATAAATGACTATAAGTTATTACTTTCATCAACAGTTATTTATTTATATACATTATGAGACCATTCTTTTAAATTTAGTAACTATTTTTTCGATAGTCAATTATATCTGCGACCCCTATTATTATTATTATTATTATAGTTTAGATTAAATTATAATATATCATATGATGAATATTATATCTAAATATTAGTATAATACTACAAAAAATATATATAAGCATATTGTATAAATACTATATATATAATATGGTATCTTATAACCTTAAATACATTATATAAAACTTTGTACGTTATTTTAATATATTATAATATACTCATATAATGCACTTTTATATAATTATATAACACTTATAAAACATAATAAATGTTATTTATTATGTTATTTTCTACATATTTAATAATATATTTATTATAATATATAAATGTAGTACATAGTATTATATATAATATATATTATATATTGTATTATGTACTACATACTTTAATAATATATGAATTATATTATATAAATATTGTACAAAATATATTATATAATATTATAATATATATTGTAAGTATAACATAAATAATATTGTAAGAGTTAATAACACAAAAAACCTATGAATTTTTTGGTTTTTAACACTTTAACCTCGGAACTAATATTTTAAGAATTAAATCTTTAAACTAGTTAAAAATATGTAAAAATGACCCAAATTTAACACAAGTCACAACTCTAACTAGTTAAAATATAAAATCACATTCTATTTGACAATTACCACATCACTAAAAATAAATAAAAAAGAATTACCAATATGACATCATGTTAGATTTTAACTAAAGTTGAATTTTAGGTTAAATTTGAGTCATTCTTATACAAATAAAAATAAAAGAATTATTAAATATGACGCTATTTCAAATTTAAATTAATTAAAGTTGGGTTTCAGGTTAAATTTCAGTAAGTCCTATACATTTTTAATTAGTTTAAAGGTTTAGTTGTTAAAATATTAGTTGTGGGGTTAAAATGTTAAAAACAAAAAAGTTGATAGGTTTTTTGTGGCATAACACACAAATTAAGTGGTTTAACACACTTTTTGTACGTAATTTTAAGTGAAGTTTAATATATATTAGATATTTTATTTTATGAAGATAATGAAATAAAAGTTTGAAATATGAAGATTAATATCATTGAAAAAATAAATTTATTTTGAATATCTAATATGTAGTAAATTAAAAATAAAATTGTATGTCAATACTGCAACTAAACTATTTAATTTGGAACTAAGGTAATATAATATTATAAGTACTATTTAATTATATAATATAGTTAATTATTATTTTAATAATAAATTAGAATAAGATAATGAGAATTAGTATATATATATATATACACACACACATATATACATATATTGATATTTTAATATTATAAGTTTACATATAATAAGAATTTTTATGGATGTTATTAAGACATAAGGTTAAAAGAATTCGTACAAAGTATATTGAAATTGTTAAGTGAATCTAGTCTAAACTCATGAGATATATTTTTATCAATTATAGCAAACAATATTATTTTTAGTAATAAAAACAAACATGAACCATAATGATGGGAGATTATACCTCTCACTAATGATGATAACGATACACTTTTGCAAATCCACCTTGTCCACTCTCCTACTTTTTATTTTTGGTTACATCCATTCTCCTACTTTAATTTCTTCTTTCACTATTTTCTTGATATTATTACGAGCATCTTATTTTATACAATTTTTTAGTGGGATAATCACCAAGGCATATGCCCTTCCACTCATGAAGTCATTATGTTTCACGGCTTAAAAAGAACGTAAAGAGAGCCTACCATATTATTTAAACTAGCAATACTCTTTTTGTGGGTTAATTATTGTTAAATGATGCACTAAAATTTATTCTTTTTTCTTTTTATGGCCAAGAAAAGTGAAGAGGGAACTTGTGTAAAACACCCACACGAGGGCCAGATTCTCTTCTAAATTATAATCATATATCACTCCATTTGTTGGCGGCACAATTATTTATTTCTTATTTTTGGACCTTAATGTGTCAAAAGCACCGTGCAACTACTATACCTTAGTCTGCATCTTTGTTTGTATATAAAAAATCAAACAAATTTTTAATTAAAAATTTATAAATAGATGCCTAAATTAATTATATTATCATCCTAATTCGATTCAACATTCAATAAAATTAATTCTGTGAGAACCCAATAATTCAAAAGTAAAATTTTGAGGATTATTTATGAATTTATCGTCCAGTAAATATTTTTTTTTTACGGTTACGTGTACGTAAGGGTTACGTAATTCATTACGCACACGTTCATTAATATTTATAACAAATGTTATATTATTAATTATTACGAGACAATAAATTGTGACAAGATATTTATTTTAAATTTTATTAGATGTTAATTTTGATAATAATTTTATAAACGCACTTTTATTTCGCCGAGGCGGATTAATTTTTCGGTTAATGCAATAAATAAATGCATAACCATTAAAAATGTAAATTAGTGAGTAATTAAATTTTTACTAATTACTCCTATGGTAAATAATTAATTTACATCAGTTACAAATGACAATGTTAATTACCATGCAATTAGTATGCAATTAATTAAGGATTTAAAATTTGAAATTCAAAATTCAATTAGTGCATTTATTAGATACTAATTTGCTCCTTGATTATCTTCCTAGCTTTGTTAGTAAAATCATTACAGCATATTGACTAAACATATTTCACAAACTCTCTCAAAAATTCGGAGCATTGTTCTTCATCTCTAGCAAGAATTTGAAAATTTTCATTTCAAGCTTTTAAGAGGTAAAAAAAATTTCTGCACTTTTATTTTTACGTCGAAAATTTTTTCTAATTATACCATGTCGTAGATAATATTTTTCAGTATGATTTTCACATATTACACTTCTTCATATCATTTATATATTGAGAGATATTAATTTTCGAAGTTTAATAAAAAATTAAATGAAGAGAAAACCTTTAGCGACGCTTGTTCATCCTTTAGCAACGAATTATTCATATAGAATCCGAAACTTTGGATCCCTATTTCGTCTGATCTATTGCATGTTAATTCGAATAGATTATGCCATTAGATTCCTTATGATTATACCTTCGATTTGACATAAACAATTTTAAAAATAGTGGAGTATTTCGTAGATCCATTTACGGACTTTTAAACTGAAACTTTGAATCGATTTAGAATGCGATATAGTTGATGAAAATTGAAATTGATTACATGTATGAGTTCCGTGAGATCTCTAGTTTCATTTTCATGTATAGATCGTTAAAAATGATGTCGTAATGGCCAAAATGGCTAAACCCGAAGGTCTCGCCGGCGGTTATGGCGAGAAGCTTTTTCAGACGACTCCTTCGGCCGATTCCTTGAGTTTCAGGCCGTGGCATCAAGCGTAGGGGTATGTTCTCCTATGCTAAAAGTCACGGTGTTTCCCGTTTCGCGAACCAGTGCATGTGTGTGTGTGTTGTTCGTTGAGCAGTGCGTGTGGCCGGATTGGTGTTGCCGCCGGCAACACTGCAACTGCAGTGTTGTTGAAGATGGTGGGTTGAACCGGTTTGACCCGGATTCGACCCGGTTTTAGCCCGGTTTGACCCACTGTTTTGACCCAGATTTCAAAATAAAATTTTTGACTTTGATCCTAAATTTTACCCACTTGATTTTAAAATTTCAACCCATTTTGAAAATTATTTTTGACCCAATCAAAGTTTTCAAAAATAAAATAAACACTTACATATTTTTTTTAAAGTATTAATAAACAATTTTTAAATGATTAAATATTAATTATTATTTAATTAAAGTAATTAAAAAATAATTAATAAATGAATTTTAAATGATTAAATATTAATTATATTTAATTAAAGTAATTAAATAATAATTAACAAATGATTTTTTTTAAATATTTAAATAAATCATTTAAACTAAGATTTAATTAAGAAATAATTCTTAATTAATTATAGACCAATTATTATTTAATTAAAGCAATTAAATAATAATTAATGAATAATTTCTAAATGATTAATAATAATCATTTAAAGCCTAAGTTGATTAATTAATATTTATTAATTAATCTAAGACCTCCTATAATTAATTAAAATTATCAAGGACCTACGAGTGACGTTTAACCAAGTCCACTAATCTCTCGGACTTCGATTCGGTTCCAACCGAATCCCAATATTACGAGTGACGACATAAGTAGTTAAGTATAGACTTGAGAATTTCATTAACACTTCGCATGAACATTTATCATGTGTATTTAAGTGGAGATTTCTCATATTATTATCTGTACATGTTTTACAGAATTTACTGCTTTCACGAGTTATTAAACGTGAGCATTCTAAGGACCAAAGGCAAGTATACATTCAATCTTATGTTTATTTCAAGATAACGCATGATCACTTGTTTCGATATGCGTATGATATGTTATGAAATGATATGCATGTACATATCTCTTTTATATTCATGACAAATATGTTTCCAAATGATTTATATTTCAAACTAATGCGTATAATCAATTCTTCGATATACGTACATGATATTGATATTATGTTGATATTTATTCAAAGTTAAGTAACGTATGATCATTCGATCCGATGTACGTGAAAAATATTGTACTAGATACAAGTATTTCTTGGGCGGTTATTAGCTGTTTAAGTTCGCTAATACGTCAAAGTAAACCCTATACGGATATAGAAGCCTTATTCTTTACCCCTTACTTGAAAAGTATATCCGTGTGGGTAAACTAACGGTTACGTGGATGCATATGCCTGGCATCCCGTGCCTATTATGGATAGGGAACGGAAACCGAGACATCGGTAACCGAACCCTTGCAGGCAAATTTTTCTGCATTAACTACGTATGTCATCATGATTAAGTCAGACGATCAGGTTGGCCATCTGATATAACGTTTGATTTAAGATAGTTCTTAAGGGCACCTGCGCCAAACAGACGGTATTAAGAGTTCTTAAGGGCACGTGCGCCAAACAGACAGTGTTATAAGGCGCATGTGGTTTATTCAAAATTCCTCCAACAAAAGGGTCAAATCCCTCGCTATCACTCGGGGACCCTAAAAACTATTTTCTTCTATATTATTCGGAGGTGTTGGACATTGTTTTCGTCCAACCTCATAAACACTTAAACCATTATTTTCCATCGTTCAAGCTTACCCAAATACTATCGAATATATACTTGCTGAGCGTAAATCGCTCATGTTGCTATGATTATAATTTTTGCAGGTTATGGCGAGACGACCGATGCGTCTCATAAGGGAAAAGAAAAGATGGAATTCTGAGAGTTTCCTGATATCCTTCTTATGGATGGCTTTCAAGGGTAGGGTGAAGAAGAAGAAGATTATAGAAATGTTTAGACTTTAAGGCCGGTGTGGGCCCTATTTTAAGACTTCCGCTGTATTAAATACTCTTTAATGGATAATGTAGTAGAGATTTGTTATTTATCTCTTATTTAATGTTATGCGTGCTTGGATGTATTAATTATCTTTTGTCAATTATTGATGGTGCCCGAAATCTATTTTATGATTTTTGGGGCCGTCACAAATTCTGAACGAGGAAAAACTAAACAAAAATCACTTATCAAATTAAAATTTAATTTGTTTACAATCAACTATAATTCTTATGTAATAAACCAATTTATATAAAGTTTTAAAATCTTAGCTTTTTATTAAAATATGTATTAAAATACATAATTATGAAAAACCATGTAAAAAACTTATTAAACATACATTCAAATAATTTAAAAAATACTTATAAAAATTTAAAGAAAAAAACTAACTAAATCGACAAGTCAAACATTATTACTATTTACAATAATTAAAAATATATAAATTAATTTAACTTTTATATAATTAGTTTATACGAATATACAACTATAAAAAACACTACAAACCCTCTGGCGGCAATAAAGTTTATCGATATCAATATTAATTTTCTTCAAACAATTGCGAACGCGGAAGATGGATCACTATATATGTACATACATATACAAGGAAGTTATATTTTCGGAAGAACTTTTTATGGAGTACTTGGGAAGTTCTTCAAAAGAAATTTTTTTGGAGAAATTTTGTTGTGCACAAAAGTACCTCCTCGACAGTTCAGTTGCCTACATTTATATACAATATTATTTTTTATGGACAAAATCTCTAGTATTGTTAACTCAATTCTCAGTCGTGATATGATTCTCATCTCATTAAATTCAATTCTTGAATTCCCCCACGCACTACTAACTACAAGTTGCATTCGTTGGATAGTATCTAATGATATAGAAATAGAATAGGCGAATAAGGAAAAAAAAATATAGAAGCCAAATATAATTATTATAAAATTATTGGGGAAATATGAGAATGCAAAAAAATAGTGAATTATGTGTAAACTTTTTGTTGTGATGAAATTAAAAATTTCTATTTAGGAGAATGAATTTAAGAATACACATAAATTTTGAGAATAAATAAAAGATAAACCTTACACGTGAATAACAAATAACGTAAAATTTATTTAATTCTATCAAACCTAAATGATCATTAATTCTCAATTCTCATCCCATAAAATTTAGTTCCCTAACTTTTAAGTCATAAGATATATTCAACACCAGCGAAATAATCCTTAATCTCACATTTATATACGGTTATATATTATTATCGCACGTACACGTAGTGTTACATATGCTCCGTCTAAATATTCCGCCGTTCTTTGGAGAGTTTTGGAGACAAATTCATTTGAAACAGACTTGTTTATTTACATGCAGCTTACCTATTATTATTTTATTCTATATTTTTTATTTTAATTTTATTTTGGGAGTTGTGGTGGTGGGCGGCATAATTTTACTAATGAACTGTCTCTTTTATCGACTACACGAAATTACAGAAATTTTTAGTTGCAACTTTCGCATACTCGGCGTATGAAATTTTAGCCCCCAAGTTAAGTAATTAAAATTCTAAATATTAAAATTTTAATATGTGTAATGTGTATCAGGAGGGAGATGAAACATATATTTGACCGGATTATAAATTGAGTGTCATGTATATATATATTTATGAGTTCGATTCATGATATGTTAACTATGGATATTTTCTTAATTAATACATTTATAACCGTTGATGAGATAATCCAATGATGTAAATCAAACAAAAAAAAATAGAGACTTTCCGTTAGTAAAATTGACACAAGACTTAAAAAAAAATTATTTCTGCTAGTTTTACCGGCGGAAAATTAAAAAAAAAACTCTTTACACGAATAACCAAAAAAAATAAATTTCTGTCATTGTTATTGAAGGAAGGTTTAAAAAAAAAAAAAAATCATTCCGTCCACGTGAACAGAAAAAAAAAAGCCTCTGGCCTCATAGTCCATGTGAATCAAGTAGTAATTCGCCGGATGGTAGAGCGCCCGCACAGTTCTCTTGAGCTTCAGAGTATCGCCTTTCGATGCGGAAATTAAGTAGGCGAAGGCGACGGGGTAAGGGAATTTGGGATTGACGACGACGACGTTGTCAAAATCTGGGGATGTTGCTCAAAGTATTGAGAACAGTTGGGATGAAGAGGAGGGAGAATATAAGAGAAGTGAAAATGAAAGAGATAATGCAGCCTTTCAAACCCATTATTTGAAATTTTATAAAACATTTTAGATGGAGAAGATTAAGAGATTGATGTTGGGTAATTTTTTTTTTTAAAACCTTATGAGATTAGTGAAAATGGTGTTTTTTTTAAGGTTTTCGTTAGTCTCACTGACAAAAAGGTCTTAATTTTTTTTTTGATCTCTACCGTTGGATCATACGATCGACGATTATAAATATGTTAATTAAAATTTTTTTCATAACTAACGTTAACCATGGATGAACTCATATATATATATATATATATATATATATATATATATATATATATATATATATATATAATATGCACGGCAGTTGTAAGAAGGGAAATAAATATGCGAACCGATAATAATAGGGTTTTCTAGTACCAATTGTCCCATTTCAATAAGGAAAAAAGAATGAGGAGGGACAAGCAAAAGCTGGTGGTGAGTGTTTTTGTGGAAGCTTTTTTTTCTTTTTCGGATAGCATAGTTTAGTAGCTTTTGGATTGAAGGAAGAAGGTGAAACCAAAAGAGGTAAATGAACACCTAGCCAGGCCACGCTACATACCCTCCCATCCCCCACGCACCCCCACCCCCACGCCCAACTCCTACCCCCACGCACCCGTGCTACGCATTTTGAGTTTGGAGACTCCCTGCAAGTACATAAAAATAATGCATTCCCTGTTTTTTGTGTGCATAAATTACTAAAAACGAAAACACTAAAACAAAACGACTCAGTATAAGGGTCTGCCGAATGCCTGCAAAAGAGAAGTGGGAAATATATTACTACAGTTGTTGGCTGATCATCTGGAAGAATGAAAGTGTCCCAGAAAAATTGTCAGGGACTTCTTCAAAAATTGCCCGGCGCAGAAGTGGGCAAGACCTGCTGGACTAGTGGGTGCGGTCTGGTGACCATTATTACGGGACAGCTGACCACTATTTTATGGTTCCCTTTGGCCACCACTACCAGAATGTGGATCACAGTTACAAAAATTTAAAAATAAAATATGTATTTCAAAAGTATATAATTTGTGGAGTATTTAATAAAACCGACTATCAGAATACATAGCAGAGGTAGATTATGGACATAGATTACAGAGTTTGTGTTATTAATTAGAGCTGCTAAACATGACTGTATTTGTAGTACGTAACATTTATTCGTTCAAATTGTGCTAAATTGCAACATCAAATTGCTTCGCAGTTTTGCTTTTGCGTTATATGTTCTGTTAATTATAATATGTAATAAAATAATACTCTCTAACAAAATTCTACGAGAAGCTGTTGAACCTTAAATTATTATAATGTTATAAAAGAAAATAATTAGTACCTAGGTCATTTGATCGTACTTTTGAAATTGTGGATTTAACTCTAAGTTATCAAATAAGATTAGAACATTATAAAATTTATAACTGATGATTTTATAATAAATAAAAAAGTGTCCAAAATTAATCTGTTGACCAATGCAACGCTGAAGTGACTTGTGTTATACTCTCGCAAAAAGCTCGAACGACTTTTAACGAAATAGTACCTATATTGAAACCAACATAAGTGAGTACATAGATCTAATGAAGCTAACATGAAAATTTTGATGATTCCTTTAGTAAAATTAC
This sequence comes from Centella asiatica, assembly GCA_014636745.2. NCBI lineage: Eukaryota > Viridiplantae > Streptophyta > Magnoliopsida > Apiales > Apiaceae > Centella > Centella asiatica. The sequence goes on along the minus strand of CM025780.1, from coordinate 27,481,652 downwards.
TACAAATAACACAAAATATTCACTAAGAGATAAAGTACAATTTGAAATAAAATAAAGAGTATATTATGAAAAAAAAAACATAGTCCTAACAAAACAATTTTGAATGTAGAATCATCAAAAAACTATTAAAAAGAAAAAACACTCAATCAATTTGTAAATTAGAGAGATTGGATATTTTTCCATTTAATTAGAAGCTCATATTCTCCCTCAAATAATCAGAATTCAATCCTCCCTCCTCCATTTGCAATGTAATTTATTAATGGTACCAAAAGAAAATTTGTAAATTAAATGTTTTTTTAATCAAAATTTTGTTGAAATTTTATATTTATTAACTTAATATCAACGAGAGCTAATTCAACTCACATCACATATCTTTCGACTCTCCGAACTCCAAATGATGGTTTCTAATTTTCCTCCTCCAACTCTCCCCATCAAAATATTAAAAGAAAAGGGTGGGAAAAAAAAAACAAAAAGTAAAAAATGTCGGAACCTGGCTCCAAGAATTGTAGTGTAGTAGCAGCAGCTGGTTGGATGTACGGATGGACCCACATGACATGGATATTGTCTGCGTAGATATGTAGAGAGAGGAAGGTCGAGAAAATTAAGGACGTGGGGACAAAAGGCATTCTTGGATCCTTCGTACGGGTCTACTGTTTCCAGATCAATTTCTTTTATTTTTGTAAAGTACAAGCAAAATTAGGACGGTTTTTTACTCTATTTCTCTCTAATATGTATATATACACACATATAATATTATATATATATATATATATTTATATATTTATTCTCTATGATATACGGAGTATTGTATAAAATATTAATATTATATTATTTAAATATTATGATATATTAATACGAATAATATGTAAATATAAATATATTATATTATAAAACATAACCGTTCCGTTCCATAATAAACGCAACGTTTCTTTTTAATTTTGTGGCATGGATTGTTAGACGGTATAAATAACACATGTACAAATTATATCTTTCAATAACTAATAGTTTTAATAAAATACGGCATTTGAATATATAATAATATAAAACTAAGCAAAACAAAAAAAATATCTAAATATATTTGTATCTAAGTATATTTGTAATATGCCAAAGAGATATCTATTTATTTTGTAGTACAGTGAAACAAATTTCATTATCAAACATAAATTGTGAAACAGTTGGGATAATAAAAATTATTGATCCAAATAAATTACATCTTGCAACGACTTATAATTCACACAAATGTTGTTGAACGAAATTGAAGTAGAAAATGAGTTTTATCGATAAATGACAAACACGTGAATATATATATATATATATATATATATATATATAAATTATCATTGTACAAAAAATATAAATAATTAACCTGCTATGTATGTTAAATACATGAAACCGACAGATGAAAATCACCTGCTATATATGTTAAATACATGAAACCGACAGATGAAAATCAATTAAGTCTAAGCCAAACAATCCCTTTCTCTGTTTATAATTTCAGCTAACTAATTAATTCAACCGCTTGATTAAGACTTGCTACTTATTAGAAATTTCCATGTTGGTAGTAGTGGATCTTTTGCTTAAATTATTAATAGATGAAAAACATTCCCTTTACGCGTGACTACTTGAGGCATTACTTTAAAATAAAAAAGCTGAAAAGAATGTCATTAATCATTATTTTATGATTTGAAATCACTGCTGCATTTCATATCTCATTTTGTATCTCGATCATTCTTTTCTAAAATTTTCATGTTATTATTAAGTTTTTAAAATTTTTAATCATAAAAAAGAAAATATATGTGTTGCTCGTAGAAGATAGTATGCATAAGATGAAATATTAAATGGACAGAAAATTTGAATTATTATTTTACGTAAAATTTAAAGAAGATAAAGAGATAGTGTTCATGTAATATCATGGTTATTGAACCTTGTAAGTGTACGCGTTCTTCATTTTTTAATTTTTCTTAATAGAGAATTAAAGTTCAAATGTTATGAAAGAAGATAAATTAAAGATTCTTTATGTAAAGTCTACTCTTCTATTGCTTTATGTTTTTCATATTTTTTCTCTATATTAAAAAAATTCAGGACAGTATATTGCATAATTATAATGAGTAGTTATCTATATCTTGATTGATAATATGAACAAACATGGGGCATCTCGGTGAAGCTTCCGCCTTATTTAAATCAAACTTTGTTCGTCTTAATTAAATATAGATCAGATTTTGAACCTTATTATTATTCGTTTCAAAATTAGAAATATATTTTAATTTTTTAAGGTTAAACAACGGTATATTAAATTTTGAATTAATATTGATTAATTATTTTTAGTTAAAATAATTATTATAATCTTATAATTTATGACAAAAACTTTTAGTTAAAACATAATTTACATTTAAAATATAAACTCAAGTTAACTTTCAGATTATCAAAAGTTATATTAATTTTGAGTTTTATACCGTCGTTTAATTTTAAAAATTAAAATGTATTTGTAACTTTAAAATTGAGATAATATATAGTAGTACGCGTGTGTGCATATATTTTAAAATATTAGAGTGTGTGTTTTACCTCAAATGATTGAAAACAAACAAGTCCATATCTAGAGGCCATCTATAATAACTTCTAGTATACTGTACAAGATTGCAATATTTTGTGTAGGCTTTGACTAATCCACCTGATCCGGCCCCAATTTTGTAGCTATAGCTTTTTGGGGATTTTGGTGTATTCTTCTTCCCACAATTTTTTTTTAAGAGTTGCTGTATGACTACTTACGGGTGCATAATTAAACGTGTAAAAAAAATTTTATGTCTTAACTTTAGATCGAGAGAACCGCTTTTCACTTAAATTTTTTAAGTAAAAAAAAATGTCTGAAAATTGATTTGATTAAATTACATAGAAAATTGATAAATTTTAAGGGATCTATTATAAAAAATATCATGTATATTTATTTGTGTAAGTTGTTGGTGTATCTATCATTTTTCAATTCTTAATCACCGCAATAAATTTATCTAAATAAATATACAATCATTGGATCAATTTAAAAATATACTCGTATTGAATTTTTAAATAAGTTAAATAGTGATAACCTTTAATTATGATATAATTCGGATGAAGTTTATTCCCTGCTATAAAGTCTAAGATTTGTTCATACTCTTTCCCTCAGTTCCTTTGAATTGGTGGGACTCTTGGACATTAATTTCCTACATTTAATATGGCCCATTACTCGAACTGTCCAGATGGATACAGTTCATAGGTTCTGGGTCGGGTTTTTGTAGGTCCGATCTTTGCCAGCTTCATTTGTTTCATGAGACCATTAAATTGGGCTCATACCCCTCCTACCCTAAAATTGAATAAATCATTGAAATCACAACTGGATAAAATAATGTACTTTAACAGGTTCTTCTAAATGAAAGACAAAAAGAGGACTTCCATAATGCAACTCAATACAAAAGGCTTATAGAAACTCCTATCATTTGATAATTGAAAATTTTCTTATCTTTGCCTTGTTTATCATAGACTTTTCCTTCTTCTCTTCATACAACAACCACCTAAAATAAAACTAAAATAGAAACATTTCTAATTAACTATGAATTCTTTTCACTAGTTTTATACATAGTACTTCTCTGTTCATTAAAATTTTAACTTTTAAAAAAAAGAGTCATAGACATTTTGTGTCATCAATTTATAAAAAAATAACTGCTTTAAATGAGAGTCACTTTTCAACCTATAGTTACCATCCAAGTCCTTAACTATGACAACTTTCTTTCTCTTACTCTTATTTTAAGTTCTTTATCTCTCTTGCCCTAATTTTAATTTTTAGATTTTCATTATTTTTCTCTTCTCATATTGTTTAGAAAAATAAGATTTTCTTCTCATTTATACGGGTGTATCCTTCCTTATTTTCAAATCTTATAAAATTAATTAAAAAAGTATTGCACACGCATCGCATGTGCCTAGATAACTAGTATATATAAAACATGTAAGAGTGATATTATCACTAAGTTGAGTTAGTATGACTCAATTAGTTTAATTATTTTACTTTTGTTTTATCTTTTATGACACATCATTTTTTCTTTATATTTTTATAACTCGAGTTAAGCGAATAATTTTTGTACACCAAATTTTATAAAATAATTAGACAAATACATCATCAATTCAAACACTTAGAATAACAACAAATAATACATAATATAAGTAATCTGTTTATACAAGCCACAACCAAATAAACTACAAGGGAATATGACCTGTGTATAAATTAAAGATTAGTAGTTTAATGTATGTTTACATTCTAATTATGGGACGGAGTATAGTGTATTTATAATTTTTTGTTCCATTGGTGGTGAAAGGTTTTAAACAATTTACGACAAAAAAAATAACTGATTTCAAAAATCACATAAGTATGAACAAAAATTTTCTAATCAACATAAATTTGCAAATAGCAATTTATTAACAAAGCATTTATATTACCTCTAGGAAATGAACAAATATTTTTAAATATAATACATATTTTAAATAAATTACAATAAAATTATATAAAACAATACAGAAAACATGCCTATACTTACACATGCAACGAAACTAATAATATTCATTTATTACAATCACACGGATTGTTTGGAAGCCCTCGGCCAAACAAATATTTTACAGAGAACTGACAAAAAATTTCATTAATAACCGGCCGTTTTGATTCTTTGGAACAATTCAATGAATTTAGTAGATCTTTTTAGGAGGCCCTAATGACCATAGATCGAACCTATCTAATTTTTACAGTGCGATAGTTGATTGTTCACGACCCGACTATACCTACCGTTTCTTTTTTGGGGTAAATATTAGCAATGCAGTTCATCCAATGATAAACAGATTGAAAGACTGTACAAAAATAAAGAGACATGAATATTTGTAGAATTTTTATGATGTCTAGTTTGTATGCTATAACCATGAAAAAAGACATTATTTTTTATATGTAGAATTGTATAAATATTGTGTAGTTATAATAACAATGTTAAACATCATAAAAAATTCATATTTTCTTATTTTTGTACTATCTTTTAATTTATACAGTTAAAAACTTTTAAATTGAAAAAAAAATATAATATATGTGAAAAAAACCCGTGTTCACTTGGACACTTTTTTTATTGCCTAATTTTTATATCTTTAACAAAATAATGTAAATGAAATCATAAAATTCAAGGACTTATGTATCTTTCGATCTGTATAACTAAATTTTTCTTAGATTTTTTAAATATATTTTGAAGATGGAAATATATCATAAATACTCATTTTATGATATAAAAAGGGATGATTTTACGCTGTAATTCGAGGTATGATGAAATTATTTGTACCACGAGTGCACAACTCGCTAAACTGACCCCAAACCAGTACATCAATAAGTTGATTTGATTTCCCTCCAATCTTTCATTTCCCCACGTATGATCCTACGATCGAAATCATAGACCCACAGAGCAATAACTGCACCAATGCACATCCTATCGCATTTAAAACATCTTCTTTTCACACATTGCAGTATATATATTATATAAACAAGAATTAAACACACAAAACAAATCATAACTCACTTCACTCGGACTCGCCGGCAATCTTTTTCTCTTTCCTCTCTCTATAAATCTCCGGTCCACTTTCACATTTCACCTTCAGAACCTCCCGGTTCACTCTAACCGGTTAAAAATGGACCGGGTTCAGTTCAGGCCGCCGGAGACTCCAATGGAGCCGATGGAGTTCCTGTCTCGCTCATGGAGTGTTTCTGCTCTTGAAGTCTCCAAAGCCCTGGCCCCACCACTTCCGCCGCTGTCCAAGACCTTCAGCGCTGGCGGTAATGGCGGTGGCATCATATTGGAGGACGTCGCCGGCGAGTTGGAAGAAGCGGCGACCGTTTCCGGCAACCCATTTTCATTTGCTTCTTCCGAGACTTCACAGCTTGTCATGGAGCGTATCATGACTCAATCCGTTAGTAACTTCACAAATTGACAAATTATTTGATACTGGTTTTTTTGTTAGTTTGCTCTATTTTGTATTTGGGTTCTTGGATTTTTCTGTTTTTCAAATTTTCCTTAAAAAAAAAAAAAGGAACAACATTTTATTTTGCGGAGTTTTTTTGCTTGTTCATGGGGGACGATGAAGCCGCAAGTGTTTTATTGGAACTACCAAATACTGATAGCACTTCTGAAAAACATTTATTACTTCTATTGCTTTTAATACACTTTGCATTGGAGTATGTTAAACTCTGTAAATCATTTTAAAAAAATTCAAGAAAAAACACTGTAGTCCTCTGGGTTTTGTATACTTCGGTTTTTGTTTGTCTGCCCACTTCCTCTATCCTTTCAAGAATCAAATTTATTCATAATTTAAACAACACCCCACTTGCAATTGCAGTGTCACACTACAGTTTGGTACAGTATGTTTCTCCTCAATTGAAAAGGCTTGTTTGTTTTTCCTATATATATATATATATAGATAGATATCATATGGTGACTATTTTAAAATTTGTAAGTATAGTAGACTACTGTAATCAATACAGTTAATATGGTATGTGTTGTTATTAAAACAGCAGGAGGTTTCACCACGCACGTCTGGGCGACTTTCTCACAGCAGTGGTCCTCTTAATGGCTCTCTCAGTGATAGCCCCCCTGTTTCTCCATCAGAAATTGATGACCCTAAGGTCCTCTCTCTCTCTCTCTCTCTACATATGTATGTATATAGATATGTACATATGTATCTATAAACATCATTTAGATATGTATGAATTAATTTTCGCCGGGAAGCTGATATGTATTGCCGGAAACCGATGCAAATTCAAGAACCCAGTTGCCTAGATGACTGAGGGGTTGAACTTTGCTGATGTTTTGTATTTAATTTGTTTATTATATTGAGATAGGATCATAAAAAGAAAGAATTCTGCAATGCATCAGGGGGAACCAAGCAGAGAGAGCAAATATATATTTCAGCTTTCTCTTTACCCCAAAAAAAAAAAAAACTGTACTACCATACATATGCTTTCCATTTTTATTTGTTGTCTTATAGTAAAGGTATTTCTTAATTATTTGATTCTCGTGTTGATTTACTGTTGTTACTAGATTTAATTTTTTTTAAATCACTGTTTTGGCTTTATTAGTGAAAAATAGTTCCACAGCTTTGTTTCAAAGGAACAGCAAATAATGAGGTTGAAATAGTAGTGTTTGATGTATGAGATGCTTCATGGCTTTGGAGAGTAACTTTAACCACTGCCCCAGGGTTGGTTGGTGAGGTGGGGTGGGTGGTGGCGGTGGTGCTGGGGATTTAGAGGGGGGTTTGTTGCTGTTTTTATCGTTGATCAGGTGATGCATGAAAGGAGTGTGCAGGATATTCTTGTCAAAGGGCAATTGTTGCAGTGGCTTTCATTTGATTTATTTAAATGATCATGAGGGACTATCGGCCCGTTTGTACTCTACCAAAATTCAGAATTTCTAAAATGTTGGCCGAAATAAACGGGGTCTATGTACTGAGTAATAATGACTAATTGTAAATTTTGTTTACAAAATACTGGACGGTCCCCCTAGTTTTGTGAGGGAACCGGAGATATTAGAAATCTATCATGTAACAAGTTAGTGCATGATTCTGTGTATATTGGAATTGATCATATTTATAAGACAATTAAAGACATACTGATTGGTCCAAATTTGTAGTGCAATATTGGGCACATTAATTGCAAATTCACAAGTTGGGTATAGTGCAATCTCTTCCATATCAGCACCTTTTATTTTTATTTATTTTTTGCCCCTTTCTAGTGGGCATTCGTTGAATTGAATTTTTAGTTTCTTTAGTACATCCTGCCTTTAAATTTTCAGGTACCACTGACACTAATTTATATAATGCAGTTTCGTTTGAATAATTCAATCAATGCCCAATTCAGAGGCGGAGCCCTTGGTGGCCCTGCACCTGCCGGAGGAGGGAAGACTGTGGGAAGATGGTTGAAGGACAGGAGAGAGAAAAAGAAAGAGGAAGCGAGGGCTCAAAATGCCCAGCTCCATGCTGCTGTTTCGGTGGCTGGAGTTGCTGCTGCAATTGCGGCTATTGCTGCTGCCACAGCTGCTTCATCTGGGACCGGAAAAGATGAGCAGATGGCTAAAACCGACATGGCTGTGGCTTCTGCTGCTACACTGGTTGCAGCTCAATGTGTTGAGGCGGCTGAGACAATGGGCGCAGAGAGGGATCATTTGGCCTCAGTTGTTAGTTCTGCTGTTAATGTCCGGTCAGCTGGCGATATTATGACATTAACAGCAGCTGCTGCAACAGGTATTTACATTAATAAGCTTCTTGCAGTCTTGTAATTTCTAATGCCGCTATAGATACATTTATTTTACTATGTTTGTGATATTATCAAGCTTTGTAAACATTGTTCCCAGGGATTAACGTTGCTAGACAGACAAAAGTCAAATTATAAATATTTCAAATGTAATTATTTATGGTGCCAGTGTAATTGATATCTGTTGTTTAAGTTGAATTAACATATATTGTGGGTTTTCAGTTTATTGATTATTGGGATACCTTTCTTTCTTTTTAATTTTTAAATAAGTTTTAATTGGTGTTGTGCAGCATTGCGTGGTGTGGCCACGTTGAAGGCAAGAGCACTTAAAGATGTGTGGAATATAGCTGCAGTAATTCCAGTGGAGAAGGGAATGAATGTTAGTGGCAATGGTGGAAGTAATAATGGTAGTTCAAATGGTAGTTTCAGTGGTGAGCTTGTCCCTGAAGAGAATTTCCTTGGTATTTGCAGTCGAGAATTACTTGCCAGAGGTTGTGAGCTCCTCAAGCGCACACGTAAAGGTACCTAAATACGACTCTCTTATGTGGTTGTTGAGCAAATGTTAGTACTGCAAATAATTGCCCTTCTTGTTTTCCACTTTGCTTCGAATATGTGATAATATAGACTCCAGCAAGTGAACTAGAATATTTGGTGTTCTACTGTTAAATTTTATGCAATTTATAGAACATCATATGAAATTTGGATTTTAGTTTATGTGAAATAATTTGGAAAGTAGTATTGGAATTTTAATACATGATACTGGCTTAGCAATGCTTCCTTTGTGGATACTGCAGGTGATCTGCACTGGAAAATAGTTTCCGTTTATATCAACAGGACGGGCCAGGTTTGTTTCCATTCTTTAGGATCTCTATTCGTTAGCAATTAACCGTATCTTTTATTTTTGAAATCATGAAGCACTTAAGGACTTTATACATGATCATTTGGGATTTGATTACATTTTTAAGAGATAAAGTGGAAACTTCTTAAAGAAAATTGAAGGCTAAAAAGTTAAAGTTATTCATGATGAAACTGAATGAACCAGCTTTATCAATCATTCATATACATGTTGCAATATATGCATTTAACAAGTTCTCTTCTTTTGCAGGTGATGCTCAAGATGAAGAGTAGACATGTTGCTGGGACCATCACAAAAAAGAAAAAGAGTAAGTTCTTGCTTTTGTCTCTTTCTTTCTCATGATGTAAACAGAATTGTAGGTGGTGGGGATCTTCCCACCATTTAGGGATTTGTGAAAGCAGCAAGCAATAGGAAAAAGGATCAAAGGGTATCATCTTTAATTTTTCTCTTTTGAATTTGTGCAGATATGGTATTAGAGGTGCTGAAAGATATGCCAGCTTGGCCGGGCCGCCACTTGCTCGAGGGCGGTGAACACCGGCGGTACTTTGCATTGAAGACTGTGTTGCGCGGGGTCGTCGAATTCGAGTGCCGGAATCAAAGGGAATATGATATATGGACTCAAGGTGTTTCAAGGTTGCTGGCAATTGCTGCTGAAAGGAACAGCAGACACAATATTTGAAATTTCCACTACAAGAAGTGCGAAGAATGCTAAAAAATGGGCTACTGGAAATAGTAAATTGGTAGAAGTTTATTGCTTTGTTTTTGCTTTGGACTAGCCATATGTTTTAAATTTGGTGGGGTGCTTTTATTTTTCTTCTTTTGATTTTTTTTTTGGGGTCACAGTGTTGTATAAAAGGTGAAATTAAAGTATAAGTAATCCAAATGGGTAATCTTTTCCTTTGGAGAATGAATTGTTGGCTTTTGTTTTATGTTTTTGAAGTGTTAAAAGTGAATATGGATGAGAGGGCAAGATACAAATCATTTGATTAAACACTTGGTAGTTTCAATGTTTGAGGAAAGAAAGAAAAGGGGACCTTGGACTGGAAAGCCAGTCAAAAGTGGAAGCAAAGTATCTAATATGGACTAAAAAAAGAGAATGTCGATAATAATATATAGAAAATTAAAGACGAACTCGATTCTATGAAATGTTTTCAGTTGTGTACTATCTTAGTATTCCATATTTTTTAATTGCTATTGGAGCAAAGATTAAGGTTTCTGACTAAAGTGGAAACGTGAATTGTGCTGACCGGATGGTCGGTAATCTCCTTTTATATACAAGTGATAAATTTGGTGAATAAATTTTTTTTAACCGGTACATAAAAGTTTAGGTGGACGAGTCGGAGAAGGTTGTCTAATTCAGAGTTGAGGCATGTCAATAGTTGTTTTGAAAGTTTACGGTGATATTTATAGAGTATTATTAAGAATGATTACTACTGATAAAACTTAAACTTTCAATTTAGTGAGAATACTTGATGAGTTTTATTAGCTGAACCACCATTTGTTGAGAGATGAATAAAAAGAATGAGAAACTAATTATTTTAATTACTCAAAATAATTAATTTAGAATGATTTAGAAAGTAAACGTGATAAGTTTTTATAAATATGTAAAATATAATTTATTATGAAAAAAAAATTAAACTTTAAAATGCAACTTATTGAATGGAAACCAAATATTTATAATATGATGGACGGGACAGACAGTTATTGAATTCGTGGTATTTGTATTTGCACCGTATTAAATTCTGTAATTAATTGAAGATAAAAATAATAATTGTGATTACTTTATTACAAGTTGAACACAAGATATGAATTCATGTTTCAGCTAGAGTGTAGCTTGCGTTCTTTATAAAAGGAGAGAAATAAAAGGATGGAGGTAATGAAATAGGAAGTACGTTCAATTGTTTCCTGCATCAAAGTATCATTCTAAAATATTGTTGTTGCGTGTAAAAATATCTGTGAAAAAAAAAACAGAACTTGACAAAAGAAAATTACTTGGTTCAAATAAGAAATATGAACTATGGTTATGAGCTTCTTGCGTTAAGATATGGCTCTTAGCAATGATAGAATTCAACAATTTAAAATTTAATAAGACATCAAACAAAATATTAATTTAAATTTATTTGTTTTGCAGTGATAAACATTCTAAATATTGTGCACAACTGATCTCGATGATATAAATATTAGTCCCAAAGAACAATTTCGAACAAACTATCACAAAAATATACACCTTCCGTTTCAAAATTAGAAATACACATTTTTATTTTTAGTCGTTCTAAAATTAGAGATAAATTTTTATTTTTGGAATATAAAAAGTAACGGAATTCCTTAAATACTATTCCATAATTTTACTAATTCAATTAACTCAACTACTTGGTGATCTATACCATAACTTTTATTATTGTTAAACAATATGATAATAATAATATATTTGTAATATAAAAATTATCTTTAAAAATCGTTATTTTAAAAACGTATCTCTAATTTTAGAACGAATGGAATAGAATATTATTTTCCTTTGTTTTGTGAAGTGCTCATCTCCCACCAAGACATCACCGCAGTTTAATGTAAACATCAAATGCAATAACTTGGTTTCACATCCTAAAAATTAATCAAAACTCTAGATTCTTTTCACACAATAATACCAAATAGTGTTATTATAATGAGATAGTTGGTTTTAGATTACTTTAATGGAAAAATCGATCAATGACAGCACTTCAATTCAATTTGATGTATAAATAAGACTATAATTGAATTTATATTAATTATTAATTTTAAGATTTTCCAATGTTAACTAGAAGAGTAAAGTTTTGAAAAGTTCAGAAAATTACTTCGCGAAAGGAGAAAACTTAACTAGAAAAAAAATAACCGGGTAGAAAAAAAGAAATAAAGGAACAAAATCAGCATAAGCACAAAATAAATCACTCTAGAAACTAGTACAACCGATATAGAATTTTAACTTATTTTACATACCGATTCCATATTATCTTAAAAATTATTTTTACAAAAGTGTTTGGATAAAGAATTGGGCCAATGCCCGACCGATACTAAAATTAAAAATATTATTTCTTAAGTCATATATTATTTTTATTATGTTATAGAAATCTAATTACACTATTATTTATTTATTTATTTATATAAGTTTATTATTTTATTATTATTACTTATTATTATCTCAATCTATACATCATTTCAGTTAATACTGAATCACCCAGTTGCCTTCTAACTAATCCACACCCACACCACATAGGCACCCACCCACATTAATTTTACTATTTTTGATAAAAAAATATCTTATTACTTAATTTGATGCCCAAACACCCCCACACCCCCCACCGTTACCATCCCATCCGCTAGCCTTACTCTTTTCGACAAAATTATTTTATGACATAAATTTGATGCTTAAAACGTTACCAAGTCCTCACCAGCCCTACCCCCACCCATCTCCAACTGACGTTACTATTTTTGAAAAAAGTATTTTATGACATAAATTTAATTACACTCACAACCTCTCTTGCGCTCCACCCACCCCAACCATCATCGCCCAAACTTATTATTTTTAACAAAGGTATCTTATGGTCTAAACTTAATCTCATCATTTATTTACTTGTACACACACACCACACTCACTCTAATCCCCCCACCTACACTACCACTAGTTTTACTATTTTGAACAAAATTATCTTACTATCTAAACTTTATCTCTCAAACACCCCCACACTCCCTACCTACTAAATTTATTTATTTTAATAAAATTTCCTTATAACTTAAATTTTATTCTCTTAACTTTCCTATCTATCCAACCTCGCTATCGGCAAGACACCCTATACTCCACCACGAAACACCCTAATCCCCCCCCCCCCCCCCCCCCCCCCCCCCCCCAATAGTTGTAATATTTTGTTGACAATAATTTAGTTATAATGGGGTGAGGGCTGACGTTGGGGCTAGGTAGGTGGTAAGTATGAGTGGGACATGTGTATAGTTGAGGGTTGATGAAATTTATGTTATTATAAAAAATTTGTTAAAATAGTAGTGTTAGTGGAAGGGGGTTGGGGTGGGGGTGAGATATGGAGCGGGTGAGGAGTGTAGAGATATTTGAAAATGAAATTTATGTCATAAAATAATTTTGTTGAAACCATAAGGTTAGTGGGAGTTTATGGTAAGGGTGGGGGTAAGTGATATGTGAGAGGTGTTTAACTGATAAAATTTATGTCATAACTTGGTTGAGGATGAGAGTAGGGGTAGTGGGTAGGTGAGGTTGTGATAGTGTTTTTGAGATGAAATTTAGGTCGTAATATAATTTTGTTGAAAACAGCATGATCAGTGGAGGTGGGGTAGGATAGATGAAGGATGTGGTGATATTCTGGGATAAAATTTAAATTTTGAAGTAATTTTTGTCAAAAATAATAAAGTTGGTAAAGTTGGTAGGGGTGAGGTGGAGTGAGGCAGGGGATAGGGATATGGGCGGATAAGAGTGTAAGAGTATTTTGGGTATGAAATTTTGGCTATAAAATAATTTTGTTAAAAATGATAAATTTTTGTGGGGGTAAGTTTTAATTTTCATTTTTGAATTTCGGCCGGAAATATACACTAAAGAATTACCCTCCAAAAAATTGGAAATAGGGCCCCTCTCATGTTAACCCAGAATTTGGGCCATCAATCTCATCTCAATACGACCCGACCCAGCCCAGCCCAGCCCATGGCCATACCGCGCGACATGAGAGATTGTGTATAGAACCTCCTCCCCCTTCGCCCTCGTCGGAGCATCTTCCGCTGTGATTACCACTACCGCCACTGAAATTTTGTTATCGTCGGCATCTCCAGCGGTAAGTAAGTTCCTTCAAATGTGTCTCGCTGTTTTAGGTAGCTCTCTATTTTTCTTCTCTGTAATTGGGTTTATGGTGGTCATGGGGATAACGTTAGTAACCATGGGGACGACGGCGGTGGTCAATGGATATATCAAAACCCTAGGAGAGAATTAGGGAAGACAGCTGCTTTAGGTGTTTTTTCCTTTCTAATAAAATTTTAAATGAGCTTCTCATATAAGTATATTCACTTTTTTACTTATTGTTAATTTTATTAATGGGACATTGAGTATCTAGGGTTTTTATTTCTAGCGGAAGAATCCTCATTTTTTTTTAATAATCGGATGAGATGCATTTGGTTAAGGCGAGACTATGTGGAAATATGAAAATTATTGTGTTTTCTGCTTATCTTTTACTTGAAGTTGGTTTTTTTTTTTTTTTTTTTTTTTTTTTTTTTTTTTGCTGAATGAAGTTGCTTTTAACTTATTGCTGAAAGACATATCTGGCATATTAGTGTCTGGATTCGAGATATCTTCTCAATAATTATGGTTATGCAATGGAAAACTTGTACTCTATAAAGGGATGACCCAATTTTTGGAGTTACGAACTCCCATTTCCCTTGATTCATGCAATACCGAGGTCGTCTTTGATATTTGCTTGATACACCCCTTTTGAACCACCATTCCTTTGTCCTTCCATTTAGAGGTGTGAGGTGTCCCATAGTCCATATGTACAGTAAGATCGGGCTCCCCAAGAATTGTGCATTGAAGTTTTGTAGGCAATGTGACAATGAAGTAAGGGTCTCCATTTAGTTGGACAATAATGTTTCTCTCATTGGTATCCTTGCACAACAAGTTCCCTTTTAAAAATATATATACATGTATAACCAGGTTGGTAACCATGGTTAGACTATACAGTTAAGTTGACTTATCAGTGAATACGTTGTATGCGTGTTGAAGTTAGTTAGCATTGTTAGGACAAAATGTTATTTGTCTGGTCTATTCGACTTCCTGCCTTGCTTGTAACGGAGTATTTCTGTTTACTGGAAAGCTAACTTAGATGGTATATGCTTGTAAACTCTATATGTTATATGGCCTGAAAAGAGATAAATGTCTTTGGTTTAGATTTCTGGGATTTAAGGTTCTTGTCAGTGGATGATATTGGATGTTCATCCTTGCATATTTTTGTTTATGTGTGAATTTTGATATTCTTTATGGTCTATATTAAGATGATTATCAGTTCTAAATTTAAGAGGTACTTTGAAGGAGCTTATAAAGGTTAGTTGACAATCTCTGTCTCATTGTGTGTGATCATGTAAAAGAAGAACAAAACATTAGCATTTGGATATGCTGAACTTGAGTCACACGTCGCTCATCTTGTAGAATATATCAACCAAATTTGAGTAGTATCAGGCTGGGGCATTTGCTAAATGGTGAATATCGATCAAAGGACATAAAATATCAATGAACTTTGACTAGTTCATGTAACCTCTCTATTCTCAAATTTTAGGTGAATATTTTACCATAATAGACCATCCTGGGAGTCTTCTTTTACATGGATGCATATGCATATATATATATATATATATATATTTATTTATTTATTTATCTTTTATTGTTCTGTTTCAAATAATACACACACATAAGCGCACACACTCACACAAACACGCCCATGTGAATTGGTCTGTTTTTGTTAAACGTTTCATGTTAGTTGCTGCTGAACATGAGAACTCAACTTAATCATAGAATCAATTATGTGAACATTTGTGAACTACAGAACTTTAAACTGTCATTTGTGTACTGGTGTAGTAATATGTTTACTCCAAAAGAAATTGAAGTTTCTGTAATGTTAATTTTCTGTCACAGTGACTCTTTGCTTTTGCCTATTCAAAGCTTGATAAATCGCAGCTTTTTGGACGTGATTCTCGGTTTTGTGCTGATGAAGATGTATGTCTATCCTCAACATTTTACTCATTGGTTACTTATTTGATCCCTATTACATTATAACCTTAACAGTAGCTAAATTTTAGTTATTCTGGAAATTTAATGAGCTCAATATGGTCTTTTTGCAGACTAAAATCTAATGCTGGTCCACTAACAAATTTTGAAGTACTAGATTTCTTGCGCTCTAGAGGGGCTGGAAAGGACCCCACACGGGTTATTGCTCCTATAGCACCATCAGAGTTTAAGGTTGGTGTGTGTGTATTTTTCCTTGCTCACGACCTTGTTTATAATGAAATTCTTGGATTAAGGCATCAAGTATTTTGCATGCGCTTTTGAATTAATTGGAGCAGGGTACTTCTTACAATCAGATGTGAGAGATCATTAATGATTTTGTGTTTCTTCTTTAGGTTTTTGATTATTTGGAGCAGAGTGCTTCTTGCAATCAGACCCGAGAGAGCATTAATAATTTTGTCATGAAATGCAAAAACTACAAGCTCTCAAAAGCTGAGATTCTCAACATCATCAACATTAGACCTTCATCTATTGTTGAAATTTACACAGTAATTCTATCGTAATGTTTTAATTTGTTCATATAAGTTTGGTGAAGTATTTTCAATATTTGCAATTTTAGATATAATGGTTACAAGAACTCTCCGACCCTCTCCCTTTATCAGCTATCAACATCTGCATCACAGATATAAGAGTGGTAAATTTTTGAGAATATTAATTTGTATTCAAGTGAACTATTCTAGAGAATGACCATTGTGAATTGTTGACTGTTGAAGGCCGTAACTTTGTATGTTTCTCCTCCCTCTTCCTTTTCCTTTTAATTCCTCTAGTTCTCTTTTGTTTTTCTGAGTCCATAAAAATAGTTAGATTTCAGTAAATTACTATGTTTTTTGAAAAACTAAATTCAGTATCTTAGATGATGTTGAATTTTCAAAATGATAAAACTTGTGACTAGTAATAGTTTGAAAGTATTTTTGCAATCTTAACTTTCTTATTGATCAAAATCAACAAAATCACATGAAATTTTGATTTTAGGTTCTCAAAATGTATTGCATGCTGACTATCAAATGGAACTCTTTTTGTGGAACGATGGGCTTGTTTTGTAATTATTATTTTGTTTTCCTACATATGATCTGCAGATTATAGAGGAATGTGAGAAACGAATTGTAGATAATGATGCTGAAGAGTTTGTGGATATGGTGGTAGAGACGCTTCCCCCTTCTCCATCTCAAATGGAATCTAATGAGGGAGATGGCGAGGAAAATGAAGAACAGCCTGAAGCAAGTTGAAAAACATATTGTTTCATGTACAAAGAAATGTGCTTCAATGGTGGAAAAAGAGTGTTTGCTAGGTAAACTTACTGCTGACATAAACCTGTACTCAACCTCATAGAAAGATTCTGTTTTTTGTGATATTAGACTGTCGTAAATGCACTTGACATTCTAAAACAGTCATCACCTTTCACATTCTTTACTTTCGATTTACATGCTAATGGCAGAACCTATAGAGAACTTTAATGGTATTGACTGAATGAAATTAATGTATGGTATTTTCGCACTGAAGCTTGGGTCCTCCAAGTAATCATCACTTTATCAGGGACAAATCTTCTCTTTTTTCTTGATCCATGAAAGGCATTTTTACATAAAAGTTGTTTATGATATAGACACTAGAGGAGGATGAGAGGGATCTATAGCATATGTTCTCTTTACGTGGTTGTACGTTGTATAGTTTTCTAATTTGGTATGCTACGAGAATAAGATTGAACCATTTGAAAAGACCTGCTGTTGATGAACACAGACCTTCCCATACATGAAGTATAGCAAGGAGAAGAACATTAACTGTGTATCTACCATTACCTTAATACTAGGCGCATTGGTTATACAATGTTTCAGTTGAGTTGAAATGTTTACTAATTGCATCTGGCACTTTTCCCTCTGCATTATTGTCGAGTACCGCGTTGACTACATCATTATTGGATAAATGTTTAGTCAAAATAAAAAACAAGCTTATACATTTGATGAAAGACGAGAAAATGGTTGTCATTCTGTGAATGCAGTTTACTTGCCCTTTTTGGTTAACTTCACCATCTTGATTGGAACTTTCGGTTTAGAACTTTGCAGTTTACCATTACCTTCTCTCTTGCTTCTGGTTTGTCTTTCATGGAGAGTGGCCGTCAAAATTGTCAAAATTAGAAGTAACCGTTGGATTTGAAATCAATATTTGCCATTGTTCACCAGTATATATATATATATATATATATATATGCATCCAGCTCAGCCAACTCCCTTCATTGATTATACCACAATGGCCTTCAGTACCACGAGCAAATAGACTAGAATATCTCTTATACTCGGCCAACATTTAGCCTGTAACTGTAGGGTGTTTCATCCCCTCTTACAATAGGTAAATCTCTTATATTCATTCGCTGTTGCAAATGTTTAAAAAATTGCCACATTAGACCTCTGTTTTTCAGTCCATATGTATTTAGTACTTAAAATCTTACTTGGCAATTTCTCGGGGCATGATGCTGAGGATAAACATAGTTTGCGATAGTAAACTGCTCCCACTTTTACCTCCTTACTTTCTTTCATGTAACTGCCTTCTTTCCTTTTTATTTTATTATAAAATTATAAAGTGTTATTTTATCATTACTAAGGTCCATCATATGTGATCATAGATTTGAATATTACAAATTTTCATACTCCATTCATTATATTAAAAGAGTCATATTTTATTTTGTTTATATTAAATTATATATTTTTAAAATTCAAAATTTAACATGATATTTACAATTTTTATATTAAAAATAATTTATTTTGTTGAAAATTCTGTATTATTTAATATCAATTACTTTACGATAAAAATTAATTAAATATTAATAATTTATGATCATAAATTTTCAAAATATTTTGAAAACTAAAGGAGGATTGATTTATTTTTTTATTTTATTATGGGGCTAGTTATTTTTATTATACACACGTAACACGTGCTATTTCGGGTAATGATGTCTAAAAGACAAAGAAAAAGCAAAAAAAAAGAAGAGGACACTTGTGCTTAAATCACTGGAATTCACTTAAACTCAAAAAGGGCACGGGGAAGGGTAAAGTTTTATCATTATCTTATGGAGGTGAAATTGCAAGCTTTGGATAACATAATTGTTATTTGTTTTTGGAGGATAAAAGAGTTTTAGGCGTGATAAATGAATTGATTGTCCTGCAAAAAATGATGAAATTTACTCTCCTTCAAAGATGCCAATAAGAATTAAAATATATTCATTCTTCGTAACAAGTCATTTTACTAAAATTTCAACCGAAAACATACACAAACTTTTATGTATATATATTTTTTTGTTACAAAGTTGTATGTCTTAAATGCACATTTACTTTTACCTTTTAAACAGGACAAACTTTTATGTATTTTTTTGTTGTTGTTACAAACTTGTATATATCTTAATTACATATTTACTTTTACCTTTTAAATAGGAAATTGTTATTAACAGGACAAGAAAGTTTTACCTATTAAACTCATTGCCATGTTAATATCTTAAATAGATATTTACTTCTACCTTTTAAATATCATAACTTGACACTTACTGTTTAAATTAAAAATATGTAAAATTAATAAAGTATATTTGATTAATAATAATGCGAGTTAGGAAATATTCTTTCATGGTAGATGAATGCATAGAAGGTAGGTTGGCTCGATGGACTACTAGGTGGTATTATTGTACCAAACAAAACAACAAAAACAACAAGCAATGAGACCAAAGATGGAAAAAGCCAAAGAACAAAAAGAAGATAAAAGGAGAAATTTGGTATCATGTCGTTAATTTTGAAATTCACATTTTTTTTGTCTTCGTGATTTTACACTCAAATTTTTCTGACAATGTTATAATTTTTTTTGTCTATAATATTTTCTTCTAGATACATAGATTTTCTCTCAATTTTTCGTTGGCTTGTAAAATGAAAAATAAGGAACGATAACCTAAAATAATAGATTAGGTCAATTGCACCGAATTTCTTTAACTCATTCTTTATTTTACAGGTAACTAATACTTTATACATATTCTCTTAACAGTATCTTCAAACTAACTCCACCAGATTTCTTATTATACAAATTTATAAAATTAAAATAATGACTTCATATACTTTATAAAATTCTTTGTTATATTATTTTAGTTCCTTAATAAAAGTACTTACGATTAATAATTGTTTAATTATGTCCGAAGTATTATATATTATATTATATAATTATTTTATAACATATTGTTAGAATAAAATAAGTTAACATGTTTGTAGAAGGGGGGTTGAATACAAACACCACACTTTTTTTTGCTCTTTAAAACTTTTAACACGAAAACTGAAATAGCGATAGATGAGGGTGAACTTAGAAAAATAATACAGTTATTTAAAATGAATACGCAAAAATTCAAGTTAAAATAGTTGTATTATAACAAGGGTTTTTCAGGAAATCTATATAATCACAAAGTGATTAAACAACTACAAATCTGTAAGTGAATACAGTTTCTTGTTTCACACACTAGCTACAATTTCTCTTAGAATATTTTTCTTAAGAACTATTACAAGTTTCTCTCTAGTATATGAAGATGACATAGATATTTCTAAGTTGATCTATGTCTTGTATTTCTCTCTCACTTGTTACTGGTAGCGTGTAACAACTATTTCATATATAGAAAAACAGAGATAGAACCCATGTGCTTGCCATGCTTCTTTTTCAACGTAGCTGCAATATGTCTTGTCATTGTCATTTCGTAAATACATGTGTCAGATTGCTATTAGCTATTGTTACTTCTATTCCAGTCCTTGTTCTCCATGCGTTTATGGTGTAAATGTTGTTATTGGACCACCGGATTTCAAAGAATATCTTCCCAGTTATATCCCTTGCTTCTTTGCCAATTATCAGTGCATATGGCTTAATCCCTGATGACGTGTGGATTAGATCTTAACTATCCCCTGATGACAAACCCTGATATTAACTTGATTAGTGTTTTTGGATTCCCTAATGACAAGCCTTGATGTAGACTTGATCAGTACTTCACTATCCACTGATGCTAATTCTTGATGTAAAATTAGATCAGTACTTCTTGATCTTCTGATGTTAAGACCCAATGCTATCCATTGATATCATCCATTGATGTAGTGTTTAGGTTATCTCCTGACAGTCAAGCTATCCCCTAATAGTCAAGATATCCACTGATGATATCCCCTGACAGTCAAGCTATCCCCTAATGGTATCCCCTAATAGTCAAGATATCCACTGATGATATCCCTTGACAGTCAAGTTATCTCTCGATGGTATCCCCTGACGGTCAAGCTATCCCCTGATGCCTTTTTGAACGCTAACATCTTTGATCATTGATACTTTGTTGGTTTTTTCAAGAATATCTGATGTGTGAAAAAGTTGAACTTTAAATACAACAAGACATTCCCTGACACTAACAAGTCTTTAGAAATATCCACTGATGGCTTCCTTAGTACATATAAGGCTATGACAGACTAAATTGTCCATCAATGAATGCATATTTGTGCAAATATACTAAGTTTTATAAAATACCTTTAGTATTTACAAGTGCACAGCTATTAAACAACACTTATGTCATCATCAACATCATTATATCTAACACATATTAATTAGGATATAATATAATACAACATAACATAGTGTTTAACAAGACTCTTTGCCAACATTTTTTAATCCCTTATCATTATTTATTTTATAAACTGTCTCTAGTTAAACCTTTTGTAAGAGCATCATCGATATTGTTCTTGAACCTAACATCAGCAGTAGTAATAAAACCATGTCCAATAAGATAGTTTAACTTGGACTGTTTCAACCTCAATATCCTTCTTTTTCCATTAAAGAAAATATAATTAACAATTCTTTGTGCAACCTGATTATTACAAAAAATAGGCAAATAATTCACTTTTAGTCTTTTCATTGGAATATATATCAACAGATCTTTCATCCACTCTGTTTCATCAGTAGCGAAAGCTATACCATGAAGTTCTTACTCCATAGAAGACAAAAATATGTCTGTCTTTTGGATTTCCAAGCAATAGCAACACCTCCAAGTTTAAACACATAAACACCGGTGGTTAGTGCCATCCAATTTTGGGCACCAAGAAGAATCAGAATATCCCTCTAAAGTAGGAGGATAACCACTGTACACTTGAACATGATTTTGAGCACCCTTAAAGTATCTCATAAGTCTATTAAGACTCTCCAATGCTTTACTCCAGGATTACTAGTGAACCTACTTAACACGCTTACTACGAATGCTATGTTTGGTCTAATGCAAGTCATTGCATAAATGAGACTGCCAACAAGTTTGAAATAATCAAACGGTCTCATGGTATCACCTTTGTTAGGTTTTAACTGAGTTTTAAAATCATATGGTGTCTCAACAGTCTTATAATCGCTGAATCCCTATTTTTTAAAAATCTTTTCAACGTAGTGAGATTAACTAAGAGAAATTCCTTGCCCCTAAAACCTCACTCACTTACCCACAACACCTAGGTCTTTCATGTCAAACTCTTTATAATGTAATTTTAATGTCACTCATTACAAAATGATCGCTTCCAAAAAATAATATATCATTTGTATCCGGGGTATAATTAATGACCCTAATTAATCACAATTAATGATAATTAGTGATTTGGAGGGTCATCAACATGTCATTGGCCATGTAGGCCAAATAAGGGTCCCCGGACCCCGTCTAGGGACACATTATCAACTCTTCAAGAATCTGCCAATATCATCCTAATGCCTCAAGAACAACTCACGAGGACCTAGGAATATCTAAGAAGGCCCATGATCAACCTTGAAGGCAACCATGCCTGTGAAAAGAAAAATTGACTAATTGTTGACAAAGGCCTTGCAAGGCCAAAATAATTTTAAGTCTGGAAGCCATAAATGGTGTGTCAAAATAGGTGTCTGGAGACAAAATACTACCAAGCCCCATATTGTTCCTACAATATACAAGATAATTGTAGAAGTCTTGGTGCAATACCTTTTGGGAGTCATGTGTGGAGATTCCCTAACTTAGCCTAGAATTGGCTAAGTATGGGAACTTGACCGGCAAGCCAACTTGAGCATAGTGCTACACAAGGATGCCATGATGCCTATGACCCCCAATCCCCACATACATGGACATTGTAGTAATAAGAAGACAAGTTAAGGGCCAATACCCCTAAGGAGAGTAATAAGGAAGAGTTGGGAGCCCCTTAAGGCACATTCCCCATAAGGAAATCAGTAAGGAAAACCAAGAATCTCATCATTACCATACGATTTCAAGTGATGCCAGAGTACCCTACTTCATCCAGGACCAACCTGAGGGATGCAACCAAGCTAGCCAAGGAAGAAAGAAGGAAGCCTCCAGAGGTCGCTCCCCATAGGGGCGGCCTCTGGGCCTCTTCCCTTAGCCAAATTTCTAGTTTTCAAGTCTCATGCGCTCTCATGATAAAATTTCAAGGTTTTTCAAATCCCACATCAAGCAAGACACATTCAAGGGCACCCAAATGAAAGACAATGAGCATGAAAGCAAACACGAAGGGAGAGTGACAAGGCCTCCCCATAGGGGCAGCCTTTGGCCTTCTCTATGTAGCCATTTTTTGGCTTGGTAAGCCCTCACACACTACACTTGTTCCCCAGCAAGGCATCCTAAAGGAAGACAACAAGTTAGAGGTGTTCAAAGGCATCCTAAAGGAAGACAACAAGTTAAAGGTGTTTAAAGGCATCCTAAAGGAAGATAACAAGCATGGAAGGGATGACTAAGTGGGAGCCTAGAGGCTACTCCCCATAGGGGCGGCCTCTAGGCCCCGATACTTAGCCAATTTTTGAGTCCTTAAGCAATCATCTCTCATAAATCTCTTCTAAGGTGTTCTAAGTCCAAAGTCCAAGCATGAGGTACTCAAAGGGATGTCAATAGGAGGCTAAGAGATTATAGAAAGTCAAAGGAATGTAAGGTGATAGAGGCACCCCATGGGGGGTGGCCTCAAACACCCTTATACTTAGCCAAATTTTGGCCTAGTTCATCTCTCTCACTACATATTGTACCCTACAAATCACTCAAAAGGTTCCCCTAGTGCAAGACCATGCATGAAGTCTTCAAAGTTACCTACAAGGAGGACATTGAGAAAGAAAACAAGGAATGAAAGGAACCCTAAAAGGTACACCCACAAGGGCCGACCTCTGGGGTCCCAGACTTAGACAATTTTTGGTTAAGTTAAGCCCCAACCTCATCATGTGTTTCCTAAGATCTCCCAACCTAAAATTCAAGTGTGAAGAATTTCAAAGGATACTTGAAGTGAATGAAACAAGTTAAGAAAGGAAGTGAAGGGCATGGGGGAGAGGTCCTCTATAAGGGGTTGACCTCTGGCCCTCAACCAAAGGAAAACAGAGGGGAAACACCCCCATAAGGAGGGGCGACCTATGGCCCCCCAGGCTTTGCCAATTTTTATCCATTTTCGTGCGGTATCACCCCAAAGGCCTATTACCCATTATGTATTTTTATGAAACTTCTCACACTGTTATTTAGGTGTTTTGCTCGCGGAAAACTTGAAATGGCACATAGGGATTTGAAGATGACCCATAACATGACGTTCTTCACCTTACGACAAGGCCCTGTGGCATGACAACTAGGGGCTCCGAAATCATACAAGGGCAAGCCGGTGCTATACGCTTAAAATGCTTACTAGAGGTTACAGACAAAGTCTTGTACAAACACCACGGTGAAATCTCAAGCCACACATTGTATGTTCATCCAAGGCATGTCATGACACATACAACTAACACATGACCTAGTCTAATGACGCATACCCCAATATGTACCAACATGTGCACACATTTCAACTTGGAGGAAGATAACCTGAACTTGAAGAAGTTCAATGACAACATGAAGGGCAACATGTATCATGTGATGACATCACCCCAACAGATGATGACATCACGAATACATAGCGACTTGTTTGAGGGCTGGACTGCCTTTTCTACTACTGATAGAGGGTTGGAAAGACCGCTTGATTATATGATTTGATGAGCATTTTGAATTGGCGACTGAAGACATAGGACAAAATGGGCTCTGAAGAGATGATAAAACATGTAGAAAATAGATATTGTAGTCATATAAATATAAGTGGTAGATAGGTAACATGCACGACACATGGCCTCTTGAAGGCTTATAAATTCCCTCACCTTTTCATTTGAAGGGGTTGAGAAAATTCATATTCAAGAGAGCTCTTTAAAAAAATTCTTTCTAAGAAAATTCTTGCATTTCTGAGATGTTGTCTTGGTGGTGCCATAGCCCTTGTCTAACACTCCTACCAATAAAGGCCAAGAAGGATTTCCAAGGAGTTGGCCCCCCACTTGGTGCTAAGTCCCTTCATTTACACCATACAACCCCAAAACACCACTACACACACACACCTAGCATTTCAAGGCTAGACTCTGTCATTGTCATCTCTAGGGAGTTCTCTATAATCTTCTGCCTTGTCCATCACTTAAGTTGATTCCCATAACATTTGTGGAATTCTCATTTCACCCTTTACATACATCATATACGAACTCGGCCTGCAAGGGAAAATTGCAATAACGTAGGTTCAAGTGTACCCCAATAAACCTTCAATATCAATAATAATGTTCACTTGGTTCCCTTAATACATTATTATTACATTTTCCAAGGGATACATCATCAACATATAAACAAATAATTACAACTTTATTTGACATATAACGAAATTAAATAAAGGCATTTATCATAATCACTATCAATAAAATACAACCTTTTAACTGTTCTGTCAAATTTTTCATGCATAATTTAGGTGCTTGTTTAACACCATACAAAGATTTTAGTAATTTACAAACTTATTTTCATAACCACTCTTGACAAACCCCTCAGGTTGTTCCATATAAATTTATTCTTTAAGATCACCATTTAAGAAAGCTGTTTTAACATCCATTTAATAAATAACATAATGCTTAATGGAAGAAATAACAAGAAGAATTCTCATTGTGGCAACGTGATAGATATGTGTGTAGACATCAAAACAGTCCACTCCCTTTACTTGTGTATAACCTTTAGCTACTAAACATACTTTATATTTGGTTATCGATCCGTCAAGATTAATTTTTCTTCTTCAACACTCAGTTACAACCTATTGCCTTAGCCCTTTTGATAAATCAACTAATTTCATGTGTTGTTATTTAAGAAAGCATTCATTTCATCAACTATGACCTTTTGCCATTGTAACAAGTCCCTAGATCTCATCTTTTCTTTATACTTGATGAATCAGCCTTTAATTGGTAAGTCATAAAATAATCACCAAAATTTTTGGGTACTCATTCTCTAGTAGATACTCTAGGCTCTACGGTAATAGTGTCAGTAAGATTAGTTAATACCGTAGAAGTTGGATTGTCTACATTGTGATCAAATACACCTTGTGTATCTTTAACTATCTCAATATTACCTGGCAAGGTACATGTTAGATATAAATGTTGTTGATGATAATTATGTATAAAGAACTAAATGTGTATCTGTAAATAACTCAAGTTATTCTATAAACCTTAGTATATTTGCACATATTTTACATCCATTGATGGACAACTCAGTCATCAGGGGATGAGCTTAACTGCACTAGGCATGTCATCAATGGTACTTAAAAATGACTTGATAGTGTTAGATGATGTCTGATGTTACTTAAACATTCAAGTATTCTACACATCAGGTGTTCCAGATAAAGCCAACATATCATCAAGTGGTTAAAGATGTTAGTATTTAAGAAGGGCATCAGTGGAAAAACTTGTTAAAGGAACCCGTCAAGGGAAGCCTAAAATACTACATCAGTGGATGACACCGACAAGGAAACCCATCAGGGGAATCCTGAAACTCGGCATTAGACATTGAACGAGACTAACCCATCAAGAGAAGTTTGATCACTGCATCAGAGAATAACATAGATGAAAAAACTCGTCAGGGGAACCATCCGGGAAAATGCTAAACACTGTATTAGTGGAAGTCATCAGTGGATACAAGTAGGTTTTAACATTAGGGGATAAAGAAGCACTGATCAAGTCTCTATTAGGGCTTGTTGTCAGGGGATCCAGAAGCATTGATCAAGTCAACATCAGGGCTTGTCATCAGGGGATGATTACGATTTAGTCCACTCATTATCATGACTTACACACAAATCACTGATACTTGTCATGGAAGCAAGGGATATAATTGGGAAGATATTCTTTGAAGTTTGGTGGTCCAATAGAAACTCTCAAACATTAAATGCATGAAGATCAGGAGATGAAAAAGAAGCAACATTAGCCGAAAGCAGTTAGACAAGTTTCTCCTAAAGGACAATGATGGGACATATTGCGGCTACATTGAAAAAGGCAGCATGTCTAGCACATGGATTCTGCAACTGAGCTCTTACATATACAGAAATAGTTGTTATATGAAAAAAAAAATACAACACTTACACACCAGAGAGAAGCTTTGCAATAGATCTAGAGAGAAATATTCAAAGAAAAATTAGTAGCTAGTGTGTGAGAAAAAGAAACTGTATTTCATTACAAATTTGTAACTGTTAATCACTTTGTGATTATACAAATTCCCAGAAAAACACCAAATATAATACAACTATTTTAACTTGAATGCTTGTGTATTCATTTTGATTTCAGTAAAGTTTTTCTGATCTTTGCAACTATTCCAGTCTTTATGTATTAAGTTTTAAAAATCGAAAAAGTTTGTAGCGTTTGTACTGAGTAGTCAAGTCAAGAAACTTATCATCAACACTATCTATTGCACACCCTAGATAAATACACATATTCATTCTAGGTCCCACTTTAGGCCTTCTAGGGTGTGTTATTCTCACATAAGAATACAACTCCACGTTTTAAGATGATCAAAATTAAAAGGTCTCTTATGCCAAATTTCATGAGTAGAGAATTTAACAAACTAGAGTGAAATGCGTTATTTAAAATGTAATTGGAGTACAAAACTGTTTCATACCAATAACAAGATGGCATGCCAACTTTCAACAATAACTAATTAAGCATCTTAGCTAAGGATCTATTCTTTCGTTTGACATACCATTTGATTGAGGTGTAATTGGCGCAGTATTTTCAAGGATTATGCCATTTGATGCCTAAAATTTCTTAAATTCTCCCAACATATATTTCCCTCTCTGTCTGATCTTAACCTCTTAATCTTTAAATTTAGTTGGTTCTCAACTCTATTTTTAAACTCCTTAAAATTTCCAAATACACCATCTTTTGATTTTAACAAATAAATAAAATAGTATCTCGAATAATCATCTATAAAAATAACTAAATATTATCAACCTCACGTGTGACAAATCTCAAAAAATCACATACATACGTTAGAATGTATTAGTTCAAGAAGTTGAGTGTTTCTAAAAAATAGTTGAAATATCTAAAAGTAGATTATGAGTTTTAGCAAGACTTTCCAATTTTCTATAGTTAACATGTCCTAATCTACAATGTAATATTTCAGGATTAATTAACTTACAAGTAACTTGATTTAATGAATCTATTGCTAAAATAATCTTATACATGTCATCAATTGGGTACACAGAACCAAAATAAATTGATTTAACAGACATATTCACTCTACCACTAGCAAACGATGCGAACATACTGTTAGAGTGTATGCCCTAGTGGCCAATTATGTAATGATTGTGACACCATGTTTATGTTATGTTTTTTGGTTAAATGATAATTACTTTTATTATGTTTTATTTACTGCGTAATATAAATGTTAACATAATAAATGTCCTTAGAAGAATGATACTAATTATATGGATTCAAGTATGTGACTTGAATATGAGATCATATAAGTATGTAAAGTATCATTATTCTTAAATGTCCCTAGTCGAGTATCATTGTCAGTGGGACAACAATAATACATTGAGACTAGTATGTGGATTAACTGATGGCTATATCTCATTGGTCATAAATATATACGAGATATATTAAGTTGATACATAGGTACATGTTAGAGAACATAGTACTGGATAGACCCACCATGAGAATTCTACATGGAGCGTTATGCTATGTGTCATAAGTAATTCTCATAGTGACAATGATGTAATGGTCCTTCGACCTGAAGTCATGACATTTCTACATAAGGAGTTATGCGTTTTGACATTATCAAAAGTCACCTTTAACCGGGTGGACGATAAAGGTGATTGTTGGATGCATAATGAGTTATGTGAGAAATGGGAATGATGTAGATGGAATTTAACCCTCCTATAAATTAGGGGTGATATCTATAGGCCTCTTGATTGAGTGAAACTATGAAATGCATGGCCATGCTCAAATAGAGATTTGTTTCATATAGTTTACTCATTGATCAAGAAAACTGAGATTAAATTATGAAGAGGATGACACATCCATGCCTTGAATTTAATCTTAGATATCATGGTTAAAAGGATTAAATTACATTGAAACATTGATCACAAAAGGTAACGTCGAATCTATGACTTTATTATTACTTGGGTAACAGTGATGTATTACTAGATGCCGCTCACTGTTTATAATTTTATAATATGATTTAAAATTATTGCCAACGTAATAATAACTTACAGGGTCACACACATAGAACATTCGTCAAGGAGATATAATTTAAATGTCAATGATTTTAATATATCAATAAGATTGATTTAATTAAATCATGACTTTAAATTATATATATATATATATATATATATATATATGTAATCTGTATGAAGAAGAGTCATTTGGAAGGAAATACGAATATATATTTATTTGTACATATATTAATTAAGTGAGACTTGATTAAATATATATCTAATGAATATAAGATTCGGATTCTAATCTCCTAATTAGATTAGGTTTTGGAATCTACTCTTTAGAAGGGTATATATATGATATATCAGCTATTCTCTGATATTGAGATAGATATAGAATTTTTCTCTTGAACAACCAACGTTTTGACGTAGCCGCTCATAAGAGAGGTTAAGAGAGATAAAAGAGATACAGATTATTTACAGCTAGTACTGTTATCCTCTTTGCTCGAATCGTAAGACGGTTCGCGGGTGTTCGTGTGGATACCGTAGAGACGCTGTCCAGTTGGGTTGCGTTAAAGATTTGGAGACTATCAACACCTTCACCAAAGTTTCAGATTCGCACTTTTAATCGGTAAAATCTTGAACTATCTGTATTAAACTGTTTCGCATAGATCCTCGGGTTTGGGTTTCGTTTTGTTTTATTTAAACCGTATTTTTCCGCTGCGTCTGATGATACGAAACCCAACAGATACCAACGTCACATATCAAGCTTATGGAAATTAAATTCTTATTTAACTCAAGTACTACTTTATTATCCTTTAAAATCAAAGACTTACCTGACATGAGTGTTAAGTTGCAGTCCTAATTTGATTGATTTCCACAAATTTTTCATCTTCCATAGTCACTATCTTTGTTACTTTCCTCATATCAGTTAAAAGTTTTTCATCTGTGTTACCATGGCAAGTAGCCCCCGAGTATAACCACCATTCAGAATTAAAGCTGACATTAGTTTCACTAACAGGAACAATAAACTTGGTGGACCCAATCTTATCAATAATCGTGTTATCATGTTTAGATTTGACCTTATCATTACCAACCATAACAATAAAGTTGATAGGCTCAGTCTACTCAACAATCATGTTTACCTTTTGTTAGAGATAAATGATGATGATGATGTTTAGAGAATAAATGTGCAACTATAAATACTCAATGTATTCTATAAACCTTAGTATATTTACACAAGTTTTTGCATCCATTGATGGTCGACTTAGTCATCAGGGGATGAACTACACTGCACTGGGCGAGTCATCAGTGTTTACTTAAATGGACTCAACATTGTCAAGGAATGACTGTTGGTACTTAAAAAGGTAAATATTCCGCACAACAGACATGCCAGGAAAAGTCAACAAAGTATCAATGATCAAAAGAATAAGTACTTTTAAGAGACATCAGTAAAAAGAACCCATCAGGGGAAGCCTAAAAATATTGTATCAAGGCGATGACTTTGTCAGGGGAATCCATCAGGGGAACTCGTCAGGCGATGACTTTGTTAGGGGAAGTCATCAGGGGAACCCGTTAGGTGATGACCTCGTCAAGGGAAGATGTCAGGGGAACTCATCAAGGGATGACCTAGTCAGGGAAAGACATCAGAGGATGACATCAGGGGATGACCTCGTCAGGGAAACCCATCAGGGGAAACACTCCTGTGTCCAGACTTTAGCGATAACATACATCCCGATAAGTTTGGCAATGGGTAAAAAAAGTGACTTTGGCGATAGTCATTTTTATCCACTAACGACGAGTTTGGCGATGGGTAAAAAACGTGACTTTGGTGATGGGTAAAAAGTGACTTTGGCGATAGTCATTTTTATCCACTGACGACAAGTTTGGCGATGGCTAACACTGACTTTGGCGACAGTCATTTTTATCCACTGATGACGAGTTTGGCGATGACTTAACTTGTCCGACGAGTTTGGCGATGACTTAGATTGCTCGACAAGTTTGGCGACGACAAAAGATCAACTCGTCAGTGGAACCATTCGGTGGATAACAAGCAGGTCATTACATCAGTGGATAAATGAAGCACTGATCAAGCCTTCATCAAGGCTTGACATCGGTGAACAAAGAAGCACTGATCAAGTTACATTCAGTAAGAAGCATTGATCAAGTCGACATCAAGGCTTGACTTTAGTGGATCGTTATGACCTAATTCACACGTCATTAGGACTTACATACAGTTCATTGATACTTGGCACGAAAACAATGAGTATAATCGGAATGATAGTCCTTGAAGTTTGGTTAACCAATAATAACTCTCGATCATTAATTACATGCAGATCAGGGGATGAAAAAGAAGCAACAAAAGCAAATAGCAGTCTGACACACCACTCCTAAAGGACATTGATGTGACAGAACTGCTGTTATGTTGAAACTTGAAGCATGTCCAGCACGTGGTTTCACCAACTTGTCTGCTATATATACAGTAAGAGTTGTTACACGGTAAACCAAGCGAAAAACAAGAAGCCACATAACAAACACTAGAAAGAAGCTTTGTAATAGCAGAGAATTTATTCAAAGAAAAATAGTAGCTAGTGTGAGTGGAAAAAGAAGCTGTAATTTTATTACAGAGAAGCTGTAACTTGTTATAGAATTTGTAGCTGATTAATCACGTTTGTGATTAAACAAATTTCCAGAAAAACACCAAGTTTTAATATAACTATTTTAACTTGAATGCTTGTGTGTTCATTTTAATTTCAGTTAAGTTTTTCTGATCTTGTAGCTATTCCGGCAGTGCTTAACAAATTTTAAAAAGAGCAAAAAGTTTGTAGTGTTTGTATTCAACCCTCCCTTCTACAAACACTTGAGTTTATTTTGTTCCAACACCTTTTGTTCATTAGGTATGTCAGTTTTATCAATGCAATTTCTTTTCAAAATTCTGAACGATATCGTGGACTCGCTAGCGTAGTTCGCTATCGCTCACCCTCTCCTACCTTAGAAAAACCTCGCTTACATCTCTACTGCTTCCACCCAGATTGTCAATTCGTTGGCAATAGTATTAAGGTAAATTGCGTTTAGCAATCCAATGAGAAGACTTAATATATTGTTGATCTTTGGAGAATAGTTTTGAGTCTTCTAACTATCGGATTTGGAGATCGAGCCAGCCGACCCATCCAGTGAGTCCTTATAGTGGATTAGTCAATATGGCAGAGAGGGATCCGAATCGGTCCCAACCCTACCTCAACAATTGCAAGCAGATCTATAAGCCTAGAATAATGGAGCCCCATCAAGCTCGCAGCCAATTCTTAAGATCGAGTCGCCTATGGAAAGCCAAACAACACTTTTTCAGGTAGCGAGTCGAAGACTTAGTACAATCGAAAGCATAATTGCCCAAAATCTCACAGTTGTAACACTTACCTCTATTTTTTTTTAATTTGCTTTTTTGCTACCAACTGTTTTGACTCATTAGGTTTGGTCTTAGACCTGAGCTTATTGAATTTAGGAGTAGACTTGAGATTGTTCACCATTTTAGCAGCTTATTGCTACTGACTCACAATCTCCAAATTAATCCTAGCTCGATTCTCGTCCTCGATTTGAATGAATTGTTTCAAGTCATTAACGCCAACTTGTATCTTTTTTCGATATTTTCAGTTTTAAACGAAAGTCATGAAGGTGATAATTTATAAATTATAGCACTAGATAAAAAATTTTCACAGATAGAAATATTTTCATTTTCAAGTTGAAGAACAATATTTTCGAGATCATTTACCTGCATGATTATTGTCTTATCGTCACGAAGTTTAAAATCTATGAATTTGTCAGTTAGGTGGGTTTTTGACATCTCTTGCTTTCGCTTAAATTGATTCTCGAATCCATTCCATATTTCTTTCGCAGTCTTGAGCTTCCCATAAGTCTCAGCTAATCTATTAGACAAATAGTTCAACAAATATTCTCTATAAAATTCCTTATCAAAATTCTATGTGACCTGATCAACATCCTCTTTGCACTACCCAACATATTCGGACACCATATAATACACTGAATGAAATTTCAAATAAAGTTGAATTTTTTGTTTTCATGCATTAAACTCGAGTCTTCCAAAATTCTCTAATTTTGTCAATTCTAATTTCGCATATCTGCCCCTCTGATTTTCCGTATTGATCCGCAAGACCCGCTATGTGATTAAACAATACACGTCAATTAAAATATTACAAGGATGAGGAAGTGACTTATCAATGGAGAACCACTACTGAAATTAAAGTAATAAGTAATCAGTAGCAAAGTAATATCTAACCTTGGTATACCCTACGTGTAATAACACCAAAGAAGCTATCTTAGAAATCTCTAAGGTGATTTCAAACAATTCCAAACAACACCAATAGTGACCAACCACGGTAACCAACTCTTTCTATCGATATAAAAAGTTAATCAAACATTTTATTCCTATAAATTCTCTAAAATCGTTCAATTATCTTTTCTTTAATTACATTTAATTTTCAACCAATTACAATTCTTATATAACATAACAAATTATTTGAGTATTAATTTTTAACTTTTTACTGTAATTAAAATATCTTACAAATTTTCAAATTAAAAATTATATAGAAAACTATAATGTGATATTCTTTTGGTGCAAACACAAAAAGTTACAAAAAAAAATTAAAAAACATAAAATTTACAAATTCCTACGTAATATAACTATAACAAGTGATTATTACCTAAACTTTACATATAAAAAGTCAAAAACCATCTATTTACCTTCCCACAAATAATATTATTATTAAATAAATTAATAAAAACTACTACTATTTAAATATATTTTGAAAATATTCTAACAAGTGATTCACAATACTACATCCCTTTAAAAATATTTGTCATTTCATATATTTTTAAGTGATATTTAGTACACGTTATATATTGGATATAATTTTAAAATTTTTATTTATATGAAATTTTGATAAAATTATTTTTAATTTCTTATTTTTAGTAAATAATATAAACTATCTATCTAACATGTGCTAAATATTATTTAAAAATATGCACAGACACATATATTTTTGTCGGAGTGAGTATCTATTTTCTATAAGCAAACTCGAACTCCAAGCTTTCGTTTTCTAAAAGAAAGAAAGAAAAGAGTTGGTTAAAAAAACCAAATTCATTATTCCCTCCTTTGTTTTAGTATTTTTTCTATTTTAATTCAAAAGGAGTAAGATTAATTATTAAAATATAATATTCTCTCTGTTTTAGAAAAAAATGTCAATCAAAAATTTGTTTCGATCAATTTGACTATTTTATTATTTAAAATAGATTAATGACAATTTAATGTTTTTAAAATAAACAATTCCACTTTAATGAGGTAAGTTTTTCTTTTCTCTACTTTAGTTAAGTATATAATATATTTTTTTGCTTCTCTCTCCCTCTCCCTCTCCCCCCACCCTCTCTTCCTTCCACCTCCATAATTATCACTACTTCCTTCTCATTTTTATGACAATCATCTCCACCATTTCATCATCGTCGAAACCATTATCGACGGTATAATCATCGGCATCTTCACAACTTTCATTCCTGTGTGAGAATATATAGACATTACAAATCTAAAACGATCGATCAAAATCTTTAGATTCGCCATCACTATAGGCATCGCCATCACATCTGTAGTCGTTGTCATCATTGCTTAGCCATCATCCCCATAGTAACTTCTAATCATCTGCTATAAAAATAATCCAAGATCTAAACAACAAAAATTTAAATATGGACTTGAAACTCAAATTTTCTTCTTCTTCTTCTTCCTATTAGCTAGCCACTTGATTTCACTCTTATGAAAATACCATATCTAAAAGCTATAAACATTTAAAATTATTATGAAAATACCATATCTAAATGATATAAACATTTAAATATTATGTAAATAGATTAATGTTATTACGTAAACAACTAAAAATTACTATATTATGAAAAATAATATTATGTAAACAATGTAAACTTTCAATGTAAACAGTTTAAAGTTAGTATGTAAACAATTTAAAATTACTATATAATACAATATGAATTGAATTACCGTGTAATGCGTCGATGGAAATTGCATCTAGTCTGTCTCGTTCGCTTGTTGGTCCAACACATAGCCCAATAATACTAAACTGACATCATGAAAAAGTGGACAAACAAAAGTGAAATTTTAACATAAAAGATGCACTAAACTGTCTTTGTTCCTTTTAAAATTAAGCATGTATTTATAATTATAAAATTGTAAAAATTGAATTTTGTTGTAGATTATATAAACTTTTTATGATTGTAATTTTGTCACATATATATTTTTAAAATAATAAAATTTTAAGTAAAATATAAATCAACTTTGACCAGAAAAAATTCATAAATATAAGGAGAAACTAAGAAAGCTAGGATTAATTTTATTAGGGATTAATCACAAAAAAAACTAACAAACTTTTGCTCATTTTCTATTTTAATCAAGTATCTTCTATTTGTCTGCTTAAAACAATCAACTTTGAAAGATTATATCATTTTAAAACAAAACTTATTTATATGCTGAGATCTTTTTCTAAACTTATTTTAAAATGATACAATCTTTCAAATTTTGTTTTTTAAAATAAACAAATAAAAGATTGTTGGTTAAAATAGAAAATGAGTGAAAATTTGTTTTTTTTTTGTGATTAACCCATTTTATTAGTAGTAAGATGTTCATATTTCCTTAAAATATAAAAATAATAGTATAACAAAAACAAATTTAATTTCTGCTTGAAATATGAGAAAAAAAATACTCCGTAACTGAACTCTAAAAATGCCCGGCGGAGGGAGTACAACTGAAGAGAGGCGTTTGAAGGAAAAATATGTAGTATGAACAAGTGTTTACTTTAATATCTTGACTTAGCGTCAACCTTGGTCGGATTCTTTATTCACTTTCATACTTTTTTCTTTGTACGGCTATTACTTTATTGGTTTATTGGGACCCTTTTGATGTTTCCTTTCTACTTTTGATGCAAGCAACGCGGCTTGGCTACATATTTTAAGTAAATATGGACATGAACTGTTTACTCAAAATACTATTCTTCTTCTTTTTCATAAATCTCATCATATTACCTGGCAAGAACTCTCTCTCTCTCTCTCTCTCTCTCTCTACCTGTGTATGCTTGAGTGTGTTTCTGTTTATTGGTTTTTAAATGTGGATTAACTGATTTATGGGTTATGATGACAACTGATGATTTTTATATATGCAGAGAATTAGATAGGGAAGAAGAATTTGGGGGAAACTAATGATGGCTAGTAGTAGTAGTAAGAATGGCATGAAGAAGAATGCAAATTCCAAAAAGGATCAAACCTTAGTAGATGTGGTCTTTTCTTGGTCCCTTGGTGATGTACTCAACTGTGATCTTTACAGGGGCAAGGTGCGAATTGTTCCACTTATCTTGCTTATAATCATTTTTCTAGTTAGCTGCGAATTGTTCCACTTACACATCCATCTTGCTTATAATCATTTTACTAGGTAGCTGCCAATTTCTATGTAATTGCATTTTTCTGAAATATTTTACATCCATTTCATTGCTACAAGGAAACTATGGGACTGTTAGAAAATGAAAACTTTAGGAATTAATTTAAAATGAATTTCTAATGATGTTTTTTGAAACTAACACTTGGTAAATATTTTTTGAAAACCAAATTTGAAATGAAGGATATGGGTATTGCTAATATGAATATTGGTATCAAGCTGATTCAATTAGCAAATGGAATAACTATGTTGTAATCTCATTATGTAAAGAAATCCATACTTGAGAGATATGATTATTTAGATTATAGAATCTCAAGCATTCCATATGATTCCAAAGTTGTTATGATCAAGAATGAGTTAGGAGTATCTGTGTCTTAGTTAAGGTATTTTCAAATTATTGAGAATTTACAATATCTTGCTAATTGTATTATATCATATATTTCATATGTTGTGTCTAAGATAGTTAGATATACAAAATGTTCATTGGAAAGCTCTGGATAGAGTTCTTAGATATCTTAAGGGTAGCTCAATCTTAGGGCTGCATTATGCCAGATTTTCTGGTGTACTTGAGGGAGTACAGTGATGCAAACTGGATAGTTAATAGTTTTGGCTCCAATGAGGTTACAGGGTATGTGTTCACCCTAGAAGGTGGGGTAGTATCCTGGAAATCTTGTAAACAGACTATAATTACTCAGTTTACTTTTGAGACTGAGTTGTGTGCATTAGATACTACTGGAACAGAGGCTGAATGGTTACATAGATTGATGTATGTGTTACTTGTAGTAAGTAAGCCTCTTTCTGCAATTGCCATTCATTTTGATAGTCAGACGATTATTGCTAAGATTGGTAGTTCTAAATTTAACATGAAAACCAAGAAACACATCCAAGTTAGACTTAAGTCTATAAGGGGTTTGGTGTCTGAAAAGATCATTGCTATTGAGTTCATTGGCACTCAAGATAATATAGTAGATCCTATGACGGACTTGAGCATGCTGTTGTCTTTAAGTTCAGGTTGGAGATTGGGCTCATAGCCCAACTTGATTCATCTACGGCGGAAACCCATTACATTTGAGAGAGATCCCTTGAAGTGTATTCAATGTAGTAATAACAAGTCGTAAGGGTGGGTTGAATGTACCTTAGTATTTAGATTGATACTCACGTATTTGGGGTCTATCCCCTAATCAAACTATAAGGTACTTTATAGCAAGTCAAGCAAGAGTTTAAATAACTCTGAATGGGGTTGAGTCTTTTAGACGAGATGAGAGCAGTACATCTCTCGAGATGCCCAACTAGGCGAATGTCATTGTGTGATCGCAATTAGAGGAAATAGTTATTCCTCGAAGCATTCGAAACGAATATAATTGAGATATGACTATTAATGTCTCAAAGCCGTAGATTATCGCCATAGCCTATAACATGTTGTCGTCTGTTAGAATATGGTCGAAACATTCCATCTAGATCTGGTGATTATTGAAGTAGGGGGCTTAGGGGGATTCAAACTTGGAAGAGTATCTACCTCGCAAAAACATGTTATGATAAAATTGTGTGCACATTTATGCTATGGATTTGTGGGGTATTGTTAGAAAATGAAAACTTTAGGAATTAATTTATAGTGAATTCCTAATGATGTTTCCTGAAACTAACACTTGATAATTAATCCTTTGAATAAGGACTTTAATTATCATTCCTGGATCGAAGTCATTTTCTTAGTGAAATCCATAGATAGGGTGAGAAGTAACTTCCAATAAATAGGTAACTTAGATTGGACATATTTGATATGTTGTAGCGTGTTTATCTACTGATGTGTTTATTCACTTATGAAATTATCCGTTGATATGTTTATCTATCGATGGAATTATCTGCCGATGATATTTGGTCATCGACAGATAATTCGGGCGTCGGAGGATATTTGGTTATCGACAGATAATTTGACCATTGGATGATATTTGTTCATCGGTGGATACATTAACTCATTAGATGATATTTGTTCATCGGTAGATAATTAATCCATCAGATGATATTTCTATTGGGGTTTCAAGCATATAAACGCAACTAAAACGATAAAGTAAAACAATTTATTAAAACCCCAACCAGGATCTGTGCAAAACACGTAATACAGATTTGATAGAAGAGTACCTGTTCAAGCTGTAGATTCTGAACTTTGGTGGAGATAGTGATGAACCACAAGCTCAATCCAATTGAACCAAGTCTCTATAGGTATCCACACGAGCGTATATAACTCAACCAAGGAGATGAATGACTTCTCTTATATGGTACTAGCCAAAAGGAAATCAAAGAACAACTTTTATCTCACTCTCTCTGTTTGATCTATTTCTTTCTTCTCTATTCTTTTCTATACAGAGCATAAGAAAGAACTGAAGGTTGTGTATATCTAGTATATATCTCTATCTATGTATATGTCAAACATATCTTATAAAGGAGATAAGAGAAAGATGAGTATTTATAGGCAACTAACCTCCTCTTCCTCTACCATTTTCAACCAATGGATCATAATATATATCACATATATATATTTAGATTCAATGAACTTAGGCATATGTGGCTAACCTCCTCTTCCACCACCTCTTTCAACCAATAAATCTTCATATATATCATATATATATTTAGATTCAATGAACTTAGATAGAGGTGACTAGATACAATGAACTTGGACAAAGGTGTGTCTAGATACAATGATCTTAGATAGAGGTGACTAGATACAATGAACCTAGATAGAGGTGACTAGATACAATGAACCTAGATAGAGGTGACTAGATACAATGAACTTAGACAGAGGTGTGTTTAGATACAATGAACCTAGACAGAGGTGGCTAACTACCTCTTGCAAGCAGCTGTTAACATTTAATACTCTACAGTGGCTATTACAATTGACTAAGTCAATTACTAATATTAATTCTCAACTACAATTTTAAATAAGCCAATCATATTCACTTATTTAAAATCTAATATCTGAATTAATTATCCTTTTAATTAAGCTCTTAGCGTGAGACCTATAGGTTATTATTACGTTGACAATAGTTTTATAATCATATTATAAAATTATAAATAGTGAGCGACATCTAGTAATACATCACTGTTACCCAAGTAATAATAATGTTGGTGATTCAACATAACCTTTTCTTGTGACCAATGTTTCAATGTAATATAATTCCTTTTGTCCTTGATATCCAAGATTAAACTCAAGACATGAAGTGTGTCATCCTCTTTATAATTTAATCTTTGTTTTATTGATCGATGAGTAAACTATAATAGACAAATTACTATTTGAGCATGACCATGCATTTCATAGTTCTACTCAATCAAGAGTCCTAAGGATATCACTTCTAAAATACATAGGAGGGACAAATCCTATCTAGATCATTCACATTACTCACACGACTTATAATATAGTTGACAGTCACTTTTATGGTCTATCCGGTTAAAGATGACTTTTGGTGATATCAAACCATATGAATCCTCGTGTAGAAATGTAATGACTTCAAAGTTGAAGGACCATTACATCATTGTCACTATCAGAATATCTTATGACACTTCACTTATATGTAGAATTCTTATGGTGGGTCAATCCAGTACACTGTTCTCCAACATATACCTATGTATTGACTTGATATCTCACATATCTATGACCAATGAGATTTGGTCATTAGTGAACCCACATACTAGACTCAATGTATCATTATTGTCCCATTAAAAATAATACTTGACTAGGGATGTTTAGGAATATTGATACATTTTACAACTATATGATCTCATGTTCCAAGTCACATACTTGAACTAATATAGTCCGTATTCATTATTCCAAGGACGTTTATTGTCTTAACAATTATATCACACAGTAAATTGAAGCATAATAAACTAAACATTATTTATTAAATCAAAACATAAGTACAAGTGCGCCGTGACAATTATCAAATAATTGGCTCATAGGGCATACACTCCAACAATTTCTTCATCGAGGGATAATCAGTATGTCACATGATATTTGATCATTGATGGAAGTTTATTTGGAAAGTCTACACTGATTCGAATTGGAATTAAGTATTATTATCATAACCAGATAATAATTAAGTCTTTTAATTCGATTCTAGTTAGGTGTAGCCCAAGCAACGACCTGTAAATATGTGTTATTATAGACAGGTGTTATGAGAGTTTTTTAAGGTAATATTACTAAATGTTTTTGCTAAGAAGACGTTATAAGAGAAACTCTTGTTCTCGTATATGGTGAGATAGAAACTTAGAACATAGATTATTCCTCTCTCACATAATTTATAACATTTGTTGTTGATTTTTTGGCGAACTGAGGTGGTAGTTGTTGTTGCACTGATATTAGATTGTGTCTTAGAAGTACTGTGTTGTTTTATCCTGGAAAAAGACTCGCAGCAATCCATCACAATGTGAGTAGGGAGAATACTTCTTTAAGGATTGACGACTTAATTGTTCCTTTGTTTCGATAAGTGCTTATGTTTTTTTCTACTTTTTAATTATCGTACTAATTGTACTATTTGTTTTCCCAATTTTCTGTTTGTTCAATTTAGAAATCAAAGCTATGTTCTAATATATTTATATTTACTTTAATTGTGCTATGATACTAAGATTTCTACCAGGAACTCTTATAGTGATGGAGGCATAAACAATAATTTTAAGAATAAATTAGAGAAATAAAATTAGAGAGAAGGATACAGGTGTATATAAAATTTTGTTTAAAAGATGACACCATAGGTATGGAGTTTAGAATACTCAGTATGTTACCCCTAGAAGAATATATATATACATACCCATGTGACCAAGTTATCGAACTCAACATGGTCCCGTTCCTTTTAGAATTCTACATTGGCCTATACACATTTAGTTTTTTATCCATGTATAATATTAATTAATAAAGTATAATTAACATTTATCAAATTATTATTACAATTATATTTTGAACATATTATCCAACAATCTTCACTTATGTTTTAAATATAAAATAATAATAATAAACCATACATGAACAAACGATAGCAAAGTATAATGAAACCAAATTCAGATAAAATCATCCATACATGTCTGCATCAAACTAAACCAAGTATTTTGGTTTTGAATCAAGAACAAATCCAACAAATAAATAAGTTTACATGTAGGTGAATAATATCAGAACAAAATAAATCAGACAAATGAAAAGGACTCAGAGATTTAATTAACCACAAGATTCTACTTATCTAGTACATCATTATTCTTCATTGAGAAATCTATTGATCTCTTCCAATTCCAACGTTTTCTGTAAATTTTCTCTAAATTGACAATTTAACACAGAATTTCATGTGAGGCGTCTTCCAACAAATTACAATCAATAATCGTCAATTAAAGAATAATACAATTATTTACTTTAGACATTCTAAACCTAGTACATGTCATCAAAACATGATGCAAAGGCTTTCATTTTTCATCTTAGGTATCGGTCAAGTTGGAAGAATGTTTTAATTACTTCTAATTAACATAGTTTGATGCTCTAAGTGTCTAGTTCAGCATCTGCGAACTTAGCACCAACCACATATCAAACTATAATGCATCATCACTAAGTTTTGACTAATAAAATAGTTTGTTATAGAAGTATCTATTTCAACACAAAATAACTTGGTACCAATCATAAAACAAAACTATTTCTCATCACCAACAGGTTTCCAATACTTGGAACCTATTCAATTATGATTTCTCTCATGAAAAATAAGAACCACACGTCTTATTTTGGAATGTTATTGTCTCATACCTAACACGATTTTATTATGATGTATCATCAAATTTGGAATAACATAACAAGTCATGAGAGACATATCATCAATTTTGGAATAATATAAAGAAACTACAATATCAAGACATGTCAAATTTTAATACTTAAACAAATAGATTAAGAATAAATCATACTAGGTTATAGATCTTTTAAGAGACTTTAATATAATGGTTTTAATCTTATCTCCTCCATAATAAATAAGTGATGAAAATCTATTATGAAACATATCATAAGAGTAACGACCTCAACAGTTTCTTTAACTATTAAAGAGTGTTCGAATCATATTATAGATTTCCAATACAACTCTGTTCCACATAGTGTACACATATATACACTGATATCAAGAGGTCATCAAATATTCTTTTAAAATTAGAGGATTCTAATAACACAGAGCATATCATTGAGTACCTATAAAGTATCTCATCAGCCTTTAAGACATCTCATATTTCGTCCATCTCTAAGGCATCTCATATTTCTACTAGGATTACAGTAAGTCTACTAAACATGCAAACTACAAAGGCTATGTCAATACTTGTGCAAGTTACGACTCGGATAAGATTACCGACTAGTTTGAATTAACCTAACCGGCCTATAAGTTTACATTTGTTCACATGGTGTCTCAATCTCATTGTATCATTGTATCACTGTATCCATAATAGCAAGCTGAGATAAAATCTTGTATATCACATAACTCACTAACTTACCAAAACATTTAAACAATCCCTAACAACAATACGATACTACATAAGCAATCACAATTTTATTTGACATGCAACATGAGTAAGGGCATTTATATGAATCATCAATAATAAATCTCAAACTCTTTATTTTATGTCAAAACTATTGTAATTTAAGTTCTTATATAAAATTTTACTATATAATTTGATTAATTAACATATTTAATTATAAAATTCTTACATAATAAACCTTTCAGGTTGATCTGCCTAGATTACCATATAAACAAACTATATTCACATCTATAATAATGTGATAACTAGAAAAATACTTATCAACCTCACATGACAAAAATGTGAATGAATGACATAATAAATTATTCTTTGATCCAAACATATGGTCATTATCTACCAAACGTGTCGATCTCGACTAAATTTGTCACAAATAAGTTTTTTCTACAATAACGAATTACAATTTATAGTTGTTCGTACATTTGTAAATCAACTATGTCAGGTTTAACTATGTAACAAAAAATTCAAGTCACTTAACAATGATTTTTCCATATGAATGAGTCCTTAAATCTCATCTTTTGTTTACCAAATGGATGGATCAAAACTTAATTGA
This sequence comes from Centella asiatica, assembly GCA_014636745.2. Taxonomy (NCBI): domain Eukaryota; kingdom Viridiplantae; phylum Streptophyta; class Magnoliopsida; order Apiales; family Apiaceae; genus Centella; species Centella asiatica. The sequence goes on along the minus strand of CM025780.1, from coordinate 27,437,605 downwards.
TGGGACACAAAGTCCATACCAAAATCATTAGGTACTCACTATTGAATAGATACTAGCAAGAATTCTAATTCAATCGTCCAAGTATCAAATATTATTAACATTAGGCTTAAATTAGACTCATTCATCATTCAACCATATACTTTTCGTAAAACAGGAACATCATAATTTAAGAAAAAAAATTCTCAATAAAAATGCAAAATTTACTTCCAAAAGTACATTGGTTAAAAATGAAAACATGTCTATTGTTCTATTCACTGTAAATCTTAGACAAACACATATGTTTATCCTATTTCTCACCATGAACCCCTTAGAATATATATTTACTATATATATAGTATATAGTTCTAAATTTTAGAATTCTAAAGTCAAATGTTTATTTAGACAAATTCTATCAGAAAAGTAAAAACGCAAAACTAGAGTGATGAGAAAAGGGGAGCAAAGAGCAATTCTGATAAAAACAGGGGGAGATTTGTTAAAGATGTTAACAAATTGATGGCTGGGCATTGAGGAACTGAAACATCAAAACCATCATTGTTAAGTTCATCATGTACAATTATGTTTTTACATGTTTAAATTCAATTCTAAGTAATGGTGTCGTAAGGTTGATGTTTTGATATCATCATCAAACCTTGATTTATGCTTATCTTTGTTAAATCATAAATATGAGGAGATTGTTAGGAATTATAGCATTTGATGATGATGTATAAATTTAGAATGGTTAGATTTTGTAATTGTACAAGTACCTATAATAGTGTTCCATCAAAGACTACCATCATAGACTGTAGGAGAGCATCAGAGACTACAAGGAATGCATTTGGAGAGTTCAACAAAAGTCAAAGTTGGTCAAGAAAAATTAGCCTATCGGAGACTAAGTTTTTGTTCATTGGAGACAAAGTCTTTGTTCATTGGAGACTAAGTCTTTCAGAGACTAAGTGTTTGTTCATCGGAGACTAAGGCAAAGATACTCCGATGCATTGAAGTAGCCTTGAGAAGATTTGACCGTCGCCAAACTAAAAATGACTATTATCAAAGTCGTCAAACAAATCAACAATATCGCCAAACTCGAAATGACTATCGCCAAAATTATCATAAATTCTCTATCGCTGAAGTCAAGTGAAGCCCAAAATTACTCATCGCCAAATTCGTTGGGTAATTTACACTAGCGCCAAAGTGCTCGGGCATTAGGGGACAAGTTCTCAACATCAGGGGATGGATTTCTCGGCACCAGAGACTGTCCATCAGGGAATAAATGATCAAAAATTAAAGATGACATATGAGATGACATATGGTTGATAAAGTTAAGGCAATGGAATTAAGATAAGGATGGTTAACCAATAAGGAGAGATTGGCTACCAACAAAACTGGTCAGGGGATAAGCTATAAGTGAACAAGTCATAAGGGGATAAATATTCACTGATGAACAACGTCACATCAAAGGATAAATGACTTGACACATTACACCTCTACCAGAAAGATCCATAACAAAGTTACATTTGGATTAACAAGGTTGAGAAGTTGATCTATGAAAGCTAAGAAATTTTGTAACGGTGATGTGACTTAACAGAGATGTTAGGTAACATAGTTGTTACAACTGCTGATAAACAGAAGCTACTCTAATTGATTAGAGTAATAGTTAAAAATCAGAAAAGATAGAAAAGGAAGCTATGTGTAAAGTATACAAGTCAATATATATACACAACACAAAAAAAAAAAAAAAAAAAAAAAAGCAAGAAGAGAACAGAAGAATACGAAAAACAAAAAGAGAGAGAATTCATACACTCTGTAATCTAACACAACAAATTCATAGAATTTGAGAAGCAAGGTTTTCATAAATTGAGAAGCTAGAAATTCAGTTCTAGAGAGCAGCTGTTCATACTTGAACAAATTTCAGAAACTGGTATCAATTTTGATAATCAGATTGTAATTTCAGATTTCAATATCAATAAAATACATTCTTTATTGATTGATATAATTTGTCTTGTTTATTAATGTCACAATTAATTTACAAATTATATCTTGATCTTTACATTGAGAGAAAAAGTTGAAATTGTATTCAACTCCTCCTCTACAATTACTCATCCGGGAATAATATAGAGCGATGTCTTATCCTAGAATATGACCGCAATCGAAATTCATTTTCCCAATATCAAGTAGGCATGCCATATTATATAATACAAATTTTTGTCAAAGCTAACATTTCATTTTGGCTATGCCACTCCATAAGGTGAATATGAGATTCAAGTTTCAAGGATTCATCAAAAAATCATATAAAGGATAATATGCTTGAACTTTGTTAGTCTATATTCTCATCTTATTTAACAGATTCAATTATTTTCCTTTTCACACTTAATTCATAAAAATTTGTCAAAATGTTTAACATTTAATAAACATTATGAGTGTTTATCATAATTATTTATAAAGTTGACCATATGCTTCCAACCAACTCTAGTGATTCAGCTCATTAAATTACTCACCCGTAGTTGTATAGAAATCAAGCTTAAAAGATTTTCTAGGACACTTTTTACACTAGTCATATTATATAGGTTTAAATAATGACAGTTTATGAGTTGTAGGAATAATGACAGAATAATCAATAAATTCTGTAATTCACATATCCCAAATTTTATTACCATATTTTAGGATCAACTAGAATTAAATTGACTTAATTAATCATATAAACTAAACTCAACCTACACATGTCATTAACAACTTAAGCATAAAACTACATAGGAGTTAACTACTAAAGTTACTCTACTTCTAATAAAAGATATTCACATACTCCCATCACATAATAAACTAATTACAATCGTAGGTAACACAAATACATGTTAATATGTTTTGCAATCACAATTTTCTATTTGTGCATTCATGACAAATAACTACTCCATCTAATTACTATTCTAGAGATCTAACCTTTACATTATCAATTACTAATTCAAATTGAAAGACTTAGTCTAGTAGGTAAATTGTTGATATTTTCTCAAATGGTGTATTAGATTACTTCACAATAAGATAGTTTATAATTATCTGATTATTTCATTCATAGTGATCAAATACGTTACAGTTATAGTGTTTTCTTTTGCCTCAAATTATTATATTAACTTACAACTATGTAGGTTCACTCGTAGGATTTAGTTTCTTGAACTTATAAAAAATGTGTGATAATTAATAATGTTAGTAGCTACTGTTTAACTTACTAATGATGTACATGTAATTTCTAGTTTCATTCTCATATATAGTTCTATTTGAAGAACCAATCCTTACTTCTAGTATCCGACACATAATAATTTACACAAATGTCATGAATTAAATAATTATGCAAATTATTTCATCAAATAAAAATTATAACACATGGTAATTCACAGAAAATTAAATTTTAAATTAAAAATTCAATATTAAAATCTTATCTTGTGGGAGTCCATTCTTCTTCAATGAATCTTTGACATATTTTCATCTCGAATTGTTAAGTCCATTGCTCGTTTTATCCATGTGACTTCATTCACTTCATCTGTGTGTTCCTTGCAAAATTAGTAGAACACGAATAAACATTCACATACTCAATATCGAATTGTATCTTAATAATACAAATAATAAACTAAGACTTATAATTTTCAAGTTTAATTAATCCGAACAAATATTGATTTAATTAATTCAAACAAATTTGAACTATTTAACTTAAACAGAATTTCAAATTTAATTAAGACTTAATGACCAAAAAAAACCCTGAGTCTTTTCATTGTTTTTCAATTTAATTCTTAATGTATTTTTTTTATTGTTTATATCATTCAACTTTTATATGAATTTATAAAATGACCGATATTAAGGTTATGTCAACAATCATCGTTAGCTTGTGCTGACGTGGCTTTCTTACATGTCATTTTAAATATAAAAGTCAACAATGTGACAACTGATATGATTACATAATATGTGACATGATGTGTTAACATTTTTTAAATAATATTCATTGATTTTAAAATTATATTAAAAATAATTATATTATACATAATTCAAATTAATATAATAAAAATAGATTTACAAAATAAGAATACATTAGACTTTTTAACTTAAAAAATACTACATTAATATTAAATGTAGTCTTATTATATAAAACATGCCAAGTAGAATCTTAATGTTATTAATATTAAAACACATGAAAAGTTAAAAAAACTCAACTATTACTCAAACTTAATGGAAAAATTAGAAAACAAAAGAAAAGAAGAAGACAAAAATAACACACAGCGGTCAAGAACTGAACTGTAGCTTTAAGCTCTAAACCCAATAACCGCAGCAGTAGTGTTCGTCGGCGTTCATGGAAGAACCACGACATATTTGATGGAGAGATATAGAGATATCTAACAAAACCACAAGTCCATTCATCGATTGAATAACCCAAAATTTACTCATTGGCGAAAAAATTGCAGAATTCTATTAACCCAATTAAATCGCGGAAGATAATCCAAATTCTAATTTAAAGCTATTTATTCGATCTATAATCATAGCCGATCCTTGGTGTTCATGCTTGATTTAGAATCTGAGTTCTACTTCTTCATCTATAGCTCTAGTTAACTAACATAATCTTGATGGTGTCTTATATGTGAATATATATAATATATATAAGGTGGTGTTTGCAGTGATGTTGAGTGATTTTAGAAGTAGGTGATGCCATGATTGTGGTGGTGTTCTGTGGACGCCAACATCCCTTTATTAGAAAAAAATAGTTGATAGATATGAATTGGAAGAAGATGAAAAAATATATTTTGACTTTACTTTTCTTTTTGTTCATTTTAAATGTTATGATTTTTTTTTTTTTAATTTGACCTCAGCTTTTCTTCTGACGTGAAAAATTCACGTCATTGATTTTTACGTTTAAATTAGACACACGTATGCCATGTTAGTGTAATTTAACCATGGTTAATGATATAACCTGGATATTGGACTTTTTGAAAATTTAAATAAAAATTAAATGCAATAAGTGATAGAAAAATACTTGATTGGTATAATTGAAAAATAATAGAAAGTTTAAGGATTGTTTTGGTCATTATGTCTTTAATTAACATGAACACCACTTTAAAGTTTAATTTAACTCAAACAAAAAATTTCAAGTTTAAATTAACTTAAACAAAATTTAGAATTAATTAACTTTTCTAAAAAAATTTAAGTTTAATTATTCCAATTATAAGGCATTGTTTATATCTATAAATAGCAATACTCAGTAAACTCAAGTCTGCTTAAAAATTATGAAAACTCAATTACATAGCAGGTACATCATATATTACCAGATTGAAAATTCAAGCTTAAGAACTCCCACTTGAATGTCCATAATATATCAAGCATCGGAATTTGACAAAGTTAATGGGTCCACTCCAAGTAACAGGATTTGAAGTACATATCGCAATGATAGACTGCAATTCCAAGTCCCGATAAAACAATTTGATAGTTTAATGTCAAAACCATACAAATACGGATTCAAATCGTCACTGTTTAGCCGAAAATTGTAGCGGCGAGTAGACAGATTTAAATCACACATAAACAAAGATGTAATTGTATATAAAGTTTTCCTTAAGCATGACACTTATGTATTAAGTTACTCGGTTTATTGTTTTAAGACATAAATCTTTGTGATCAAATTATTGAATTCCACATATTCTTATGATTAAATTATCGAACTTAACATAAATGTTTGTGACCGAATTATTGAATTCAACATAAATTCGTTCTTATTAGGATTCTAAGTTGGCTTATACACCTTTAATTTTTTGTTCATATATAATATTAATTAATAAAGTATAACTAATTATTATCAAATTATTATTATTATTATTACATTTTGAACATATTATCCAACAACTCACACATATTACTTGTCATCTTCAAAACATGTCATTTGGGCACGAGGGCATTCAAAATTATTAATTCTACTATTTTGGAGTTTATGTAGGAAATAATGATAAAATCTGGTGCTCCCTCTGTTCAGAAATTAGATTTACATTCAACTTGGTTATAAAACATTTGCGAAATTCTAAAATTTAATTTGTACCGCGTATATATCAAGATAATAAAATTACCAAGTTTTTATTCACAAATACTTGAGAAGTATTTTTTGAGGTTAACTATGTTGTCTGTCAAAATTAAATAAGTTTACATCAAATATGAAAAATACAATTCTAAAATCATATAGCCAAATGTATCTTTAATTTGGGAAAAGGAGTAGCGTTTTGTTTTATTTTTATTATTAAAAATAGAAAGCTCGGAGCATCCTATATTCATAGGCGTTACAAGACTAAGATATGACTGTCACCAAAGGTAATCTAGCGATGGTTCTTCATAGAAGCAACAAAGGTCAGTTAAAACTAAAAATACAAATAGGAAATGAAAAATGTCATTCTGAATGTGCCATGGGCATGCCTCTTAATCATTGGTATGTGATTTGGAAAATGACACTCCAACTAATGACAGGACATGCATTTGCAACCTATAACAATTGTATGATGTAACAAAAGTATTATCTAGTTTAGCTAAACTTTATTATCATCATGCTCATAATGTGTATATAACTTTCTCTATACTTTGTATAAAACATGCACACCATAATTCTCTATGATTGTGTCTGTGGGACACTTGTGAGCATGTCTTTGATGTTCTATTTTACCCCAGTTTCAGAAACTAGGATTAAAATATTTCATCGCTTTAGCAATGGTAACAATATTTCACCAGTACTGAGAAATGAATAATTGTTCTGCATTTAAAATAATATACAAACAAAGAAACTGAATTTATAGATTTCCAATGACATATGGGGTTTTATTTATTTATATTTTTAATGTTCCAATCTAGTTAGGGATTTCTGTTATTTTTATCATCTTATTGTATGTTACATTAAATGTGTGAGGATGTAGATTTCCTTGCATTGTTCTGATTTAAAGTAATAGATGATTCACTGAAACTTTTATTAATTCTAACACAACTATTTTGATTAATAGGTGGATAGAATTCCAAAGAAGTTCTTATCAACAGCTGATTACATGCATGCATTTATCAATCCTCTTGTTGAGGAGACTCATGCTGATTTGCTGTCAAAGATGACAACGTTGTCTCGTGCACCTACATGTGAAATTTCGTATGTCGAGATATCTAAAGGGTTTAAGCCTCCCAAAGAATTGCACTACAATATTTCTCTAAAAAGATTACAGGAAAGTGATAATAGCGAGAAGATGTATGAACCTATGGTAGGAGATCTCATTGCCTTGACTGATGTAAGGCCAGTAACTGCAGCTGATCTGAACAGGCCTAATTGGTGCTACAATATTGCTTTAGTTCAACGTTTTCAGAATGAAAGTACTGATAGTCTTCGAATACTATCATCGAAGCCAATAATGTTTGAGAAAAGAAATAAGGGGAAAGGTAAAAAGACACAAGTGATATTTGCGGTCCATCTTACTAATTTGACAACAAATACTCGTATATGGAATGCACTGAAATCAAGTGGAGGAAATATGAACATTATCAAAAGAGTGCTGCAAATCGATTACACTGTAAGAGTTACAATTCAATTTGCATTTCCTTGTTTTGTTGGTTCAATATTTTCTCCAATTTCTGGTTTCATACAGGCTGGTGAAAATTGCACTCTCTGCTACACAGAAGGAATTAGAACAGATGCTATATTAAATTTGCGGGAATTGGTTCGCTCCTTTAAGCTAGATGATTCCCAAGAGGCTGCTGTCTTAAGTTGTATTGCTACAAGGGAATGCCATCATAAGAGCGATGTGAAGCTACTATGGGGACCTCCTGGGACAGGAAAAACAAAGACAGTTGCTTCTTTACTCTTTGTGCTATCAAAAATTAAATGCAGAACACTGACCTGTGCTCCAACTAATGTTGCAGTTGTAGAAGTTACAGAAAGGCTTGTGAGTCTCGTACGAGATTCCCTAAAATATGATACTTATGGATTAGGAGATATAGTTATATTTGGTAATGGTGAGAGGCTGAAGATTGATGATCATGAAGATCTTCTTGATATATTTCTGGATAACCGCATTGATTGTCTTTCAGAGTGTTTTGCACCACGGTCTGGGTGGGCAAGCAATCTGGAATCAATGATATGTCTTCTTGAAAATCCCAAGCAGCAGTATCACAGATACTTTAAAGAGGAGGAAAATGTGGATGAGGATAAGGTCAGTGACAGTGAGGAATCTGTGCAGGAAGCTAGAACTTCTGGATATGGGAGCGCAAATAATAATAGTAACAATGTAGACGAGATCAATCATCAATACTTTGTTGATGCTCAGGAAAACAAAATCTGGAGGAAAGTTATTGCTCAAACAGCGAAGGATAACGAAAGTAAGGAAGCAGAAAAGAAGAAGGCCACTCCAAGAAAAAGAGATGATGATGGTGACAATGTTGTTCAACACGAGAAAGTTGCTGGGAAGGCAAAAAATGAGCATAACAATTTTTTGAAGTTCGAGGAGTTTGTTATGAATCGATTCAGTTTCATTGGGAATGAACTGATGTCTTGCATTAAGGACTTGTATACCCATATGCCTACTTCTTTGATTTCAGTGGAAGTAGTAAAAAAAATGATGGAAGCCCTTGAATTGCTTCAGAGTATCAAAACTTTGATCAGTGATGGTTCTGTTGTGAATGAAGGTTTTAGAGAAGTCCTCAGTGGAATTCAAGATGCAAGACAAAGAATGAGAAGCTTTATTGAATTGCGCTCGCTCAGGATGGAGTGCCTTCATTTACTAAAGTCCCTTCGCGATGAATTTACTGTTCCGAATTCTATTAGTAAAGAGAAAATCAGAAGTTTTTGTTTGAAAAATGCAACTTTAGTTTTTTGCACTGTTTCAAGCTCTTGTCAATTAGATACTAAAGATATGACACCACTGGAATTATTGGTAATTGATGAAGCTGCTCAACTTAAAGAATGTGAATCCGCCATCACATTGCAGCTCAAGGGTCTTCGCCATGCCATACTTATTGGGGATGAGAAGCAACTTCCTGCAATGGTTCAAAGCAAGGTTTCAATATCAACCTTCGCTTTAAATTTTACTTCACTCATTCTTTTCCCATACTGAAAATCTTCTCTCAATATCATTCGTAAATTAATCACAGATTTGTGAGAACTTGGGGTTTGGACGGAGCTTATTTGAGAGGCTTGTGCAATTAGGACACGCAAAGCACCTTCTCCAAATCCAATACAGAATGCATCCATCAATAAGTTTATTTCCAAACAAGAAGTTCTATGACGGACAGATTTTGGATGGTCCAAATGTCAAGGACGAAGCCTACAATAGGCGATTCATCGAAGGAGAGATGTTTGGCGCGTACTCTTTCATAAATGTATCTGATGGAAACGAGGAGCTTGGTAACAGCCATAGTTTTAAAAATATGGCGGAAGTCGCCGCAGTTGCTGAGATAGTTGCAAGCCTATTTAAAGGTCTTACGAATCTATTTCTGTAAATTTCATGAAAACAGTGATTATGTAAAATAGTAAGCTTCTATTGCTAACTAAATCTCAAGCAATCTGTTGTATGATTCTCCAAAACTTCTTCGGATTGCAGAGTCGGTTGCCAGAAAGCAGAGGGTTGGTGTTGGCTGCATATCACCATACAATGCTCAAGTATATGCTATTCAGGAGAAACTTTCCGAGTACAGTACAGATGCAGATAGTGAATTTTATGTTAATGTTAGGTCCGTTGATGGCTTCCAAGGGGGCGAAGAGGATGTGATCATTATCTCTACAGTGAGAAGTAATGGGCAAGGAATAATTGGTTTCCTTTCCAATCGTCGCAGAGCAAGCGTAGCTCTTACCCGTGCAAGGTGTTACTTTCAGATAACATATCACAGTTTTAGCAGACATTTCTTAGTCTGTTTTGTGGATTGGCAAGCAAAGGGATCCTAATTTCTTACTGTGCTGATGTAGGTATTGCCTCTGGATATTGGGAAATGAAAAAACTTTGGTTAAAAGGCGCTCTATTTGGAAAAAACTAGTTGAAGATGCCAAGGTTCGTGGTTGTTTTTATAATTATAATGTTAACAAGGGCAAAAGTATAGGGCAAGCACCTACAGGTGCATTACTTGATCTTGAACAACTTAATGACCTCCTCAAAATGGGTTCCCTAGTTCTCAAAGAGGCAAGGTGGAAGGTATGCAGACCTTGTATTAATTTCTATTTCTATTTGTATTTTGATTTTGATATTGATTTTCATATTCTCCAATAAACCTATCTCATTTTGTGTTTCCCTTCATAGTCGAAATTTAGCTAGAGATTCTTACTTTACTCTCTACCTTATAGGTTTGCTGTGATGATGATTTCTTGAAATCCATGGCTAAAATCAAGAACGTAAAGACTCGTTTGCAAGTTATTTCCTTTTTGAAGAGGCTTTCCAGTGGTTGGCGTCCAAACAATGAGGATCAAGTTTCAAGTGACACGACTGGGCTTTCCTCCCTACTGTTGAAGCAGTACGGTATCCACAGAAAACGACGTCTCATTTGGAGTGTAGATGTTCATGAGGAAAACTCAGAATACATCCAGGTTCTAAAGCTTTGGGATGTTGTACGAAAAGTCAAAATACCAGAATTGATGAAGCGTGTTGACATCTATTTTGAGAAATATACAGATGACATTATAAATATCTGCACAATAACATGTGTTGAAGGGTGGGCTCCATAGTCTATCTTGAATTGGTTCCTTCTTTTTTTGGTTGGGGAGGAGGGAATAAGTCAGTTGTAACTTTGATATTCTAGTTATAACAAGTAACAGCTTTTACTTTTTCATTATTAACAGGAATTTAGTGGTTCCAGTGACATTGCCAATGCACTCAAACACTGTTAGTGAGGCTACCATTCCTATCTCAGATTTAAACCAGTCCTTAACAAGTCAATTGGCTGCATTGAGCTTGAGCAATGAACCAGGAACTTCAGCAAGCTCAAGGTGAGTGCTTTGTGCAGGTTTATTTGCTAAAGAAACCTCTGTATGCTATACCACCAAAACTCTCAAATTACATTTTGGAGTTGGTTATCTTTTTTGTTTAAGATTAATTGCAAATAGATAGAGCAGTTAGATAGCACATTATTACAATCTGTATTCTAGTATTTATATTTGGTAATAATATTGCCAAAGAAAAAATTATGCATCCAAAGCAATAACTGTTGCTTGTTACTAAATGTATTATAAAAGTATCGCAAAAAGTTATTGCTTTAAATGCTCAATACTTATTCTGACAATATCTTTACTTTTTTTTTTTCGCTTTTTCTTATTTTTTTAAAAATTCGACCTTTACCATTATGAATTTCAGAAACCATAAGCAGAAGCCTCCAAAGAAGGATGAAGCAAAAACTCCCGGAAACAAGAAGGAACGGAGGAAGAAGATTGACAAGTAAAGGATTTTAAGGTAACATACACTTTCTCCGTCCCAACTCATTCTAACCCATTCGCAACGTTTGACTTCTCATAATTATTAAGAAAAAAATAAAATTTTGATCAAAATGTCGGATATAATATGATTTAGTCATGAATCGGTTATAAAATATTTTACACCAAAATCGCACTGAACCAACACGAATTCGAGATATTCATGATTCAAAACCGCACAGATTGATGTACACGTTCGACTCGTATCGCATCGAATCCTATAAAGAAAAATAATATAGCATATAATTAAGGTATACTCTCTATAAAATGATATATAAATAAATTATAATAAACAAATTTTATTGATCCTAAAATCAATATAAAGTAAATTAAGTATTTATGAAGTACTCTGTATAGAATATAAATTAAAATTTAGAAACTATTATTTAATAAAAGCTACTCCGTGTTATATAAAGTATTAGTTCAGTCCAGTATGGTGCATCAATGATTTGATAATAACAATTAAAACCACACTGAACCGCTACCGGTTCAAAAATCTTTATACCAAAACCACATCCATTACACTACTGGTTTGGTTAAAAATTGATTGGCTCAAAACGGTATAGCCAGTTCAGATTCAATTACAGTTTGAATTGTCATCGCTATGTCTATTTTGTTCTCTTAAATAAGTGGTGACGAATGAATTAATTTGATAAGAGTAAAAGCAGCGAGAGAGTAAAAGAGTTAAATTAGAGTGATGTGACATAAAATATACGTTGAACGGGTAATCTAGATAAATTAGATAATAAAGTTTTCTATAAAAGATAATATTGTAAATCAATGGAACATTTATAAAAAAAAAAAGGTATTGCATATGATTAGTGTGTGTGTGTGTGTATATATATTATTTTATTTTAGTTAAAGAGTATTTCAAAGATTTTTTACACTTTGTAGCAAGATAAAGCATCTTATTAAACTGCCCTAGTGTTAGAGTTGAATCATATTTCAATATTATCATTTTTCAATTAGGAATATGTTTTTTTTAATTTTTTATTGGGATGCGTTTTATTCCTAATCAGAATAGGTTTCCATTTGGGTTTTGGATTTGGTTATATTTCAAATTTGTTTTGGGTTTTTAACATTATGTTGGGGTCTATAAATACAATGGTTTATTGTGTTTATAGATAAAAAAAATTAAAATATTTAGTTCATTGTGAGAGTCTCTTATAAGGGGATGAGAATATTATGTAACTATTGAGAATCTCTAAGGTAGATTAGCGGACTGTGAGATATTCCACCATAATTGTATCTTACGGAAAACTTAGATCAATAGTAATAATAATCAGATAGGCTAGACGTAGTCCAGATTTGGGTAAAACAGGATAATTTTTGTGTTCTTTTTTGTGATTAAATTATTTATTTGCTTGTGGTTTGGTATTTGTCAAGGTCTTATTCCCAACATCTGGTATCAGAGCTTGGTTTGCGCATAGAGTTTCTAAGATTAATCTAGGTTTAAGATGTTGGTGAATAAATCTAAAGTTGAGATTGAGAAATTCAATGGGAAAACCTTTGAGTTGTGGAAACTCAAGTTGGAGAATCTACTCGTAGATCGTGATCTGTGATTAATGATTGAAGATCCGAAATCGATACTTACTGCAGAAAAGGGGATGGTAGTTCTTTCTCTATTTTTAATACTACGACAAATGATAAAATTGTCGAATGGGAGAAACTAGATGGAAAAGTTCGAGGATTGATTCAGTTATGTCTAGTCGATACTATTTTGGTGAATGTTGGCAGTGAAAAATCTACAAAGACCTATGAACAAAATTGGAGAATCTCTATCAAAGTAAATCTCTTGTTAACAAATTATTTTTAAGGAAAAAAATTGTACAAATTGCGGATGAAGGATGGTAGATCGTTCTTGAATCATCTTCAGGAATTTAATACCTTGGTAAGTCAATTGAATTCAGTTAATTGTGATATAAAGGATAATGAAAAAGTCACTACCTTGCTTTGTTCATTATTGGACTCGTGGGACAATTTGATTGTTGTGATTTGTAATGGGAATACAGAAATCTCATTTGAGAGTCTTGTTGCGGCCTTGTTATCTGAGGAGATGAGACGCCAAGGTAGGAAGAGTTCCACTAATGAGGCCTTGATTGTGAGAGGCAGAAATCAAGACAAAAGTAGGCAATCAAAAGGCAGATCTACATCACGTGAGAGATCTAAAAACACTGATCGATCAAAGATGCGGTGCTGGAAGTGTCAAGAACTTGGACATGGTAAAAAGGACTGTCCAAACAAAGCAGCTAAAAAAGACAAGGCTGATCCTAAGAAAAAAGAGGACGACGACGACTTGTACTTGGTAGCGGCTTATGTGGCTCAGTCAGATTATGATGTGTAGTATATTGACAATGGAGCTTCTTATCATATGACTTCTCATAAGGAATGTTTTGCAAGTATGAGAAATATAATAGGGGTAGTGTCTACTTGGGAACAGTGAGACACTAAGGATAGTTGGACGTGAGAAAGTTAGACTTAAAATGAGTGATAGGATAGTGAAGACCCTCCCTAGAGTTATGCATATTCCAAGACTCAGCAGAAATTTAATATCAGTGGACATGATGACAGATGTAGGCATCACCTTTAGTTGCACTAAAGATTCATGCAAGATGACATGCGGTTCGATGGTTGTTGCGAGGGGTACTAAATATAATACTTTGTACAACCTGTTAGGAGACACTGTTGAGCCTCAATTTGAGAGTGCGTTGATTTCTAAGATAAAGTCTTGTGATGAAACTAGTGTAGCAATGTTGTGGCATCAGCGACTTGGACACATAGGAGAAAATGAGCTTTCTACCATAGCCTTAAAACAACTAGTGAAAAGAGTCCCAGATTATTCTATGGGATTTGGCTTTTGTGAACATTGTTTGTATGGAAAACAAAACCGAGTAAAGTCAAAGGGTGAAGGTACAAGGACTACATGAGTGCTGGATTTGATACACAGTGATCTTTTGAGTCTTCGGATGAATCACTTGAAGGATCAAGGTATTTCGTTTCCTTTATAGATGATTACTCAAGGTATGCTTGGATTTATTTCTTGAAGAGGAAATCAGATGTGCTTGAAAAGTTCAAGGCATTAGTTGCAAATCATCTTGATAGAAGGATCAAGGTTCTTCGGATTGACAATGGTTTGGAATATAAGTTTGTGGACAAATATTGTACAGGAGTATGCATTGTAAGACAGAATACTATAAGGTATACACCTTAGCAGAATGGATTGGCAAAACGACTGAATCGCACCGTCATGGATTAAGCAAGATCTATGTGAAGTTGGGCAGGCTTGGAGCCTGAGTTTTGGGCAAAAGCAGTTGCTACAGCATGTTACTTGAAGAATCGAACTCCTACTTCAGTGGTAAAGAATCAAACACCATACGAGGTAATATTTGGGAAGAAGCCGAGTATGGGTCATGTTCATGTATTTGGTTGTGATGCTTATATGCATGTGCCTAAGGAGAAAATGACAAAGTTTGACTACAAATTTGAGAAATGCAAGTTTGTTGGCTACATAGATGGAGTCAACGGGTACAAATTGTGGAATTCAGAGTCCCAAACTATTGTGTACAATAGAGATGTGGTGTTTAAAGAAACACAAAAGGTTGATGTTGTCACTGAAGGTTTACATAAGGAGACTATTCATGTTGAGTTGGATGTGAGCTCAATAAGGGATGTGGAAGATGAAGACCCACATGGTACATCAGAAGCTATTGATGATGATTTAGATGAAGACCCACATGGTACATCAAAAACTATTGATGATGATTCAGATGAAGACCCACATGGTACATCAGAAGCTATTGATGATGATTCAGATGAAGAACAGTCAGTTCAACAGAATGATGGTGATAGTGTTGATTTAGATCGTGGAGTGGAGGCTGAACAAAAGCCTCAAGTAGAGCCTACATTGAGGAGATCTACACGGGTTAGGAGAACACCTAACAGGTATTCACTTAGTGCCTCTTATGCTTTGACAGTCACCAATGATGAACCTGGTTTAGTTAAAGAGGCGGGAGCCTTGGATGGTGTTAATCTATGGGAGGAAGCAATGAAAGAGGAGATGCAGACACTTGTTCAAAATCACACGCGGAAGCTTGTGAAATTACCTAAGAGTAGGAAGGCAATTGGGTGCAATTGGGTATTTAAAAAGAATCGAAATGCAGATGGTAAAGTGGAGAAGTATAAAGTTAGGCTGGTTGCGAAGGGGTATTCTCAAATAGAAAGAGTAGAGTACGCAGAGATCTTTTCACCAGTGGCAAAACTAACATCTATTAGAACTGTTTTATTTGCAACATCTTATGATCTTGAGGTTGAGCATATGGATGTAAAGACAACCTTCCTTCATGAGGATTTGGAGGAGAAGATCTACATGAAGCAGCTGGAGGGGTTTGTGGTCAAAGGAAAGGAGGACTTGGTTTGCAAGTTGGATAAATCTTTGTATGGCCTAAAACAGTCACCTCAGATGTGGTATCAAAAGTTTTAATAGTTATGCTTAACAGATTAGATTCACTCGAAGACAAGCCGATCATTGTGTATATGTGAAGAAGTTAGGTAAAGATTTTGTCATTCTGACTTTGTATGTTGATGATATGCTCTTGGTGGGTAATAGTAAGAAAACGATCAAAACTATTAAGGGATTGCTAGCACAACAATTTAAGATAAAGGATCTTTGGGTTGCTACTTACATCTTGGGCATGCATATACGGAGAGATCGAGGATAACAGAAACTGTGGCTTGGGCAAAGAAAATATGTTGAATGAATCTTGAAGAAGTTCAACATGTCTAATTGTAAGTCAGTTAGGACTCCTATGTCAGTTGGAGTTAAAGTGTTTGCGGAGCTATCTACTAAGAGTGATGAGGAGAAGGAGCAGATGACACACATTTCATATGCTATCGCGATTGGTAGCTTAATGTATGTAATGATGTGTACTCGACCAGATATTGCTCATTCAGTGGGAGTATTGAGCAGGTATATGTCTAATCCAAGCAAGGAGCATTAGACTGTTGTCAAGAGGGTGTTTAGGTATCTTCATGGAACTTCAGATTATGTTTTATGTTTTGAGGATAATGGAGATAAGGTGTCTCTTGGTGTGACAGAGTCAGTTAATGCAAATTGGGGTAGTGACTTAGACTGTCGAAGATCGACAAGTGATTATGTATTCAACTTGTTCGGTGGACCAGTTAGTTGGATGAACAAGAAGAAAAGTGTGGTTGCCTTGTCATCTAGTGAAACAGAATACATGGCCTTCACTCATGCGGGGAAGGAAGTAATATGATTTTATCGGTTGTGCAAAAAGTTTTGGTTTAAGGGAAAATCCGTTGTGGTGAAATGCGATAGCCAAAGTGCTATACATTTGGCAAAGAATCCAGTGTATCACTCCAGGACGAAGCATAATGACATCTAGTGTCATTTTGTTTGAGAAAAAGTTGAGGACAAAGTGGTGCACAAGGAGAAGGTTGTCACAGTGGTAAATTGTACAAACTTCTTAACAAAACTGATTACTTTGGATAAGTTTCAGTAGTATACTTCTGAAGTTAGGTTGAGGACTCGGAGTATGGGAGCCTGTTGCATTGTGTATAAAGTATTCATCAAGTGGGAGAATACTGGAGTTTGATCATACTTCAATATTATCATTTTCTAATTAAAAATAGGTTTTTTCTTTTTCCTATTGGAATGCGTTTTATTCCTAATCAAAATAGGTTTTCATTTGGGTTTGAATTTTTTTTATATTTTTAATTTCTTTTGGATTTCTAACATTATGTTGGGGGTTCATAAATATAATAGTTTATTGTGTTTATAGAGTAAAAAAATAAATAAATTATAATATTTAGTTATTTGTGAGAATCTCTTACAAGGGGATGAGAATATTATGTAACTATTGAAAGTGTCTAAGGTAGATTAGCAGAGTGTGAGATATTCCACCATAATTGTAACTTGTGAAAATTTTGGATCAATAGTAATAATATTCAAACATACTAGATGTAAGCCGAATTTGATTGAACCCGAGTAGATTTTATATTTTTTTCTGTGATTAAATTATCTGTTTACTTACAATTTAGTATTTGTTAAAGTTTTATTCCCAACACCTGGTACATGAATATAATAGTTTATGTTGAGAACTCCATAATAATCATGTTTTTAGCCAAGATTGTAAACACACCTTATACTCCTACTACAGTAACTTTATACTTTGTGTTTGGCTGCAGGTTTCAGACCATGCTCAGGATTAATGTATTATAATACATTATCCTAGACTTCAACATAAAATACACATAATTTTCAAAGTCATTCTTAATTATGTATTTTCGGTGTAAAATATGTACACTTGCGCACAGAATCAACTCAACTACTACATCACGTCTCATTCATCACCTGTTCATTTTTCGTTGAAGAAAATCGTTTGAGTAATTGTTACCTAATATTGAGTTTTATACGAGAGTGGCCTGCAAGTTTCTATTGATTGATTGTGTTAGAGTGTTGTAAAAAAGAAAAAACAAAGTGTGTTGTGTTGGTGAGTGCTCACCAGATGCATCTGTAGCCATGCAACAGGGATTTGTATAGTATTGTGTTCCAAAATATAGGATATGGTGTTTGATTTTTTATACGTATTTTAGTATGAAGTTTAATATACGTTGAATAGTTTGTTTTTTTAAATTAAAATTAAAAACTAATAATAATAATTTAAATGAAGATTAATATGATATAAAAATTATAATAAAATAAAATATTTAACATTTATAAAATTTCACCTAAAATTATGTTAAAAAAAATTTAAAGTCATATATTTTAAAATGAAGGTAGTAATTATACTCGTAATAAAGATAGAATCGTTATTACATTAAATAAAGTAGTCTCCAATACTACTACTCTCTATATTATATCCACAACGTTTTTATTTAGTTATTTTTTAATTTCAAATTACACATATCACTATCAATAATTAATAATCATAATAACATAAAATTTATTGATATTACTCCACATTCGCCCTTATATAATTTGACGCTCAGATTTCCATAACAAATGACACTACACCACTACAAAATAATGGAAAAATAAAAAAGGAAATAGAGAAAAAATAATTTTATTTTCTCCTTGAAATATGATAACAAGAAGTAAAAAAACACGGCGCTAATAAAAAAACCGGGAGGAGTATTAACTAGCGCAAGAGTAGTTATTTTTTATTTCAAATTAGTAGGTAACATTTAGTCTTAATACCAAAAAAAGGTAACATTAGTCTTAATACCTTATTTAAGAATAATAATATCAATTGATAAATATTTAGGTTCTTATAGATAGATAGCGAATAAAATATTAGAATATAGAAAACAGATCGCATAGTTTCTATAACATAAAAAATTGATAACTTTTTTAGAAAAGGAAAATGAAAAAGAAATTCATTTAATAGTTTTTAATTTCAGATTTCAAAATTAAGAAAAGCAATCATACGAAAATTTGAAGAAAATAATCAGGAAAATCAATCATACGAAAATTCTACATAATGACTAATTCACTCTTTAAAGGGCATCCACTTTATTCTTTAAAAGAATAATAAGTATAACTTTTATATTTAAAAAATGTTAGGTAGACCCACCTCAAGGTTATAATAGAAATCTATCTCAAGGATATAATAAAAATTTTATTCCAAAAAAGTGATCTCCTTAAATTGTGTGCAAATTGTATTTCAGTCATCCTTTTTTAAAAAGAGGGAGTATATGTTATATATTTTATAAAATTTTAAATTTTTATTTATATGAAGTTTTGACTAAAATACTTTTAATTTCTTATATTTATTAAATAATAGAAAATATCTAACATATACTCCGTATTAAATATCACTTAAAAATATATGTAGCGATAAATATTTTGGACAAAAAAATAATATTTTAATGATTGCGCATTGAGATTATCTTAGAGTGGATGGATTATTTAAGGGGTCCAAATCTCCTGTCACATTAAATATCATATCTTATATTCCATCATTTCTTATAATTAATACATGAATCTTTTTAATTATTTTCTATCAAATGATGTAAAACTCGTTTTAAGACAACGTGACAATTCTAAAGGGGAATGAGATAAACTTACATCAATTCCTGTTCATAATTCGGTCATACAAAAGTCTCGTAATTCTAGATGACGTGACAATTTTAGAGGAGAATGTGACAACCGGCCATGCAAGAATCTCATCTCTTGCCCTCTCAATCTCAACCAGCCTTGTCAGATTTCTCCACAAAACCAGTCCACTGTCCACCATAACAAATTTACATCAATTCCTGCTCATAACAATACTCTTACCACTCCCAAAAAGCGCACTCATCCAATGATTCTCAGAAGTCAGAAACATGCCTTTACTGCCTCTGTTTTTCAAGATGCATGCTCTTCATAAAAATAACACTTGGGATTTAGTTCTAAAATGTCCCGGTATTACAACAACAATGCTATGTCGACACTTGCGACCGCAAGGAACCGTTTCAACTTTCAAGTCTTTGGACCGTTGGAAAGAATTCAACCACGACGATATAAATTATACAGAGTCCTCAAATTTTTCATAACTTTAAAGAACTTTCTTTCGGTCATCACAACAACAAGGAACATCGTTAATGTAATTTCTGAATTTTCAAAATTTGTATGCCTTTTGTTGTGAGAATCTAAAATCGCACTAAATTGCAATCTCTCACCATTATTAATTGTATAATCTATTATTTTTAGATTATCCTTCCTTATTTTTCATTTTACAAACAAATGAAAAATTGAGAGAAAATGAAGAATGATTATAAACTCAGAGATTTCAAATTTAGAAAGTACAGAGTAAGAGGGTCTCCACGTAAACTTCTCAGATCTCTGTTTTCTAGTTCTCATGTGGTTAGTAGCTAGTTAAAATCTTACTAGGCAACTTCTCTAGCATGATGCATGGATGAAACACATTTGCAATAGTAAAATCGCTCGCCATTTTAACTCTCTCCTTTCTTTCATGTAACCATCTTCTTTCCTTTTATTTTATTGTAAAATTATAAAATGTTATTTTATCATTATTTAAATCCATCCTTTGTAATCATAAATTTGAATATTATATTTTTTTTTTCTTAATCCATTCATTGTATTAAAAGAATCACATTTTATTTTATTTAATACTAAATTATACATTTTTAAAATTCAAAATTCAATGATATTTAATTCAACGATATTTTTATAATATTGTTATATAAAAAATAATTTATTTTGTTGAAAATTTTATATTATTTAATATCAATTACTCTATAATCAAAATTAATTGAATATTTATAATTTAAGATCATATAATTTCTAATTATTTAAAAATTAAAGGATTATTAATTATTTATTTTTTATTACACATGTAATGTGTGTCGCTAAGAATTAACATGTATTCATTTTTTTGGTACTTTCTGTCTGGTATCCGAGTTATCTCGACTAATTCAGACGCACTTGGGTTAGACCCTTTTGGAAACAGTACTCTTAACAGTATATTTTACATTCTCAGAACTCAAAATTGAAATCTCTAATTAAATGAACTCATCTTTCCACCTGAGCCAACATGTATCGGTAACATGTATTCATTTTTGGTAACAAGTCAATGTACTAGAATTTCAACCGAAAACATACACAAACTTTTATGTATAATTTTTTTTTTCGTTACAAACTTGTATATATCTTTAATACATATTTATTTTTACCTTTTAAATAGGGAGTTGATATTAACCGGGTAGAAAAGTGTTTTATCTTTTAAACCAGTTGCCATGTTAATATCTTAAGTACATATTTATTTTTACCTTTTAAATATCAGACACTTATTGATTAAATTAAAACTATGTAAAATTAATAAGTATATTTCATTAATAATTGTGCATATCCTATTGTTAATTTTGAAATTCGCATTTTTTTTGTGTTCGTAAATTTTATATTTAAAATAATTAATTTGACTTTCAAATGTAAGATTGGACATGCGCCCTTCGGCTTCTGCATTGGAGCAGGCAATAGAATGGGCTATTCCCATTCCCTCATTCTCATGTTCAGTTTGAGAAAAGATTAGGAATGGTCATTCAGGCATGATCGGTCATTCAGGCATGAGAGGTGTTATTGGAATTATAGGAGAATTAAATATATTTTCGCTATTTGATATTTCACGTAAAGTTTATTTATTTCTTTTTTACAAAATATAATAAATATTATGTATATTTTTAAACTTACGTATAACATGTGTTTAATTAAAATTTTACACATAATTTATTATTTTTTAATTCTCCTAATTTTTGTAATACCGGTGTTCGACGTCCATTTTCTCAGCCTAACCTTACGGACGGAATGAGAATATTGGACAAAATAGCCCAACCTGGATCGCCACTGTAAGTCCCTCGCTCTTTTCTCTTCAACAGTCCCTCCTCTCTCTTTTCATCACCTCGGCTAATCGTCGTCGTCGCCGTTGTTATCACTGTCATAATCGCCGTTGTCATCGAACATCCCGTTGAACCTCCGCGATTCTCTTGCGAAGGTGAGTCTACTGTATCTCTCTTCAAATCTTTTCAAATTTGTGAATTCAATTATGCTGAAAGTTCAATTGTTGATCATTTGTGTTTGTGGGTTCTATTCTTTTGTTTATTTTTAATGGGGAAGTTGTTTCTTTGCTTCTCCAATTGTTGAATTGTAATTCTTACCATTCCTTCGAGAAATGAGAAAGTTCAAGACAGTATGTTATGGGAAAATTGTGTGTTTTAACATAACAATTACATGATGGTTAATTTTTTAACCATTCAGGAAAATTAATGGATACAGCTTTTTTTCATATGGTGGTTAATTTTTGTGGGTTTTTATTTTCATATGGTGGAAAATTTATGTGTTTTTGTTGTTAATTTCAATTGTTGTACTGTTTTATTGTACTCCCTGTTTAAGGCATTAGCTTCAACTTTGTGTTAATAGTGTTTGATTATCTTTTTGTGTAGGTTGATGATCTAGGTCTCTTGAAATAATTTGTTTTTATTACTGATATATGATTTTTGATGAAGGGATTGTTGTGTAAACTTTAATTACGCCCCTTGTCGTCCTTGCCTCTTTGATTTATTAGTTTACTGGTGGTTGAAGTTTGTGGAAGATATGGTCAATTACGTCGATCTAATGATTTGAACACTTAAGTAAATGATCACTTATTAACTAGGTAAGTTTGATGAAGGGATTGTTGTGTAAACTTTAATTACGCCCCTTGTCGTCTTTGCCTCTTTGATTTATTAGTTTACTGGTGGTTGAAGTTTGTGGAAGATATGGTCAATTACGTCGATGTAATGATTTGAACACTTAAGTAAATGATCACTTATTAACTAGGTAAGTGGCTACGCTTCGGCTAAATGTAACCTAGATTTCTAATTTGAGAATGCTGTAAATGGGATAAACTTTTATTTTTCAAACGAAGTATTGATGATTGGGGCTAATCCTTTATGATTTGCATCCATTGTTAAGCTAGGGCAGAGTACTTGATCTGAACCATGGTTTTTATTACCTTTTGATTTCAATCTACATTAAGTACAATAATTTGACGTTGTTAATACGGTTATGCTGTTTAATTTAATCTAGTTACACTACAACAGACCTGCTTGCCTTTGTTAAAATTATGTACAAGTGAAGCATGAACCAGTATTATTGTCCTACTGCGTGAATACATTTTAGAGTCTTACACGTTGTTGAACATTTTAAATACCTTATATTGGATCTGCATTGAGTCTCACAACTTGGAGTGCCAAACTGCATGATATTCAGTATTACCTCTTGAAGGTTTGTCTAGATTTTTGGTCGATTTATTCCCCTTCATTTCTGTTCATTTTAGACATTCCTTTGCCTGAATTGCTTCAACCCCGTACTGGTGCATTCGCTAAAGAAGTTTGTGGGAATTCTGTTGCTTGTGTTGAATAGCTTAGTGTATGAGATGTCACTGGTATTTTCTGCGGGTTTGCCTTTCAGAACAGGAATTAGGCTATAGTAGTGTTGGTTGTTATACCTTTGTCAGATGCGGATCACAGTAAGGTGTTAGAGATAGTTGAGCTTTTTACGTTAAAAGTGTGGATTAGCCCCTAAGAGAGGGCTGAATTTTGTATGAAGTCTCTCTATGAAATTCTTATTTTATATTAATACTTTTTCTTCAAGGACATATGGAATGCACAAATTTGATTTTATGATTCTCCTTGGACCATGAAACTATTGTCTCGAATGCTCTTGGGGAGATTTTTTGAGCTCTCATTTTTGCAAAGGTTGCAGTTGCACCTGTACGTTTTCCAGCTCTCTCCGTAGGCAGAAGTTTCACTTGTTCAAGTTTTGGCAAAAGACAAGAATTCTGTCAAATTAAGATGAAAAAGAGCCTCGGTCTGCACTCTTAAGGGAACTCAGCAACAAGGAAGAATATAGGCATTCAGTCTGCTATGAAGTATAGTCGAATGATAGCATAATATTGTCAACTGTTATTTCACAAAACTATCACCTATTTGTGTATATGTTTATGGAACCTGAAATAGACAAGGGAATAAGTAAATCAGCCATACAATTTATGTGGATAGTATAGGATCAAATGGCTTGAGAGGAATCTATCAAAAGTATATGAGATCAATCGAAAGTTTGTGGGGTGGGGTGGGGGACAGGGTTGGGTCGCATGTAAATGTTGAATTTAATCAATAATTATTAATTATACAATTCTTAGATGTGGGTAGTTTTGACAATTTACCATTCATCCTATCTTTCATTCCATACTTCATTATATGTTCAACTGCACAAAAGAATGAAAATTTGATTCCCTCCTTCATTCCCATTCTTATTCCACTAATCGAACTAAGCATAAGTGTTATTCATTTTTCTATGCATTAACTTTATGTTATTACTTATTAATGAAATATATAGAATATATCACTAATTGATGTTTCTACTGTTAAAAACTATGTATTTTTTAAATACGTTCTTGTTTTCAGCATTTAGAATTCGCAAAATGATCCCGTGCTTTGTGCAGGGCCAGCGGGGGCTAACTAGTATAAACAAAAGTTATGCTATTTGTTTTAAAATTAGAAATACATTTTTTTAATATAGTACAAGATTCAAATCTATAAGTCAATTTATGATATGAATTTGTAAACTTTTTGGTATTCAAGAGTAATCTTTATGTACTTCGAGTTATTTCGCTTTAACATTATTAAAATTAAAAACTTAACTTCAATTTTGAATCATAAATTTCACAAGTGAAATGTATTTTTAATTTTGAAACGAGGGAGTACTAAATTTTAAGAGAAAAAATCCCTGAATATATAAATATTCCAGATCATATTATATAATTACTTACGAATTAACTAATGTAACAATACGGTGTAAAATATAAAAAAATATCACTCAAACGTTCACTCAAACAGCCACCACACCCTTATTCAAACCATCACCACTACCACCACCATCTGCATCTCCCTCTCCCTTTGTACAATATTGCCACCACAATTCACTATTACCAGCTTCTCGTCTTAGTTGGGTATTCATAAACCTCTCTTCACCTTGGAAGTGATGTGTAATTTAGAAAATATTAAATTGGGCCTCTTTAGTTTTGAGTTGATTTACAAGTAATTATAGTTTAATTTCGCAAATTGGAGTATTATTTTATTGTTTATTTAGTATTATTGATTTTGATTTGTCTCTACAATTCCATAAGTTGGCTTGCAAATTGCTTCTTGTTGGTCGACTTTGCTTAATTAGGTTTGATTTTGGTGAGATTAACTAAAGTAGCAGCTAGTAGAGGAATTTTTAATTGAGTTTCGCTGATGTTGCAGCTAAGGTAGTTTTCTTGTTAATTCTCTATAATGACAGGGTTAAACAAATAATGTGGATTGGTAGGCAGTGTACTAGTAAAAAAGAGTGGTAGATGCTGATATTTGAAGTAGAAGAACAAGGAAAAGCTTTTGATTATTACAGTTGATATGCAATCAAAGGCTCATTGTTTATGTAATTCTCATGCATTGTGATATGTAGGACTTTGCCTAGAATTTTAGTTAATTAGAAGCTGCAAAAACACAATCCTGCAGCTAGCTTATATTTCTATTGTGTTATTTGATCTTATGCAACTAGGTGAAGTGTTGAGTATGAAAGTATATATTATCCAAAATGAATATGAAATTGGGTTTTGATTGTATGACTCTTCAAATTTTAGTTCCATTGTAAAACTATATTAGTGTTCGCTCATATTCTACTTGTTTACACTTCAATGTTCTTAAAACTACTTGACATACCTGACAAGAATGAAATGTTATACCCAAAAAAAAAATAACTAAATAAATAAAAATCTACAACTTATACTTCTTAAGAACAAACTTGCAGCAACCTTCAAATTTTTCAAGCACCTCCAGAAAACAAGTAACCTGAACCAGCTAAGTTTAAAGCAATTCTACAATATTTATCCAATGCTGCCTCATCCGTTTTGAACTTTAGAATCATAGGAACTTGTATATCAATGTTAGTCTGCATAATGATATAGAGGGGAAAAAAAAATTTAACATATGCTAGTATGCTACAATCGTAACAGCTGAATTTTTCTTGGTTCAAAAAAAGTAATAATATATCTAATCGCAAGTTTAACCAAATTCTAGTAAAGTGCGAGATCATTATCTGCTATAGAACATCTATCATCGTGGATTGATCTATTCTGTGGTGGGACAGGAGAAACCTTGCAGATTTGTATATGGGACACCCTAGAAGTGCTAATAACTTGAGTGTTAATAATTCCAGTAAAATCAGAAAAAGGTGTGTCCAAAGTTGTTATGACAACTCCAAAGCATATACCAGAAACTATTAGCAAAAGGACTCAAAATCCTAATATAATCAACGTCATTTGTTTGCCAGCTCTAATACTATGATATCAAATCACTATCTAGGGCATCGTTGTTAAAGGCACGCCTAGGACCTCGCCTAGGCTCAAGGCCCATCCCATCCCACCATTTGCGCCTCACCTCACATGAGGCCCATCCCCTTCAATGTGGCTCATGCCGCATGGGCTGGGGCACAAGGAACGAGGCCCCTTTGAGGTGCGCCTCATTGAACCAAGGCCCTTTTGTTTTATCTTTTGAAACGTTGTTGGCACAATTTTGGGTGTGTACTTGGCATTAATCTTACTCTGTACTTCTTAGTGCTAAGTTAAATAGTAGTACAAGATACTTGCCATTTAATTTTGTATTCAACTATCTTTTGATAGAAACTTGTCCCAACAATTTTTTGTTCTGCTATTGAGTACTAGGGATTAACACTTATCAGCTACTGTTAGTAAGTAGTTGATCACCACTTGTTCCGATATGTTGTTGGCTATTATTAGTTACAATATAGATAGTTAATTTGTACTTTTTAAATATTAGTTGTGAGCATTTCTAGACTTTAATTTTTATGATTGCTTGATAGGTGAGCTATTAGATATATAGCTGATCAAATATGTTTCTATTATTTTAAATATGCGCTTCTCACTTCGATAAGGTGCGCACCTCACCTTGTGCCTAAGGCCCAGAGAGACCTTTGCACCTTAAATGATTATGATCTAGAAAAAGCTTCTACACAGTTTGAATACTAGAAAAATCATAGTTGGCATTCTCTTACCAGCTTAGTTAAGGCATCGACTTCCTGTTACTGTGGCACATGGTCATTTTTGGATACAAAGTTAGTGATCTTTAGTAGTTCACATTGTTCTTGTACTGGTAGCAGTTCCAAAATATTATTCAACCATTTGGAACTACAGCTTGTAGAAATATACAGAGAATTTGCGACTAAATCTGAGCAAGAATAAATTAAAATGGGTTGTTGCTTTAGTACACTAAAGCTTCCGCTTTGAATAATGAATATGATAGTAGCATATGGTGTACAGGAACAAAAGACCATTCACCTTAAATTTGCTCTGTATCTATGAATATTTGTATTCTCTTCTTAGCACAGTGCATGTCATCTTATTAGCCCATAAAAAAGGGCCCTTCTCATGTTAACCAAGGCTTCGGCCAATGAATCTTACCTCAATACGACCCGACCTAGCCCATGGCCACACCATGTGCCATAAGACATAGAACCTCCTCCAATTTCTCTCTCTCTCAAGTTGATCTCCATTTTTCTTCTCCGCAGTTGGGTTCATGACTTTATGGTGGTCATGGGGACAGCGGTAGTGACCAGGGGGACAACAGCCGATGGTCATTGGGATGACGATGGTGGCTAACCTCTGTGGTGGTTATCTATTACTTAGATGATTAGGTTCATCAACATATAAATGTTGAGGTAGAGATCCCGATGATGGTGTTAGTTGTTGGTAAATGATGGTGGTGGCTGGACAGATGTGCGGCGTTGGCTATTGTATGAGAAGGTCGTCGAAAGCTTTAGGAAGATTATGAAATCAAAACCCTAGGAGAGAATCAGGGGAGGCAGCTGGTTTAGGTGTTTTCTTTCTTTTTTATCAAAACTAAGTAGCTTAACTAACTAGTGCATAGATTTTAAGTGAGCTGTATCCCCATGTAGATATATCCGCTCTCTATTTATTGCTAATTTTTGTTAAAGAGACATCGAGTATCTAGGATGTTTTTAAAAAAAAAAAAAAAAATTGTAGAGGACGATTTCTCAGTTTTTTCTGAATTATATATATTATACCTGGATATTTGGAAGAGATGCATTACGTTTAAGGAGAGATTGTGTGGAAATATGAAAATTTTGTGTCTTTATGCTTAATTTTTTACTTGAAGTTGCCTTTACTTTATTATTATCGAAAGACATATATGGCATTAGCATCTGGCAAATTCAAGATATCTTCTCCTAGGATTAT
This sequence comes from Centella asiatica, assembly GCA_014636745.2. Taxonomy (NCBI): domain Eukaryota; kingdom Viridiplantae; phylum Streptophyta; class Magnoliopsida; order Apiales; family Apiaceae; genus Centella; species Centella asiatica. The sequence goes on along the minus strand of CM025780.1, from coordinate 27,409,387 downwards.
GGTTATGCAATTCTAAACTTGTTCTGTGTAGACTAAGGGATCACACAATTTATGGAGTTAACAAACTCAGCCAGCAAGTTTAGTGGCTTGCTGTATTCCACGATCATAATTCATTTAAAGTTGAAAGATTTTGCTGCGTAATGGTTTTCACTTTTGTTATGACAAAATGATTCTGTCAGAATTTTGGCTTTGCTAGCTATATCTGTTTTGAGAAAAGTTGACTTAGATATGCATGTAAACAACAAGTGTTACAATGCCTAGAAAAGAAATAAATGTTTACTCTGCGCTTTAGATCTCTGGGATTTAAGTTTCTTGTCAGCGGATGATAGTGAATGTGCATCCTTGCAGATTCTACTATATGTGTGCACTTTAATATTCATTGTGGTCTAGAATGAGATGATCAGTTATAACATTAAGAGATAGTGTAAAGGAGCTTATAAAAGTTATAACATCTGTCTTCGAGTGTGCAATCTAGTGTAAAGAAGAACAAAGCATTGATGCATTTGGATGTGATGAAACTTGAGTCAACTCCATTTGTCTAGAACAATATATTAGCAAAATTTTAAGTATGGGGGCTTTTTTTCTAAATGGTGAATATTGTCAAAGGTCATAAGATATCAATAAAATTTCGACTAGTCCATGTGACCTCTCTACTCTAATCTTTTAAATGAAATTTTGGCCATAAATAGACCACCCTGAGATCTTTTGCATGAGAGAACATATATAATTTGGTTTTTATCTTTTTGTGTGCTGTTTCAAACTATTATATACACACATACACACGTGCACACATATGTATGTATGTATACATGTATGTGTGTATATATGATTTGGCCTGTTTTTGTTAACTTTTCCATGTTAAGTGCTGAATATGAGAAATTGAGCTAACTTTAAAATGTCATCTGTGTACTGGTGTAGCATTATACTCTTATGTTTGCCCCCCGAAGGAAATTGATGTTTCTGAAATGTTAATTTTCTGTCACAGTGACTCTTGCTTTTGCTTATTCAAAGCGTGATCAATTGCAGCCAGCTTCTTGGACTAAATTGTCGGTTTTGTGCTGATGAAGATGTATGTGTATTCACGACATTATATTCGTTAGTTACTTATTTGATCCCTGTTACATTGAACCTTGAGACGGCATTTGGATTGAGTGAATGAAATGTAAAGGGAAATAAATCAAAAATTATAATGAATTTAGTGAAAAGTAGTGATGAAAAGAGCGATGAGGAGGAATGGGAAGGAGAATCACAATGAAAAAAACAGTAATAGATCATTTATCCTCCTTATACATGGAATAAAATTACATATGGGAGAAATGGTTCATTCCATTACCATCTCCCATAGGGACCATAAAATTTTGTGATCTCCTGTTGTAATTACACATAGATCAAATTTATTCTCCCTCGTTTTCCATTCCCTCGATCCAAACACAGTGTGACAATAGCTATATTTTAGTTCTTCTGGTGATTCAATCTGCTCAATATGAACTCTTTGCAGAATAAAAGCCAATGCTGGTCCACTTACAAATTTTGAAGTAATTGATTTCTTGCGATCTAGAGGGGCTGGAAAGGACCCTACATGGGTTATTGCTCCTATAGCACCATCAGAGTTTAAGGTTGGTGTGTGTGTGTCCGTGTAGATATATATTTTCCCTCCCTTTCACGATCTTGTTTATTATGAAATTCTTGGATTAAGGCATCAAGTATTCGCATGCGGTTAACTTTATTTTTTCCTTGTGTTGAATTGTTTGGAGCAGAATGCTTCTTGCAATCAGACACAAGAGAGCATTAATGATTTTGTGTTTCTTCTTTAGGTTTTTGATTATTTGGAACAGAGTACTTCTTGCAATCAGACGCGAGAGAGCATCAAAAAATTTGTTATACAGTCCAAAGACTACAAGCTCTCAAAAGCTGAGATTCTCAACATCATTAACGTTAGACCTTCATCTATTGTTGAAATTTACTCGGTAATTCTACCATAATGTTTTAAACAAGTTTGTTCATATAAATTAGTTTGGTGAAGTATTTTCAATATATGCAAACCTAGTCATGGTTACAAGACTCTCCCTTTCCTTTCCTTAAACACCTGCCACCGCGTCACAGACGCACAAGTTATGGCTAATTCGTAAAAGAAATAGTTTGTATTCAAGTGAACTGCGCTAGTGAATGACCAATGTGAATTTTTAAATGTTGAAGGACCGTAAGTTTATCACTCTCTCCCCTGTTTTTTCCCCTCCTTTTTCCGGTTGATCCCTCATTTTCTTTTACTCCCATCTGTTCCATAAAAGTAGTTAAATTTCAGTAGATTAATACTATGTTTTTTAAATACTAACTTTCAAAATCTCATACTGACCGGTAACACTTTTCCGAGCGTTTTGTAATCTTTTTATTGATTAAAATCAAACAAAATCACATGAAATTTGAATTTTATACTCTCCAAATGTACCACATAATAATTATCAAATGGAAGTATTTTGTGGAATTGTAGGCTTGTTTTGCAAATTAATTATTATTTTGTTTTCCTACATATCAAATTGCAGATTATAGAGGAATGCGAGAAACGCATTGTTGATACGGATGCCGAAGAATTTGTGGATATGGTGGTACAGACACTGCCCCCTTCTCCAACTCAGATGGAATTCAATGAGGGAGATGAAGAACAGTCCAAGGCAAGCTGACAACATAGAAATGTGGTTCAATTGTGGGAAACGAGAGTATTTGTTTGGTAAAACCTACAGCTGACATAAACCTATGTTCGTTGTTTTTGTGATATTAGTGTCGTAAAACCTGCCATTGATAAACACAGACCTTGCCATACATGAACTGTAGCAAGCAGAAGAAACTTAAACTGTGTTTCCTCCATTACTGTAATATTAGGTGCGTTGATCATTCGATGTTTCAGCGGAGTTGAAATGTTCATTTTCATGTAGCACAGTGATAGACGTCATTATCAGTTAAATGTTTAGTCAAATCAAGAGAAGCTTATGCATTTAATGGAAAATCAGAACGGTTCCGACATTCTGTGGAGGCAGTTTACGTATCTTTTTGGGTACACTTCACCATCTTGATTGGAACTTAGGTTAGTTTACGTTTGGATTGAGGGTACATAACGAGATGAAAAATAAATTTGATTCATGTGTAATTTTATTATAGAAGATTATAAAATTTTATGATTTCTATAGAAGATGGTGGTAGAATAAACTATTATTTCCGTATGTAATTTTATTTCATAAGGAGAAGAAATGGTTCATTTTTTTTGTTCATTGTGATTCTTCCTCCTATTCTTCCTTATCACTTTTTTCACTATTACTTTTTATTAAATTCTTTTTAATTTTTAAATTATTCATTCTCTCATTTCATTTCTTCAATGCAAATGTAACATTATGGTCTAGAATTTTGAATTGATTTAACCACCTTCCTCTCCCCTTTGGTTTGTCCAGAGTACAATTAACCTTCGGATTTCGAAATCAATATTCGCCATTATTCACAAATAATAATCCAACTCAGTCAAATTTCGTGTATTATACTACAAAATAACTACGAAGGTTTGCACCTACAAAGGCCGGGCAATTATACATATATACTAGAACAGATAAATGAATATACTAACACTATGTTTATGAGTTTATTTTTGGCTAGAAAAGAAAAGAAATAGATAGAAAATTTTAATTTTCTATCTATTTCTTGTGTTCACAAGTTTTTAAGATGATAGAAAAGGATTCTTGACACTTTTCTTACCTAAGTTTTCTTATAAAAAATAACATAATTTGAATAGAAAACAAATTTAACATTACATGTCATGTTATAATGTCAATAATACTTTTACATTGTAAATAGTATAAAATATAATATTAAGGTTAATGTAGTCATTTAACATCTTACTTAAGTTTTCTTTTCTCTTCCTTCATTAAACTCAAAAACAACCCAAAAAAAAACTTATAAATTTACTATTCTATTATTTTTTATTCATTAAAAAAATTTCTAGTCATTTCTTTTCTATCCAAAACTCTTGAACATAGCGTTAAACAGGTAAATGGTGTCTAAAAGACTGAAAGAAAAAGGAAACTGAAAATTATTGGTTATGCATGATTTTCATTAATTTTAAAATTCGTTCTAAAAGTCATATCTTTTTGTTGTAGTGTTTCGCTTAAATTTTTGCAACAATGTTATAATCTTATTTTTTAAAATAGTTAATTTGACTTTGAATATTAAAGTAGGATGCTTAAATTTGTGTGGAGACCCTCTTTCCCCGTATGTTCTAAATCTGAATTCTCTGGGTCACTAAAGTTTTCTTTTATTCCTATAATTTTGTAAAATGAATAACGAAGAAGGATAACCTAAAAATGATACTCTTTACCACCCCCCCCCCCCCCCCCCCCCCCCCCCCCCTCCCATTTTAATCGATAAACTTTGATTTTTTTTTTTTTTGTCAAATTGATCAATTTTTGACCAATAAATTATTCTTAATTTTATATAATATAATCACAAAATTAGTATCATACACCTATCGTACTATCAAGTACAGTTTATTTGAAATTAAAATCTACAATCCATTTATTCATATATTAATTTTAAATTTAATTAATTTAAACAAAAAAATTAAAATTTGTCTAAGTAAAATAGAAACGATACAAGTACATTACACAATTAGTAGGGAGTGGATGTTTCGCAATGCAGTGTGATTTTAGGTTCTCACTAGTAACACAACGACGACATACAATTTTGAATTTTTAGAAATTATAGCATTTGCGGTTCTTTACTTACAGTTGCAGTGTGGTACGGAATGAAATGTACTGCTCTAATACGTAGTCTCCTGCTACACAGAGAAATAAGAATCTGATACATCAACTTTTTAATTTTTTATGGTCCCCTGTATTGAGTAAAAATTCTTACATGGCAATTTTTACTAATGTGATAAGTGCGATGTACTATCATAGATTGGAGCAGGAAAGTCGAACTCGGTAAGTACCCACGCACTTGTGATTTAAAAACCACAAATAACTAACTAAAATTGTAGTATTTTTAGTAAACCTATAAATAATACTAATGTGAGATGTTATCTCTTAAAAATTCAGTTAAGGATAATATAAGTTAATGGGCTGATCTATATTAATCGATGAGAACTGAAGTTCATAATTAGAACTTTCCAGTTAGGTCTAGATAAAAATATGACTAATAAACATATCATAATATGATAAGATATAAGAATCTCCTTTCTATTACACTTATGTTTAAGTGTTTGAGCCACTATAAAATAATCATATTATTTTGAAATTAGGTACACAATGTTTACTCAGCTTATTCTCTCTAATACTAACTTATTTTAACATCGAAACATTTTCCAAGGATTGATAACCATGACGCTAGTTAACACATCAAATACTTTTTAGAATAAATAAAGAAATAAAACTTGGACACTAATATGTGCTATTACATATGATAGAAACGACCACTAATATAAAAAAAGATTTCCAAAGTAATTGACACAAAGTAGATAAAAAAAACTTCGAGTCCATACATGAATAAAGCGGTAAGAATCTCTAGTCCTTTCCTTTTAAAATTAAAATCTTGATTGTATTCGCGTCAAGCATAAATTCTATTTTTTATAATTATATATTTATATAAATTAAATTTAAAATTTAAGTTATTTTATAATTGTTTATAATTTGTATAAGTATTCATTATCATTATTTAGTACATTTTTAAATAAAGTTTTATTGCAATAAAAAGTTAAAAATTTTAAAACTCTAAATAAATTAGTTTTATTACATAAAAATCTTAGTTGATAACAAATTAAATTTTAAATGAAAAAGTAATAAGTGGTGTTGAACCAAATTAAAATAAAATTAGAAACTTTTTATGAATAAGATCTTGATTTGGCTTTTTATAACTAGTTTATGATTGATTTTATTGAATGTTGAACCGGTTAAAATAATAATAAGGTTAATCTAGACACATATTTAAGAGATTTTGGATAAAATATTTGTTTAACTGTTTATTTTAAAAAATATCTTTTAATATACTGTGGTTTAATTTTAAAAATTAAATCGAACGTGATATTAAACACCAAACATATCTCCAAAAAGAAATACACAAATTTAAATTTGTGGAGTATATAATCCGCTACCTGACTACTGGTGTTTTGTGTTCCTCCATTGACGTTCTCGAACTAGTGTAAAAAATCAAAGGTAGTAGACAAATAAGACGGAAACTTCCAGAACCTCTGAACACACCTTAACCACAACCTTCCACTCATTTCTCATACCCCAACTCCCATTTATATACACACCTTCACTCCCCCGCCTGTTACTAGCAATTCGGGAAGAAGAAGAAGCAGTTGCAGCTGAGCATATAATTGTCCATGGCGATTGAGGTTCGTAAACTTAATTATCCCTAATTACATCACAAATGTTTCTGGTCTTACTTTATCCGGTTACTATTACTATTTTCATCTGTTTATTGAAATTCGGTTTAATTTTCTAGGCGTGGTTTATGGATGAAAATGATGAAGATCAAAGGCTCCCTCACCATCGAAACCCTAAAGAATTCGTATCGCTCGATCATTTAGCAGGTTTGTTTTCTTTTATCCTTCCAAATTTTTAACTCATCTCGAGTCATTTGTTTATAAGCTAATGGAGGAGTATGATACAGACCTTGGCGTTCTGTACTGGCATCTGAATCCTAATAATTACGAGAACGACGATGAATTGAACAAAATCAGACAAGAGAGGGGCTATAATTACATGGTTGGTACATATTTATATTTGCTCGTGTGATTCTTCTGTTATGTTCTACTGTTTCTGGGATGATTTTTATGGGATTGAGAAAATTTTGGAATGGTTTTGATTGAATTGGGATTGTTAGGATATGCTCGATTTGTGCCCTGAGAAAGTGGAGAATTATGAGCAGAAGCTGAAGAATTTCTATACAGAACACATTCACGCCGATGAAGAGATACGTTATTGCTTGGAAGGGAGTGGGTATTTTGATGTTCGGGGCAAGGATGATCGTTGGATACGGATTTGGATTAAGCCCGGTGATCTCATCATCCTGCCGGCCGGCATTTACCACCGCTTCACTCTTGATACTAGTAACTATGTTAAGGTAACACATGACCCCCAAGTGTTTAACTTGAAAAAGTACGCAAGTCAAACTGTCAACTTATTAAATTTTAAATTATAGTGTTATTACGACATGATTTTTATTTTGACGTATTTGACTTAAAATACATTTCTAATTTTTGGAGCGGAAGGAGTACTGGTTAGCCGATTAATATATACATGGGGAGTCTAGACTAATATATATTAGGATTATGAACTTGATGAAAGTCTTGTTAATGAACTTCATGGTTAGCTGCAACAGAGTTAGGTTGTTGTTTTCTCTTCCCTTTTTGTCATTAGGCCAGGTTATATCATTTCCAGAGCTGTTGAACTGAAATCATCTAATATGGTTTCGCAGTTGATGAGGCTGTTTCTTGGGGAGCCTGTGTGGACGGCATTCAATCGACCGCAGGAGGATCACCCTTCGAGGAGAGAGTACATTAAGAGCTTGACTGAGAAGGTGGAAATGAGCGGGGTGGCCCTTGAAGCTCACTGAAGCAATCAAGATAATAGTATACTACGTTTGCGGTCTACTACTGGATGTATGTTTTGTGCAGAGTATATCAGTTTATACTTTCGTATATCCCTACACAGAAAGATTGTTGCTGCTGCTGATGATGATGATGCCATATCATATAATGTGTCAATTCGCTTGTCATTGGACTTAAAAGAACTTTGTAGAAATCACAAGCACCTGTAAGTTACTTCCTATATGTTTATGTTGCTTATATTAATAAGCTTCTCGAGTGGAGGAGTACTATATATTCATGTTGCAGTTTGAGTTTTGGGTTTCTCTACATCCCTTAACTTTTGGTCGGTAGAATTTTCCCATTTTCACGTTTGTAATTGTCAGTGCGTTACCTTTTCGTCATCAAAAGAAATCAAGAGGAAGTAAATCTTATGATCATACTAAATGAAAAGATGATGCGAAAATTATAGCTGATTATTACCCTGGTGAGCAAAGTGGTCGTGACTGCCTGCTTATGGCTTATTAATGGGGACAACATAAGCATGATACCGGGATTGTGGAACATGAAAGTCCAATGGCAGTGAACTGACCCATATACATAGTGTAGTTGCTTGTACCTTGCACGTACTCGGTAACATATTTTCCATTGATCAGTATAATTTTCAAATAAAAACAATGCGGCGGAACATGGATCAAAAGCCTTAGAGGGGGAGAAAAGAAAGTGAAGTGAGGGACTTTGTAAGTCCTTAATTTACACAAAAATGTTAGATAATTGTATTAGCTCTATATTTTAAGTCAATTTTAAGATTTCGCATGATCGGAGTCTCTCAACCTCCCTATAGTTCTTCTGAATGCGTTGTTGAATACGGTAGGCGCTAGCACAAATAATGGAACATGGACAATCTATGGTAGTGTATATTTGGTAGATTATCTGGGGATGTTGCAGCAACCAAGTTAGAATTTGACGACCATCTTTTAATTTCTGATCGGTGGCAAAAAGTTTCCAAATTGTTGCATTTGGTACAGGCAACCGACGACTGTATACTTGCAATAAAATTGTCCGGAAAATATGACCAAACATGTTTCATTACAGACTTCAGGTAAGATATGAAAATGCATGTATTCTATGGAAATATTCGGTACTTCATAATTGAAAAACATGTTGAACAACTACTATGTCTTGTTTACTGCAAAAGGGTTAAAAGAAGTACTCTGTATTATCTGCCATTAAAATAGATAAAGTTAGATAGATTCAAAATAATTTAATACAAAAATGGATTGAGGCGAGACTTTTTAGGTAAATTTAATATAGTAGATTTTCTTGTTAATCTTATTTTTTCTTATTTCGATTATTGTATCTCTATTTCTATTTTATAGTTTTGAATTTCAAATGTATGTCAAAGGTTACCTAAAAATAAGTGAAACATAACGCAAGACATTCTCAGCGATAAAAAAGCACCTAGCAAACAACTTAAAGTAATACGGATTTTCTAGATATAGTACAATTAATTTTATAATTTAAGTCACTTTTGTTTCATCTGAAACGGGAAATAAATGAGTTCTCATCTAAAATTTTATTATAGTAACAATATAACATTAACTCAATATAACATCAAACATTATTAGTATTATATAGATAAGTTATGAAATTTTATTAATTCCTATAAGCTCATTTCGTTTTACAAAAAGTTAAATTTAAAAATAAAATTATTCCACAATACTCTTATAGTTTTTAAAGATTGATGTTATAATTTTATAATCTTATCATTATATTTATATAAATAATAAAGGAAGAAGAAGTAATTTTTTTTTATATAATTCTTAATCTAACACGCGATATTAATATTTGTTAAAGAAAAACAAATGTGACACTATGTAACACAGGGTGTATGAGTTCTTTTAAGAAAAAAAACTAATTAGCTTTTATTTGGAATTATAGCATTTAATAATGATGTATAACACTTAAAATTGTTAAATTTTGTAATTGTACTGAAACTAAAAGTGCAGTTGGTATTGTCTAAGTATTATCCTCTGACAGTATAAATTGTTCATCAGTGGATAATAGACAAACCAATAGATGTTATCTTCTGACAATGTAAAATGCACATCAGAAGATAACTCAGAAGATAATTCATCACAATAGACACAAGAGGATATTCTGCAACAAGAACTGAATGAATTCACTGAGAAAAAGTCTAAGGAGACTGTGCTAGAACAAAGAGTGAGTAAGCTCGAAAAGAAATTAAATGAATTCAGAGCCAAAAGCTCTAGTCCAAAGATAACTCACTCATCAAAGGATAAGCTGAAAAACAACAGGAATGGTAAGGAAAGAATTAACAAATACACCAATTATACTCCTAGGAAGCAATGTTGGAAGTGTGGGAACCTTAACTACCTTACTTTTAAATGTAAGAATGCACCTAGGAACACATGGTATAGAAAATTATCCTTTGATAGAAAGAACAGAACTGTTAAGGACCAAATGCAAGCTAAGCTGGTTAAAAATAGTTATCAAAAAGTTCCTAAAAGGTCAAAAATAAAAACTGAAGCACCCAAAGCTAAGAAGAAAGTAATTTCCTCTACAAAGTGGATGGTAAAAACTGATAAATCTGAAAAGTCTTTGACTACAGCTAAGACTACTAATGTCAATGGATCCAAACAGGTTTGGGTACCAAAATCAAATTAGTTGTTTGTGTGTGCAGGGCATGAGGGAACAAATCTAGTTATTGGACAATGGATATTCAAGACACGTGTCTGATGAGAAGTCCCTACTAACACAAGGTAAAGCTGATGAGGATGTTGGCATTGACTCATCAAAAAGATAAAACTAAAACTCAAGAAACCTCTATCAGTGGATGCTAAAAAGGTAGAAAACAAAAAAAAACCCACTGATTTAGAGGGAGTTTTAGAAGTAGCTGAAATTATTTTTTTTCAAAGAAGTAGCTGGGAGCACTAACCCAAAATCAAAAACAGCTTATAGACATATTCACCTAACCATTAGATGAAGCCACCTTCAACAGGTTGGTAAGTGAGTTAGGTATGCTCAACTTTGGTGAATAAAATCTTGAAAATTTTATGCAAATCTAATAAACAGTAGCAGTAGTTAATTATCTTCTGGTGACTTAGTTTCCAGAGAATAATTAACAGCTGATAATTGAAGCAGTAAGAGTTATCTTTTAACAAATTAATTGATCAACATATAATCATACTGAGAAACATTAGTCAATAAATGTACTTATTAAAGGATAATTATCAACTGATGATAAAGCAGTTGTGGCTAGTTATCCTTCAACAGTACAACTGTCAGTGTATAATTACCCCCCTAATTATGTAAAGTAGAGAAACTAATATACTATGCAGGATTTCTTATGTTTATTGTTCATCATCTAATTGAAAATATTGTAATAGCTAATTCTGGTATTGTCTTAGTTCTCTACTACTTTATTCTTTATTTCTTTTAATTTTGCTACAATGAAAGATGTTAGTAATGATTTCAACTTCTTCTACCTAAGTAGCAAAATCCTCTAAATACAAGTTTATAACAAAAGCCACTTCACTTCATCTATCTCTCAAAAGATAAAGGTTGTAAAAAGAAAATAACCACAACCAGCAATAAATAGGGGGGGATTACCATTTAGAGGAAGTTATGAGAAAGAAATGAGGAACAATAAGAACCCTTGGAGACTGCTTAATATTCTCTCAAAAGGATATTGAGACTAAAGGAAAAAACACATCTCTAGGTGCAACCTCTCAAAAGGTTGTATCTATTGAAAATAGTCCACCTTCATGGACACAGATATTTGAATCTACTACGATCACATCTTTAAATACCTTTCAAAGGAAGAAGAAGAAACATGTTTTGATTAATGATCAACCTGTCATTGAGAGTGCACACACAAAGTCTCGAATTGATGCTCCTCTTTTTCCTATTCAAGAAGAGCAGTCAACACTCAATTTTATACTCTGATTCTTTGTTCTTCTCTCCTTGATAATTCTTCAAAAGCAATGAAAATCTAATAATTCCATTGATTTCAGATTCTTTGATAGTTCAATCATCAGCGAAGCCAATTCTTGAAGTTGAAACACCTATAGCAGCTCTCAACTCATCAATGGATAATACAAATGTTCTTTATCAAACATCCACAGATGCTGACCACTTACTTCTTATATTTCCTACACCACTCCAGGTTATCCACCATTGAAAAGTTTAAATATTTCTAGTGAGCCTGAGAGAATATAAAATAAGAGTCAGATCTTGTGTCTGAAAAAATGTGAGAAAAAATAGATTAAAACAAAAATGTAAAGAAAGTGAATATGAGAAGCTAACTTGTAGAAGCCAGACAAAAGGAGAGGGTGTGAGTAAAGATGAGATCCTTGCAGAAAAGAATAGAGAGAAATTGTTCACACACTACTACCTTTGCAGATCGTGTATTCTCTGATCACCATTCAGATTAAACATCAGAGGATACTGAGATAAGAAATTGTGGATGGTTAGTTGGATGCAAACAACACAAGATTATTAGATGATGCAAGCAACACAAGATGGTTAGATGATGCAACAGCACACCTCATATCAGAATATTTGATCACACAAAGATCAAGTGCAGTTGTACTCACAAGATGTTTATGAAGCATTGATCAACCCAGAAAAGAGAAACATGAAGTTCCAACACTTCATGATCAATGGTCTTTAAACTAATCTCAAGAATGTTAAGGAATACATAATTAGTGTTCTTACTAATTTTCCAACAAATTCAAAAGTCATTCGAGGATAATTAGAATCTAGTTCAAAGGACATTCATGGGCTGAAACATTTTTTCCTACTAATCAACCTAATCTGGTTATTTCTACCCTTCACCATTAAGATGTTGATGTCAAAAAGAGGGAGAATGATCAGGTCATTTAGAGTAAAGAGTAATTCAGATAAAGAAGGGGGGAGAATTGTTAAAGATGTTAGCAGATTGATGGTTAAGCATTGAGGAACTGAAACAACAGAGCCTATGAAGTCATCACTATTAAGTTCATTTACAATTGTGTTTTCACATGTTTAAATTTCAATTCTAAGTAGTGTTGTTATGAGTTTTGTGTTTTGACATCATCATCAAACCTTGATTTATGCTTATCATTGATAATCATAAATAGGGGGGAATTGTTAGGAATTATAGCATTTGATTATGATATATAACACTTCGAATTGTTATATTTTGTAATTGTATTAAAGATAAAAATGCAACTAGTATTGTCCAAGTATTATCCCCTACCAATGTAAACTGTTCAGAAGTGGATAATAGACAAACTAGTGGAAGTTATCCTCTAACAATGTAAAATGCACATCAGAAGATAACTCAGAGGATAACTCATCACATCAACCATGAGAGGATATTCTATAGCAACAAGAACCGAACCTGAAGATTGAAGATTGATGAACTAAACTTGAAGATTGCGAGACTGATGATGAACTGCATTAGAGCATAATTTGTTCATCAGGGGATAATTTGCATAATGAGTTCAACAGTGGATAATGTCATTGTAAGGTATAACACATCACCAGAGGATGTTATCCACTCAAAATACAATGTCTTTTCAAGGAATGATAATTTGTACCAACAAATGAAAGCTCAAAACAATTCTGAAACTCACTTGCAGAATTGTACTATCAGATACTAAGAATTAACATATCAAAGACTAATGATTAGTCTGTCGGAGAAGAAGGTTTAGCCTATCAGAGACTAATGATTGTTCCATTAGAGACTATTGTTGAAACTGCAGAAAGACTCCTAATATGCATCAGAGACTAACTCATCAGAGTTTAAATGGTTATCAGAGGATAAATGATCATCATCAATGATTGCAGATGACATATGACTGACTGCACAGACCACTAACTCAGTTGGGGCTGTGAAATTAAACTAAAGAAGGTGGTCTAATAAGGAAAGATTGGCTACCAGAGAAGTTTCAAGGAGATAAGTTATACATATACACACATATGCATAAAGTTACTGGTGTATAAATTATAGAGATAATTTATATAAACTTGAAGAGAAAAATAAGGAAACTGGTTCAATAAGAACCATAGAAGTTCAAAGAGATATATTATACAAATTCAGATGTTGTAGAGATAAGTTATCCTGAGAACTCCAAGAATAAAATAAGGGAGCTGGTGCAATAAGAATAAAGTATGTACTAGAGAAGTTACATGATAGATTGTCTTGCAAGAAAGGTCATGCAAAAGCGAAATTATGTAACAGAACTGTAATTACCCAAGGATATCAGAGATATTTTTTGAGGCAGCTCAAAGAAGAAGGTTGGAGGACAATGGCGATGTTTCTATAAATAGAGACACAAAACAACTGAGGTAAAACATCAAAAAACACATCTAAATCTCTGAGAAAATATATCTGAAGAACATAAATCTCAGAAAACATCTTATCTTAGATCATATAGCAACTACAATTGATTTACGAAAAAAAGAAACATGTTTTTAGAACTTGAGAAGCTATAATTCATTTACAGAGAGAGTAGCACGTTTGTAGAACTTAAGAAGTTAGGATTTATATTTTAGAGTTGTAGTTGTTCATCACTGAACAGGTTCAAGAAGCTGGTATCAGCAGTTTTGATTAGCATGTTATATTTCAAATACAAAATCAATAAAAGTCATCTATATTGATTGATATAATTTGTTATTTCTATACACTATATTCTTGAGATTCTTTATTATTTTGCAAGTTTATCTTAAAGAATCAAAAGAAGTTGCAGTTTTTATTAATTTGTATTCAACGTCCTTCCCTCTTCTACAAATCCTTAAACCATCTCATCTGAGAATAACAGCTTTCAAAATGAGTAAATTAATGAATTTTTTACTATTATAAGTTCCTTTAAAATCAAATATAATTAACTTTTCAAAAAGAGTAAAAACAAATGAGCTATCTAATATTGGTCATTTTCTCTTTTTCAAAAATTTTCCTTAATCTTTGTGATCTCTTTCATCCCTCCCCATGATTTTATTTTATGTTAGATAATATTTAAGTGAGAGAAGACTTTCTGGTCTAGGACGAAGGAATACCATCGATCTCATTATGGTCTCTTCCTCCCCCTCTCTCTCCTCGTTTTTCTTTTTTGTTAAATAAAATTGAAGTGAGCGGAAACTCTCCAGTCCAATACCAAAGAATATCATCGATCTTAACTAAGACAATTAATAAGATTTGAACTCTCGAAATACCATCGACCTCATTATAATTCTCAAGCCAACATGCAATCTTAATTTTGATAAAGAAAATCAAATGTGACACTTTATAGGGTGCATAAATGTTTTAAATAAATATAAAAAAAAAACTAATTAGCTTTCAAAATGAGTAAATGAATGAATTTTCTACTATTATGAATTCCTTTAAAATCAAATATAATTAACTTTTCAAAAAGAGTAAAAATGGATAAAATATCTGTTATTGGTCATTTTTCCTTGTTCAAAAATTTTCCTTAATCTTTGTGATCTCTTCCATCCCTCCCCTACCCTCCCCGTGATCTTTTTTCTATGTTAGATAATATTTAAGTGAGAGGAGACTTTTTAGTCTTAGGATGAAGGAGTACCATCGATCTCATTGTTGTCTATTCCATCTCCCCACCTTCTTCCCCCTTCTTTTCCTCCTTTTTCTTTTTTGTTAAATAAAATTTAAGTGAGGGAAAATTCTTCAGTTCAATACTAAGTAATATTATTGACCTCAAAAATACAACTAATAAGATTTGAACTCTCGAAATACCATCGACCTCATTATAATTCTCAAGCCAACATGTGATCTTAATATTTGTTAAAGAAAATCAAATGTGACACTTTTATATAAGAGATGGTGCATAAGTTTTTTAAATAAAAAAAAACTATTTAGCTTTCAAAATGAGTAAATGAATGAATTTTCTACTATTATGAGTTCCTTTGAAATCAAATATAATTAATTTGTTAAAAAGAGTAAAAATGAGTGAACTATCTATTATTGGTCATTTTTTCTTTTTCTAAATTTTTCTTTAATCTTTGTCATCTATTCCATCACATCCCCCTCTTCCTCCCCTTTTATTTTTATGTTAGATAATATTTAAGTATCATTGTGATCTCTTTCATTCCATCTCTTTCTTCCGTTTTTCTTTTTTATTAGATAAAATTTAAGCGAGTGGAGACTTTTCGGTGCCGAACTAAGTTGTCTATACCATTACATGATTCATATCATATTACATATATTAGAAAATTAAAAAGTGTCTGTTTTTTAATAAATAAAATTTAAAATCCTATTTGGGATAAAGAAACTCTTAATAAATTGAAACATGCGACGATACATGATAAGATACAGAAAAATCAAACCCTCCGGTCCAGACCAAAGAAAGTTATTGACTCCTTCCGACCATAAAATTTTATTGACTTCAAAAATACGACTAACAAAATTTAAAACTCTCAATTTAATGAAAATTTTGAACCAAATTTTGTTTGCCACTTCCATACTTTTTAACAACATTGTTAAACAAATAAATTTATTATAGAAAATGTTGCATAACTGCTCAAGTAATAATGAGAAATAAAAAAAAATAAAAAAATAAAAAGGAAACGTCGCATGCAGAGAATTTGCTGAAATCATGCTTTAGATGCGCCATTTCAAGTAAATGACGAGAATGACCTAACTCCTATTATGAGTCAACCTGGACGCTCGCGTAAGAAGTCAAATTCTTACTGGGGGTATTCTTGTTATTTCAGTTTCTGATAATATTCAATTATATCTGGTAGAAAGTAAATATAAATAATAGAGATATGTATTCTCCGAATATATAGAAAAAAAAAATAGAATCAATAAAATACGAAGGGGTTTTGATAAATAGCCTCAAATCTCGAAGAAGAAGAGGATCGACTTAAAAAAAAGGAACTAAAATCACAAATGGGTTCTGAAATTAAGGTAACGATCTCTACATATTTGTTCGTATCTGCAATTTATTCAATGAATTTAGTGGATTTTCGGTGCATATAGGATGTGAATTTTTTTTAGATTATGTGAATTCATGGTTTAGCTTGTTCTATAGGTTTTGATAATTTTGTCGCTGCCGACGATTGTTGTATAATTTTATCGGATATGGTATATGGGGATTGAATTATGTAGAATTTATGAAGTTACTTGAGGAGATTTGAAAATAAAATAAAATTTCTTGTCATTGGCTAAAAGTACTCCGGGTATAAAAATCACAACTTTCAGGTCAAAGATATTATATAGAATCTATCTATATCATTTTGTAACCAGTTTGCAGTGTTTAATAATCGAGTTTTGCAAATTGCAAACTGGTTACAAAATGATATAGATAGATTCTATACAATATCTTTGACCTGAAAGTTGTGATTTTTATACCCGGAGTACTAGCTTTAGCGAACGACAAGAAATTTTATTTTATTTTCAAATCTCCTCAAGTAACTTCATAAATTCTACATAATTCATTTTGCAAACTGATATTGGGTTTTGGAGGGTGGGGTGGGGGGTGGTGTAGGTTTACAATTTGAAACAGTGCCTTATATTTTAGTTTAAGTTCTTATGGATATCGTTACACCCTTTTGATCCTATTGAATACTTACTAAAGGGGCCTGTCGGGATGTAGGTGAGTTTTAGTTCGAAAACAAGCAGCCGTAGCCAGTATAGATTTTCAGCTTTTGGCTGCTGCCGTCATAAGTTTCTGTTACTCGTTCATAGTTTTTGTAACTGAAAGTTCTTTGAAAATTCAGGTTTAATTTGTTTAATCTTGATTGAATAATTGAACCTGGAGTCGGGGAAACATTAAAGCATTTTATAAAGAATAAGCCTGTATTAGTCCTTACATTGCCTTGAATTTTTTCTATAATTCCATTTTCAAATGTAAGGCATGTTCTATGTGTTTTTTGTACTTATTAAACCTACAAATTCTCTACTCAATGTACATGTATCACGTGTTGCATTTTTAATGTGTGAGCATACTTACTTTGTTTTGTAAGCTTAACCAACTGCGGTTCTTGTGACATTGGTAGCACATGCTATTTACCAATATTATTGTTTGTGATCATGAAAATCTAAAGTGATTAATCCTTCAGGTAGACTAATATTTTTTTGTGAATGCTGGTTAGATTGTGGGAGGGAATAACATGATCAAGAAGAAGAAATAATTAAATTTCTCAAAATTCTTTGGTTTTTTGTAGGATAGCAGGGAGGAAGTCATACAGGCATGGTACATGGATGATAGCAATGAAGACCAAAGGCTACCACATCACCGCAACCCGAAGGAATTTGTGTCTCTGGAGAAACTTGAACGTACATGCTTTGCATTGAACTTTGTAAGATCAACAAACCTATATTACTTACTTGCCTACATTTAATAGCTTCTATTTTGACTTTGCAGAACTTGGAGTGCTTAGTTGGAGATTAGATGCAGATAATTACGAAACAGATGAGAAGTTGAAGAAAATCCGTGAGGATCGTGGATACTCTTACATGGTCAGTCAGAATTCCCTTTCTCCATGTTTCCAAGCTGAATCCGTAATCTAGGTCTTAAATGGAGGAGACAATATATGTGTAGCTTCCTTTCTACAAGTTTTTTTTTCCCTATTAACTTGATAAGATACAGGACATCTGTGAGGTTTGCCCAGAGAAGTTGCCCAATTATGAAGAAAAAATCAAAAACTTTTTTGAAGAACATCTTCACACTGATGAGGAAATCCGCTACAGTGTTGCTGGAAGTGGTACAGTTTAGCAGCAGGACTTTGCACTTCTCCGTTTGTCTACTAGTACAGGGTTCTCTAATCAGTTGATTTTTTTTCCTTCCTGAAGGTTATTTTGATGTGAGGGATGAGAATGATGGCTGGATCCGTGTCTGGGTGAAGAAAGGGGGAATGATTGTATTACCTGCTGGAATGTACCATCGGTTTACACTTGATGAAGGCAACTACATTAAGGTAAATTTATTGCATGCACATCAGGGGCTAATGCCTGATGCATATGATTGGACTTATTGATTTCTGATTGGAGGAATGAACATTTATTTGTGGATCACTGGATTGAGAATAGAAGGAACTATACCAATGTTTGTTTCCCTGTTTGATGTGTTTTTGGCAGCAGAAGCCTATTCTAGAGATAGTTAAAGTAGCTTTGTTAAGATAATTAATAAAGACAGGTACTTATATCAAATGAACAACAAATCTGTCTGACAAATAAGCAAAGTTTGCTTCTGAACAAGATTTATGTGCTTGCGCCATCTGCCCATCTGGCGTGGAACCTCTGTATTCCCAAAATTGTAGCAGGGATTTTATTAGTTTGCACTTTGCCAAGCATATTAGGGGGGGAGAGCTAGTAGGAGCCATCCCAATAGCGTATATTTGGAGCTCAATATGAAATCCTATTTTCTTGCAAGACCCGTTCGGATAAGGGAAGCCTTTTGAAAAAGGGCGCTAGAGCGAGTAACTTCTTTTGTAAATAATAATGAAACAACTGAGAAATGTGCATATCATGACAATATTCTTATTGTCTACCTCTTATATGCAGAAATTATTATTATGTGTGATGAGCATGCAGATATAACCTGTTGTTGCTCTGGCAACAGATTGCTATAAATCATTCCCATGTATATAATTGAATTTATATAAATTCAATTCCATATCTATTCTTCTGTTTAGCAATGAAACTGAACCCTTTTCTTTTCTCTACACTGCACCTGGGAAGGTTTCTTCACTAGTTGCTAACTCATAAGAACTGTGTTTTTTGTCAGGCTATGCGACTTTTTGTTGGCGATCCAATATGGACACCTTTTAATCGCCCACATGATCACCTGCCTGCAAGGTTTGATTTTGAACTGCCTGCAATTTCTCTGTCAATATCCGGTCATGCTTACAACATTGTCAGATAACTAATCTAATGAATGGTTTCTCACCTCTGTCCCTATCATTTTCGTACTTCCCTTTTTCTTTTTTCAGAAAAGAGTATCTGGAAGCTTTTGTACAGAAGGCAGCCGCTAATAATGCCGTGAATGCTGCAGCTTGATATCCCATATAGGATTGCAAAAACAATCATAGTCCCAATAATTATATGCCTATGTTTGCATAACTGTTGTGAGTGTCACTGGTACCAAAGATACATCTAGCATATACCATAACATATATAGTATGTATTGTGCAAAAATTGGATTGCTGTTACGAAGTTGGATTATTATGTCTTGTTCTTCTTGTGAATGGTGAAAATGAGTATTGGGAGAGCTTCCGGAGTCGGACTATCGGATCTTGGATTGTTTAACAAAATAAAGTGGCCGTGTAACAAAATTGACTGTTCTTGTTCTGGACGTCAAAATCCTGTCTAGTGTGTATTAAAACTCCTCAGCTCTGAACTGCCTTGCAGTTGTGCATACAAGAGATCTGGCTTTCATACTTTTGAAATGTTGAGTATCAGTTTTGAAATGTTGAATTTTAATGTAGATCTTTAATTTTTAAACGAAGGGAATGATTATTAAGTACTCCAACAACTGGACAAGCTTGCTAAAAGAGCTCATAAGCAGGATGAAATTTTTGTTGTTTCTGATGTTGTTAGCTTTAAGCTTATCGAAGACTTTGTAGTGCTTCTCTCAGACTGATCTCATGGGGATTGGCCACCCCTATGTGGCCTATCTTTTGGACTTTTATAATATACTCTATCCGTCTCATAAAAATTACATCATTTTTTTAAAACATGTGAGATTAATTTTAAAACACATAAAACACTTATTTAGATATTTATTTTTTAAAATTTGAATTTACAAAATATTTGAAAATAATATAAGAATGAAATATTTGGGTATAACTTTGGTGTATTTTAAAATTTGTGACAATCTAAAGAAATGTTGTAACTTTTATGGGACGGAGAGAGTAATATTTTAGCTGTTCGTTAAAAAAACGAGGGGAATTAAATTCGAACAAGAACTAACAAAGACGAGAGACAAGCTGTAAAAAGATAATCTATTTTTCTATTTTCAATATTAAGCCACTGTTACTTTCATATTTTTTTATCACAAGATTCACAGGGAAAAAAATTACTCCCTCTATTTCAAAAAAAAATAATTAAAAAATTATCTAATAAATTTGTGACATTGAAATTTGATTCGAATTTATTTGAATTTGATTGTAAGATAATTAATATTTTAAAATATATTAAGATTTTTTCTCTAACCGTCATTGAGAGGTAAATGATTAAATTATAAGAAATAAATTTTTTATCGGAATATGAATCAAATTGAAAAACTCCTTAACTATTTGAGGAGTTTACTAGAACGAATCACACTTTTACCACTAAAATATACCGGCCACAATATGATTATTATATATAAAAGTGTCTTTCGTCGAGTAGAGAATTGAGCGTAATCAAGATAAGATCATAAAAAAAGAATCATGAAAATTAGAGTATTGGTTTTTTTCGCGGGAATTTCTATTTCAATTGAAAAAAAAAATTCAAAGTTTTCAAAAAACCAAACTCTTTATTATATTCCATATGTTTTATAATAAGCAGCATTTTAGATATTTTATAATAAGTAACATTTTAGATATTATCTCCATCTGTTTTATAATAAGTAGCATTTTAGAATCTAATTTTTTTTCATAATAATTAAAAACTTATCACTTATACTTCTTATATAAACTTGAAGAAACTATTATTGTAACAGACAGAATTACTCTTTTTTGAGACCTGACTGTTGATTTTATTGATAATCGATTACATCCTCTGAAAAAATTGAGGAGTTCTGAGTTTCAAACTTTGCAAATTAATTTTAAAAAAACCATGCAAGGTAGTTGATAGATAGGTGTGTGAGTGTGTGCGTGAGTTTTAGATAATAACTTAATTACTATATTTCATCCTCTGTATGTGTCACACTCCCCCACCTTATACAATTCTCTCTCACCTAATAAGATTTAAAAAAATGATAAAAATGTCAAGTTATTAAAATTTTAACATAAATTTTAGTTTCTTTAACATATGTGCAAATAACTAAAATAAAAACGGTAACATACCCTGAGTTTAGATTGGGAGAATTTTTCCTCACCTAAATTTTATGTAATAAAAAAAATCATTTAAAGTATTGCTAAACTTTCACCATAATTTGAATTTTAAAATTTAGGATACGGTATAAACAAAATAAAATATAATTTTATTTGTGGAACATAAGAATATTGCATTACTTTCCAAATTTACAAACTCTATTTCTCTATCCAACGTTGAACCTGGACACAGCATCGGTGCAATCCCATACTTAAAGTACAGCTTGTTTTTAAATCCAATTGAATGGCCACAAGCTTATTGAAATAACGTTTGTGCCATACTTCCATTATTATTTTATGGCGCCTTTTTGTTTTATTTTATTCTAATCATGCTTGAGACCCGTTATTTTTCAATATAACACTTTTTTTTTGTACTTTTCAGTTGGTATTTGAGTTATCTCGACTAATTCGAATTGTATTTTAATTAAAATTTTTCGAGATAATATTCTCAACAGTATATTTTATATTTTAAGAACTCGATACTAGCTTACTATATTAATCCTCTTACTGTTGAAATGAATGTGTCACCAACACCATAAATTGGTGGAATCATTGTATGCCTTGGATTTTCTTCCGACAACTTTCCTTTTTTGTATTTTTTTATTTAACGTTTATTGAAATTAAAAAAAAAACGTTTGTTGGCCGAGTTATCTCACAAGCTTTATTGAAATAACGTTTTTGCCATACTGCCATTATTATTTGATGGCGCCTTTTCGTTTTATTTTATTCTAATCATGCTTGAGACCCCCATTAATTTTCAATATAGCATTTTTTTTGTATATCTCGTTTGATATTTAAGTTATTTTAATTAATACGGATCTTATTTCAATCAAAAAATTTTATAATAGCGAATTTAACTATATACTTTACATTCTCTGTGTTCCAAACTGAAATCCTCAAGCTTTAGCTTACTATATTAATCCTCTTACTGTTGAAATGAATGTGTCAGCAACACCATAAAATGGGTGGGATCATTGTATGCCTTGGATTTTCTTCGGACAACTTTCCTTCTTTTTCTCTTTTTTTTTCATATAAGAAAAACTCTATAAAAGACAGAAATAATAAGAAATCTGAAATACACATATGATAAGACAAAGGCAAAACTTTCTGTCTATGTAATCAAAATAATAATAAAAATCAAAATAACAACTAAAAAGTTTAGAATAAAGAAAGAGCATACCCGATTACGAAACATACATTCGAACACCATTATCTTTCAATTGAATTGTAGATGAGTCAGAATGAAGTAAAAAAAAAAAAAGTCCAATGTTGCGTGTAATTTAATGAAATAAAATGATATGAAAATTAAATAAAATTTATAATATTAGCTAAATCATTTATGTATAAAATTTATTTATTCTTCCATATTTTTCTACAAAATTATATGTATTTTTAAATTCACTTTCTTAAATAACGAAGATCTATTCGATCGCACATTACTTTCTTATCAATTTATCATCGTATCAAACTCTGATAACATGACCGGTCAAAATTATAGTCGGCATTTATTTCACAAACGAGAGAAAAGTTCCAATACAGGAGAAAACTTCGCCTTAAAAGAAAAAATGTTAAAAGGTGTTTGGTTATGTATTTGATTTAGTTTTTAACACTATCCAAAATTAAAATAATTCATTTTCTACTGCAACACTAAAATTATAATCGAAATATAATTGCACACGCACACGTCTGTTTCTATTAGACTAATTTATTATATTAAAATTTTGGGTGTTAGAATAATCGTTCGGTAAGTTTAAGTCACACCAACGAGATAAAAAAAAAAAAACATGCCGCAAACTCTATTCGAAGAATTAACTTCCGCACGATGAAGCATAGTTCCATTCTTGCTCACGTTATGCAATGAAAAACAACTACCGCGTATTCCGATTTCAGTTATCCACACTCAACTTTTATTTTGAGTTATCCACATCAACGAAAAGAGAAAAAAAAATCCAATTATAATAAAATTTATTTTTAAATTATTAATTTTTCTCTCACATAAAAATAATTTTCTTGCACATGCTTACGCGTGTGTCTTAATAAACTAGTATTAATTATTAGGCCATAAACATCAGTATCCCTTAATAGATTCTCTATATCAAAGACTCAATCACACATTTTAATATTTTTTAAAATTTCTATTATTTAAAACTTCATAAGCATTCTTATTATGCAAATTACAACATTAAAATATTAATATCCGAACTAACTTTTTTTTAACTTTTTACATTATTCCTAAGTTATCAAAAGCACAGTTATTTATATACAAATTAAATATTTCAACCTAAATCAACTATGAAAATAGTTAATTTTATTTTAAAAAGTGTGAACTTATCATTATCAAATATTAAAAATTAATGAAGTCATACTCTATAAAAATTTCATGCGAGGTTGTAGGAAATCTGTATAATCCTCATGGCATATGTCAATAGTAATTATAAATCTCATAGGAAATTCGTATCCTCTTGATCGCATCGGCAGAAAGGATAATGAACAGTTTTGCAAAGAAAATTCTATAAGAAATGATTTTTTTTGTTCCGATTTCAGCACATGAACAATTGATTGCATTTTCTACGGATTTTCTGTTCAATAAGCCATTCACACTAGTTTCCTTTAACAAATTCTCTATTTCAAAAAATCTTAATACAATTTTTTTATTTATTTCATATATACCAAAATTTTTAAAATATAATACATCATAATAAAATAATAATATTTTAAACTTTTATTATTTACATTTGTTGCACCTTTATTTCTTTAATTAATAGATAATATGTTAAAAAATATAATTTTTGATGATGATGTGTAACAATTATATTGAAAATGCAACTGGTTTTGTCCAATTATTATCTCTTGACAGTGTAAACTGTTCATCAGTAGATAATAGACAAACTAGTGAAAGTCATCCTCTGATGATGTAAAATACACATCAAGAGATAGCTTAGAGGATAATTCATCATAGCAATCATAAGAGAATATTCTGCAGTAGCAAAAATTGAGCCTGACATTGAAGATTGATGAACTGAACTTGAAGATTGTTAAACTGATGTTGAACTGCATCAGGGGATAATTTGTAGAATGAGTTCAATAATAGATAATGCTATTTTTATGTGTAACACATCATCAGAGGATGTTATCCACTCAAAAGTGAAACCTTAAAACAATACTGCAACTCATCTGTAGAATTGTACTATCGGAGACTAAGAAATTAGCCTATCGGACACTAAAATTTAATCTATTGGAGACTAAGAAATTAGCTTATTGGAAATTAACCTATCGGAAACTAATATTTAACTTATGAGAGACTAAGGTTTGTTCCATCAGAAACTATTGTTGAAACTGAACAAAAACTCCTGATATGCATCAGAGACTAAATGGTCACTAGAGGATAAATGATTATCATCAGAACTAGAGGATAAACGATTATCATCAGAACTAGAGGATAAATGATTATCATCAGAACTAGAGGATAAATGATTATCATCAGAGATTGAAGATGACATATGCCTGACAGCAATAGTCCACTAACTCAGATGGGGCTGTGAGGATAAATGATTATCATCAGAACTAGAGGATAAATGATTATCATCAGAGATTGAAGATGACATATGGTATGACATATGCCTGACAGCAATAGTCCACTAACTCAGATGGGGCTGTGAAATTAAAATAAATATGGTGGTCCAATTAAGAGAAATTGACTACTAGAGAAGTTTCAAGGAGATAAATTATACATATACACACATGAGTATAAAGCTACAAGTGTGAAAACTGCAGAGATAACTTATACAAACTTGAAGAGAAAAATACGGAAGTTGGTCCAATAAGAACTAAAGAATCTCAAAGAAATAAGTTATACAAATTCAGATGCTATAGAGATAACTTATCCAGAGAACTACAAGAATAAAATAAGAGAGCTTGTGTAATTACAAAAGAGTGTGTACAGAGAAGTTACATGACAAATTGACGTGCAAGAAAAGTTATATAAAAGAGAAGTTATGTAACAGAGTTACAATTACCAAAGAAGATCAGAGATATTTTTGAATATTTTTAGAAGTAACTCAAAGGAAAAGCTTGGAGGATAAGGGAGATGTGTCTATAAATAGACATAGAGCAGTTGAGGTAATATATACATCTGTGAAAATATCTTTGAGAACCATCTCATATACATCTAAGATCATCATATCTTAGAACATCTAGGAACTGTGATTTATTTACAGAAAGAGAGAAGTTGTATCGTTTTATAAGAAAGTTAAAATATTGAGAGAGATTGAGAGAGAGATACAGAATAGCAAGTCGTTAGAACTTGAGAAGTTAGAAATTATTTTCTAGATTGCAATTGTTTTTCTTTAAACAGAGTTGTTAAAAATTGGTCATCTACACCAGTGAACTTTTGTAATCTTTCATTAATTTATAAAAATTCAGAAGTATTTGTGATATATTATATTCTTTTAATTCTGTAACTTTCAATACATTCTATTCACTAAGCTCACAAAGTTTGAAAGAATTTTGTGGTTTGTATTCAACTCCCCTTCTATAAACCATCCACTCATCTGGGAATGGTATCAGAACCTATTGATTAATACACAAATCAATAGATCAAGAGATGGTTGGTTCAAGCAAAGATGACAATGTCAAAATTCTCTTTCTCAAGAGGGAAGAATATTTTAAGTGGAAGAAGAAGATGTACATGCATCTGATAGCAACTGATCCTGACTACATCAAAGTAATCAATAAAGGACCTCCCAAACCTAAGAAACTTGTACCTTTGGAGATTGTGGAAGGTATAACCATAGAAGAACACTTTGTTGAAAAGACACCAGCAGAATATTCATCAGAAAAAAAATTTGATATTCTCAAAAATTCAAAGGTAATGAATATTTTGTACAATGACTTGGATCGAGACATGTTTAATAGCATAATTAATTGTGAAACTGCTAAAGAAATCTGGAACATAATCCAAGTGCTATGTGACGGTACTGAAGAAGTTAGGAAGAAGAAAATGTCATTATTAATTCAGCAATATGAGTATTTCACTACTAAGTCTAGAAAATCTATCACACAGTTGTATGATAGATTCAATAGACTCATTAATGATCTAAAGCTCTTAGGAAAAGTTTATGATGTTGAAGATACTAATATCAAATTCTTAAGAGTTTTGTCATCAGCCTGGGATGCAAAGACAACAGCAATGAGGGAAGCCAATGATATGTTTACCATATCTTTAGACAAGCTCTATGGGAACTTGAAGACGTATGAGCTTGAGATTAAGCAAAGATAGAAACTCTGATGATGAAGACCTACTCATTCTGCAACATTAATGGCTGAATCAAGAAGAAACAAGAAGCTTGATGAGATGAGAACTCTCATTGAGAAATCAGACATAAAGTCTGATGATGAAGAAGTTGAAGATATGGAAGATGGGGACCGCAAACAATGATTCGATTGATAATGAAGAAAAAGAATTTTTGATTCAGTTCTCCACCTTAACGACAGAAAAAATGATTGATCAAATTTTATTGACTCTAATTCATAGTGATCATTTATCAAATAATGCCTCTAACTATCAAATAAACAACCGGGAGCAATTTACTTATTATGTAGGTGTGAATGCTCTTCCTCCTTTAGCTGTATGAGATTGTATCGATTTCTAAAATTACTTCGATATACTTTTATATGAGTTACTTTTCTTTTGTTTACCTTTACATATTCATGTACAAATTATGTATAAGTTCACCGTTATCCCAAATATTCTTGAGGAAAGAAATATTTTTCTTGTAAACATATCATTGTACCGAAGCACTAAAGAAGAAGATGTAAGAATATTTTTGGAATGTCTCATTTATTTATAATTTTTTGTTTTATGATAAATTTGATCTGTTAATTTTTTTCAAATTACTAACATTTACATAATATCACATTATTTTATTTTTAATAATTATTTCTTGATAGGGAAAACAATTTAACTCGTACTTTGTGGAGGCTCGTGATTTTCAACCTACTGGGATAGAGATTTTGATCATGATCTGAGAATGGGACGAGGATGAAAAAAATTCGATAAACAGTAGCGGACTATCCTCCCCACCCTGTACCAAACGAAACATAGTATATTATAATAATTTTATATATAATATATTAACTTTTAAATTTAGTAATTTAGACATCTAATCTAAATTAATTATCATGCATCCACATATAAATAGTATAATGAATTGTAATTATTATGTATAAATATTTTATATTTACATATTTGATATATAAAAAAGAATTATAGTAGCATATATTTATTAATTTTA
Organism: Centella asiatica; assembly: GCA_014636745.2. NCBI lineage: Eukaryota > Viridiplantae > Streptophyta > Magnoliopsida > Apiales > Apiaceae > Centella > Centella asiatica. The sequence continues at coordinate 27,381,484 of CM025780.1, read as the reverse complement.
TTGACTGAATGGATGGACTTTTACTAATCTGTTTTAATTTTATTGAATGGATAGATTCGTAATTAATTTTATTATTAGTATCTTTTTTGATTTTTTTTGAATGATATGTTTTTTTTGGTTGGGACTGAGACCTGTGAAGCGGCAGGAATCATAGATTCCTCACGGAAATGGAGATTTTAATTTTTCGGCAAAAAATGGGATGGACATAGGCAAATTTTGAGAGATGGAAATAGAGACCGGGAATACAAACCCCCATTGTGATCCATACTTTCTCATTACTTTTACTTATTTTAATATATGTTATTATCCCTCACTTATTTTAAAAGCCCAAATGAACTATTTAATCAAAATAACCTTTTGTTTTAACTGTTAGGAAAAGTTAACTTTTGCAAATGGTGAGGAACATAGAAATAGTAGTTTACATTCTATATGTTCGAAAAAGAGAGTTATATTTAATTTTTTGATAAATATTAATATTATATATTTAACTGATAATTAAATGTATTGTTTTTTTTTTTAATGAAACCAGTTGTGAATTTTATTAAAATCAAGATAATAAGATTGTAATGAAAATTTTTAAAAATATAGTGTTATAATAAACAAAAAACAAGTTACATAATTATAATTTTCTTGTAACAAATTTGATTTTAAATGTTATTTTTTTTTAAAAAACGAAAGATTAAATGAAATTTAAATTTTCTAGTTTTATTTGTGAAAAAATGAGACTACTAAAGCAAGAGTTTTAATCTGCAAAAGGACGAGCACGTTTGACGCCATATTCCACTAGGAATTATTTCCAATCAGTTTTTGCCACTTCTCTCACTACCTAGATTTTCAAAGTCCTATAATTGTTGACCTTTCTTAAAATACACTGCACAAAATGCAAGATCTTCATCTCACAATGCAATCCACAGGGGACCTCTTGTGCACCATCTCATGCCACGTTTTCTTTGGAATTTTTTATTTGATTAAGATAGATTATCACTATATTATAATATTTCATGGTCGAAGATATTTTTGGTATCTTCAACTTTTTAAGCCAAGATATTTTCATTCCACTCTCATGGGCTTTCCAACTCCAACAACTTATTAAAAAGATTGTACTTTTCAAATTCAAATCACCATTATCAAGCCATGTGTATCTTCCATCCTACCAAACTTTTATCACCTCCCTTCCTCTAGTCGGACAATAAAATTTGTTCTAAAAAAATATTTGTATATTTATTTATTATAATATTATATTTTTAAAAAAATTCATTTCAACTTTTTAATATTATTTTTGATAACAAATTTTATTTAAAAATTTTATTATTTATATATTTAGTTCTTAGTTAAATATATAAAATTAAAATTTATCAAAAAATTAAATATTATTTTTTTTGTGCGACAAATGATGCTGTTTGTAAAAATGAAAACTTTCGTATGTAAAACCTTTAGGGAGTGTCCTCCTTTATGAAAAGAGAAAAAAAATAAAGATATTGTTATATGGAGTATATGTTTCTTTTTCTACAAACTTGCACTTGTCTCACCGGTTCTCCTACACCTGTCGTTTGGCTATTAGCCTATTATAAACAAACAAAAGATTGGTTTGCCGGATGGCTTTCCCAAAGGAGAAAAAAATGAAATAATTGGGACTAACTTAACCCCATTTTGATCCCCTTTTGTATCAACTTGCCACCTGTCCATACCTCAAATAAGAAACAAATATTCTCTCAAGCCTTGTGACACCCCACTTCAATATATAACTCTGTTTCCTCCTCTGTTTTTCCTCATAGCTTGTGATCCATTTTCAAATTCATCCATTTCTATCTTCCTCCTACTTCATCTTTATAATTCCCCATTTCTGTTTATGATCACTAGTAATTTCATGTGATTTTCAATTTTCTTAGTCTTGCCTTTACATTCTTTTTTTCCATTTTACCATTCAATATCATTTATAGTTCATTAGGACTTTCGAGACAAATTCAAGTTACAACTACATTGTTGTTATAACTTGATGAATTCATTAGGCCAAGTGTGTATGACAGAAGTCACCGGAGAGACTTCATCGTATTCCGGCGATCCGCCGCTTACAGATGTTCCTCAGGCAATGGAAGGACTCCATGACACAAGCCCTCCACCATTTCTCACCAAGATTTGTAACCTGGTTGATGATCCAAACACCAACCATATTGTTTCTTGGAGCAAAGGCAATAACAGTTTTGTTGTTTGGGATCCAGAGAGTTTTGCCATTCACCTTCTTCCCAAGTACTTCAAGCATAGCAATTTGTCAAGCTTTATTAGGCAGCTTAATACTTATGTAAGTTGTACTATCATATCTCTGGTTTAACTTATGTTCAAGAAATGTAGAGTACAATTGTTATATTTTCTTGAAATTTGAAATTATGGGTGTTCTGGATTTTATTGCCTTTTTGTTCATTATATTAGTATTTTATTATTGTGTCCTTTTCTAGTCATGTGAAAATGGAAGTCTCTCTCCAATCCATTGTTTAATAAATATCTAAATGGCTTAAAGAGGAAAGTGTAGATACCCTTTTAGAGTTTAGTTTATTGTATATTTTGTGCTTTGTACAACTCAGTAACTACTCTTTATTAGTTTGCACTACATATATCGAACTAGACTTTACATATGACGTATGAACACAAACTACTTTTTTCTTTTAAACCACAACCCTTAAAATGGTTATAATATATAGGTGGTTCAGATTATTCATATTCATGGTCATGAACCAACTTGGTGAATTGTGTTGCATAATTTTACATTGCTTGTTCATACTCAACAGAGAATATACATTGTTATGTACTCCAGATATATCTCTCAGCTTCTTTTAAAGAAAAGAAGAGAAATAGTAATTCAATAATACACATGAGCATCATTTTCTAGGCCATCTTTTGTGATTCTTCAGATTGCAAAAAACTTTCCCTTTGTATCATGGGAATTCCTATTTCCATATGGTGCATCAAATATTGTATAAGTGTAGGGTCTCAAAAAGCATGTGAAAATATCAACTTCCTCAATTCTTTGTAAAATAAATCTTGACATCTCTATTATATTCCAATTTCATCCTGAAAATTATTATAAATAATTTGATACGACTAGAATAAGAGAGTATGACTCGCATATAAAAAATCATATCATAACATTTATAATAATTTTCAATACGAAGTTGGGATGTAGTATGAATGCAGAGATTTGTTCTTATTTGTAATGTTCTAGAAGAATCCAAGATTTGATGTACTAGCAGTTCTTTACCTTATAGAGTTCACTAGTCTCAATAAACTTTGCAGGGTTTTAGAAAGGTAGATCCAGACAAATTGGAGTTTGCTAGTGAATGGTTCCTAAGAGGACAGAAACATCTTTTGAAACACATTAAGAGGAGAAAGCCACAACCTTTTCCTCAGAATATAAGCCAAAGTCTTGATACTACTTGTCTTGAACTAGGCCAGTTTGGACAGGAAGAAGAAATTGATCGATTGAGGCGCGACAAGCAGGTCTTGATGGTGGAACTTGTTAAACTTAAACTGGAACACCAGGAAACCAAAGCACATATTAAAGCACTTGAACATAGGCTAGAAGGGACAGAAAAGAAACAACAACATATCATGGGATTCTTGGCAAGAATGATACAAAATCCAAGCTTTGTGCGTAAATTAGTCCAAAACAAAAGATTTAAACAACTTGAGGGACCAATTAGTAGCAAAAGGAGGGATCTTGATCATGATCTTTGCAATGTTGAGGTCAGTGAATTTGTACAAGGTGAGGGAGAAATTAGTGTTGAGCTCACAACTATGGATTATGGTGACATTGAAGTTCCGAAAATGAAGGTGCTTCCTATGAACATACAAGTACCAAGTGGAAGCTTTGAGGAGAGAAAAGATGGAGGGCATAAATCACTTGACAAGGTGTTTTGGGAAGAATTATTGAATGATGGGAATGAAGAACATTATGGTTTGTTTGGTATTGAAGCAGTAAGAAAAAGATGTGGAAATGTTAGTTGAGCATCTTGGTTTTTAGACTAAGAAATAAGAGAATGTTGTTCCACATTGTTGTTGCTACTTGTCTGTGCATATTTTAGAGGCACTTTTGGTTGTTGGTTTGGGCATTGATGTTTTAAAGTTAACATTGTCCTTTTTCTCTGATGATCACAAGCTAAGATTCCACTTGATTCTGAATACTTTGAAAGTTTTGTGGCTCTGAAAATTTTGTACAGAGAATTTTGGTTATAGATTAGACTTTGTGTAATTCGGAAATAATCCATATTGATAAACTACGAGGCACTAAAACTAATGACAAAGAAGTGAATGTATTAAGTAAAAATGCTATGGGCACTGAATCTTTATTACAAATAAGATTTGGTGAATCGAGTTAAAACGATATTTTTCTTGATTTTGTTGCTTATTCGACTCTATTCGATGGCTGTAATATTTTTATGGGGTGCCACATCTCGAATTGGGGACCCAACAAGTACCGAACGGGCCCATAATTTTGTAGTTTCACACTTTTGCCCACATGCATATAAGGGGGAGGGTGGTATTTTATTCACGAGGTTAAACTTAATATTTTATACCATTTCTTTGCTTATTCGGTGTGCACGTTCAAGTGTATATCATTATTGAAAAGATGGGTGGAAATTGCACCATCCCTAGCTTTCTTAATGTCCTATGTTGTGAATTAGAATGTATAAAAGGGGTACGCAATTTTGGACTCGTGTGACATAATCTTCGGTGTTTTGTATCCAAAACATTCGCTTCTGAAAAAATTTAAACTAATTGTGTTACAGTTGAACATTTTTTTTAATCACTATATAAACATAATACAATATCTCACTCTCAGAGGTGGAGTTCATTTGCTTTTAGTTTAATATAATATCAATAGCAATAATTATTTTTTTAGTTTTTTGGTCCCGATTATAAGTTCCCGTTAACCACTGCCTATTGGAACCAGATTATCTCAATTTTATTATACAATTTTAATTATTAATTTAGTTTTAATAGTTGTCTTGTAATTTCATAAATTATCTTCTATGTATATTTTGATATTTTAGTATGAATTTATTTATATTATACAATAAGATAATGCCATTAAATTCTACAACGACTAAAATTAAATAATTCTACATCATTTTCTGGAATTTAAAAGTTTCTCTTCAAACAATAAAATTTACATTAAAACAAGTAAAAATACATAAGTTATACATATATACGTAAGATATGAAATTTAAAGATGTGTATAGCTTTCAAAAATTTGAAATGAGTATTCCTTATTTTAATATAAGAATGAGATAAATTAGAATTACATAATACTTTTTTGTTTATAAATAAAAGTTTGAGAAATTAAAAAGTTAAAATAAACTCATTAAAGTTTAGAATATAATTTTTTTTAATAAGTATCTAATTAGTGCTATGTCATATAATATTATATATCTTTTCAACACATAATATAAAGTCATATATATAATTTATTTTTTTAACAACATCAACATGAATAATAAAAAAAGTGCTACGAGAAAGAAATCATCATTAATATATTACTATATCTATTTTTAAAATAACTAATAATATAATAATGATAATGGCAACAACAATAATAATAAAATAGCAAATTGGTAATTATAAATTAAACTTTATAGCTAGTTACAAATTGATGGTAAAATTATAATGACAAATTAGTGATTAATTTTGATTATAAATTGATAAATATATATATATATATATATATATATACATAATGACAAATTAGTAATTAAAACAAATTCAACGTCTAGATAGTTAAATTAACTATGTTTCCCTACTTATCCCTTTTTATATAAGTAGTATAGAAACTAATCAGGATACTACAATTAATTTTGCCATTTGTGTTAAAAGCAATGTTATCAAATTTGGACCGGACCGGTCGGTTCGATCGGTTTAATTGTAAATCGGCTATGGGTCCGGCCGATTTGATTAAAATTAATTGTTCAAGAGAAAATCGGTCGAACCGGTTAGAACCAGTTTTTTTTTTTTTGCCAAGTGAGTTTTCTTCTTTTGTTCTTTAAAATTGTGTTTTTTATCCTTTTGTGAACCGGTTTAATGAATTTTTAGAATATTTGTTAAATTTATTTTGATTTATAAGAATATTTATGATTTATAAGAATTTTGTCAATTCACTAAGAATTTTGTCAATATTTAATGAATTTATAAGAATATTTATGATTTATATAATTTTTTTTTTTAAAAATAATAGTTCGGTTGAATTACCGATTGAATCTGGTTGAACCATGAAGTAATAATTTCACCGATTTAATATCCAATCCGATTATGATATCATCGGTGAAAAAGGAGTTACATGATATCATTGGTTAAAAAGGAGTTACTGGTCGGTTGACATTTTTCTCTCCATCATTTCCTTTAACTAAATGGAAGTACTACAATTAATGGTGCATCACTGGCACTAAATAGGATAACATGTTTTTGATGCTGCTTAAGTTAATTTAATAGGGTAACATATGAGGTGCTGAGAGCTAAATAGTTGGCAAGAATAATCTTTGAGTTCTTGACTCTAGCAACCAATAGTCATTACAGTTCCGATCAATGAAACTGTGTTGAGCTTTTTTCTTTTCTTTTTTTTTTTCCTTTTTGTGTTGCGTGTGCGTGCGTGAATGCATATTACATACACCCACTCATTCATACATTGCCGATTATTATATAGTATTCTCTCCATTTCAAAAAAAAAAATTCAAAAAGTTATCTAGTATTTTTCCAAAAGTCTATGATTTATATTTGATTTAAATTTGATTGATTTCTATTGTAAAATAATTAAAATTATAAAATACAATAAGATTCCATCAAAATAAACTCTTTATTATAAGAAAAAAACATTGTTAAACTTTTGTCTAAATTCAAATTTTAAGATTTCACAATTTAATATAAATAAAATGAAATATTACTTTTTTTTTAGAACAAAATGAGTATTATTTTTATGTAAATGATAAGATTTGAAACATTGACATCTTTTAAATAAAATTGTTTTAAGTTAATAAAGTATTAACACATACCTTGTAAGAGGAAGATTTAAAACCAAACGTTTGAAACTTAAACAGAACTGAATGAGTCTTATTGCTTAATCGTCATAATTTTCGGTACATGAATATTTTATACTTATCATTATAGCTTATAAAGTAAAACTTTTATAAATTAATAATATAGAAATCGAAGAATTTTATTATTTTAGATAAATATTAATTAATTGATAAATTAATATTTATTAAGTTATAGATGTTTTACTGTAATAAATTTGGATTTTAATTATATAAAAAATTCACTGTTAATAAATTCATTGCATTCAGAACTCTTCACAACTTTTTTATGCAATTCGAAAGGACAACACCAAAACTTTTGGATGCAATAAGAAAAGTTCGAGATGAGCTCCAACTAGATATAAATTTTAAGAAAAAATAAGTAACACTAGAATCATATTTTCCTAAATTATCTTAGGTATATTTGTAATTTTTAAAAAATTATTAATTTATAATCTTATTGGGACCATATATTTATATAGGAATCTCTCGAAAAATTATTATCTTGTTGAAATTTGTAATTTTTATAACTGACACAAGTCAGAATAGGATAAAATTATTAATTTAAAGAATTTACTAATTTATTAAATATTAATTTATATAGATCATATTCAAAACTAGCTAACTACATTATAGATATGTCATCCAACAAACTTTTAACCACACTTTCTCAACCATGCTAATTTATCATACGGATGGCAAATTCTCACATTCCCGTGGCAATTCACCGTCTTCGTTATAAATTAAGTTGGAATGTTTCATCCGATATTTTTTATGCAGGACTTATAAGAGTATGGTATTTAAGAATCTCTCCCCGCTTGTCTTGGATTCCAGATATTTATTTTCAAATTATGTATTTATATGTAATATTAATCCTTTCACGATCAGATTCATATCAAATTTAAATAATGCTCTCTCTATTTTAAAAAATAGTAACATTTAAATTTTTGATAATTTTTAATTTTAAATATTTGACTAAAAATTACGTATAGCAATAATAAGTTTTTCTCAATAATTTTGTTATGAATGTCCAATTAAATATTATATAAGAATGTTGTAATGACAAATTTTAAAAAATATGACATTATAATAAAAAAATTATGCAAAGTTATCTTTTTTTTTTAAATTATTCTCAAATGTTATTATTTTTTTGGAATAGAGAAAATAATATTTTATAAAATATTAGAATCTCGAAAATCAGAAAGAATTAGGTGCAAATGCGCACTAGATGGAGAGATGGGCTAGGAAGAGTGGAGAATCGAGCAAGAAGAGGGAAAAAAAAAGGTTCGGAGCGTTTCAACTTTATTTGGTCTTTTATTTATTTTATTTTTTTTGTATCAATTTTTTTTGGTCTTTGAAACAGGAGGAGTTCCCCTCCATACTCAATGCATTAATATTATTCATACTTTAAATTTCAATCATAAATAAACACAAATAAATTAAAATAAAATTTAAAAACAAATCTAATTAATGTGAATCAATGGTTGAGACTTAAAGTATGAATGTTTGAGTATGGAGGAGAGTTCAACCCTAAACACAAATTTTATTTAACCTTTGAAATGCAAATTTCATATTTACACTTGTGCGTATTTCCAATTTTCCTTATATTTAATCTTAAATTTTATCAGAAAATAGATTATATTCCTAATTATGCAGATTTCCTTTTGATAAAAAGAAAATATATAGTTTCTATTTGTTTTACCTTAAAATTTTAAAATATAAATATATAATTTATATTATAATAAATTATAATTTTTAAATTTAAGTCAAAATAAATATTATCTCGAGCGAATTTAAGAATCAAGATGTACACATATAAATCGAACACTTTTTGGTGCCAGCAAATCGTATGCTTGACTTTTTGGATATTCTCTCCAACTGCAAGGTGTTTCTAGAATTAGATTACTCCATGAGATTATAATTCATTGGTTGGCAAGCTTGTCTAGCGAATCATACTCTGATTATTGCAGTACAGTAATAATGTAATATAAAGCGTTGACAATAATCAAAGCAAGAGAAAAAGTAAGGGAGAAAACTCAAAGGTCAACTGCAAAAACAGGGAGCTCAAAAGTCAAACCTTGACTTATATATATTTTCACTATTTTTTTAGTTATCATTTGATTTTTTTTCTCACGTAGTTTCAAGTAAATTTTTATATATGTTAAATATTTAATTTAATTTTTATTTTTTTCATAAAATAATATTCATTTAAAATATTTTTGATTGTTAATTTTTTAAAAATTAAATAAAAATTTTAACATGTATATAAATTTATTTAAAATTACGTAAACAAAAGTTAAATGATACCTTAAAAAAATAGAGGAAATACATAACTTCAACTTCTAAAAAAAATTAAACAACTTAAACTTTAAAGTAACTAGCACTCTCCGTAGGGAATGTATGAGAAATTACAGCATCTTGGTTAGAGATCAAATAAATTTGAGCAAAATTAGAGTGAGACTGATATATCCTTATGATGATTAGACACTTCTGATAATATTTTTGTGTTTAGTTTAAAAATGATATGAAACCAAATCTCGTTGGGCTGGCTGGAATAGTTTGGGAGTTAAATCAGTGGGCTAGTAATATTATAGTTATGGATAAGTGTTCATTGACATGGTAACTATAATGTTAATGTATTCGAGGGCAAATTTCAAGTCAGTTCACAACAAAGTTCAACAGTAATGCCAATAAGATTTCATGTGCAATGGTTAGTTCAATAACGTTTATAGTTCAACAGTAATCTTTAATAATGTTTACAATTCAACAGTAATGTAACAGTACTGTTTAATAATGTCCACAATTCAATAATAATTTTCAATAATACTCACAGCTTCATAATAAGGAATGGTTCGGTATTATTATAAAAAACAATGTTCAAATTTGAGTGAAATAGTAGAAATTCCCTTACCTCCATTTGAAGATAACATTTGTCTCGTAATTTATTAGATTACCTATAAAATAGTTAATCACATTTAGCTCATTTATATATTTTTTAAATTAATTTTCACAGGTTACCATTCACTTATATAATTATTATATGTAAATATGTTCATTCGTAGTTTTCTTATAACATTTAGCAGCAAAGATTATATTAATCAATTTAAAATATTTTAACGTAACTTAGAAACCTTATACAAGAACCTTTTAGAATGAATCTTCTAAAAGAATCTTTTTAAAATAATTCTTCACAGAAAAATTTTGACAAAACTAATATGTACTAGATATGTTGGTATATATCATTTATGTATATATATATATACAATAAAGTTAAAAGACTCACCTCGGTGATAATAATAACTTTGATTGGAATTTTATTGATAATAAAATATTCGTAAAACGAAACTTTGAGAGTTCTAGCACTTTGATAGTAAAAAAAAATGTATAATAGAGGAAGAAGATTTTTAAAAAAGGTGTGAAAATTTTGTTTGCATAAACTTGCTTTTTATAGGCAAATTCATGCGATAACTTTACGTAAAACTCGATGTAGCATTTGAAAATTATATATTTTGCCAAATGTAACACTATTCTTCATTCAACTCCTACTTTTTCTTCGTTCACTCACTCGGACAACATTTTTCTCTCGCCCAACATTCTTCCTTTTCTCTTTCTTCTTATTCTTTTCCCTTTTGTTTTCTTCCTCTTTGTTTTCTTTTGCTTACATATAAGTATGACAACGGGTCAGGTATGAGACAAGAGAGCTGTTCCCAAACCCTACCTGCTACTTGCTAAACTTACATATTCTCCTAAACTCGTCCTACCCCGTTAACGATTCTATCCGCCCCCGTCCCGTTACCTAAAATTATTATTTTTATTTAATTTATTTATTTTTTTATATTATTCTTTTACAAAATCTTCTAAAATCATTATAAAATATATTTTATATATAAACATGTCAGAATCGGAGTTAAATGGGGTGAGATGGTAAATCCCATACTTTACCCTAACCCTATAGGGTTCAACTAATCGAGTTCTATTAAGGTCGGAGTTGGACAAAAAATTAGCAGGTCGAGTAAAATTGTCATCTCTACTTACACACATATATTCATACACACATATTCATACATACACACACACGTAGATATACATATATAAATTCATACCTACATACATATATCTACATACACACATTTATATATGATTTAAATGTATATAATGAGTTATTTATCTCAATTATATTTATTCAATGTACATATAAGCTATTTGACAAATTTAATATTTCACATATTATGTGTATAATATATTTTATTATTATAATATTTCTTTAGTATTGTATCATTGACTTAAATAATATATTTTTTTACTTTGTTACTTGGATAAAATTGTTAAATTTTTTTATTATATTATTATTAATCAAATATTATATTGATTTAGTGATTATAATATAGTTATCTTAGTACGTATTATTATAATCACTAAATGGTAATACTACAGTACTAAAGTAAAATTTTTTTTGGGAAAACTTTTTCAACAGTCCCCAAACTATATCACTTTTACACATTTGGTCTCCAAATTTTTTTCGCAACTTATTTGGTACACAAACTTTTTAAAACATGCATAATCAGAAAATTTCATCAATTACTCGATAAATTTAATAAAAAATATACTCATGTGAATCACACATTTAATTTTTAAAGAATAAAATGGTTAATTTATGTCATATGTAAACTTTTTTTCGATTGTTATCAAGTTATATTAACGAGATATTGACAAAATTTACTAATTGCGTATGTTTTACAAAGTTTATGTACCAAACAAGTTGCGAAAAAAGTTTGGGGACAAAATGCGCAAAACTGGTATAGTTCGGGAACTGTTAAATAAGTTTTCCTTTTCTTTTTTGTCGTTTTCGACCGACATTTGACCGTTATTTTGTCGTATGTCGTCGATAGTGACGCATTTTATGGCCACCACCAATTGTACAACATTGAATCTTTTCTGTTGATATTCGATTGAAGATTAAATTCATTAATAGCACATGATAATTAAAGAAACAACTGCAATTTACTATTGAAATTTTTGGGGTCAACATTCCCACCTTATGAAATTTTGTCATCGAAATTTGACGTACTAGAAAGATATATATAATATTTTAATTTAATATTGATATATTATATATTAGTTTTTATACTATAATATATTAACATATTTGACATAATATGCTATATATATCACATTTATATATAATAATTATAATATAATATAACACAAATTATAATAGTATACACATTAATATGTTGTATTAATGTATTAATAAATCATTATAATATATGATATTAATGAAATTAAATATAAATAAAATATTGCTTTTATATTAAATTAGTATATAATATTCTAATACAAATGATATATTTAGTAAAGTAGAATTATAGAATAATATAAATATGATAAAATAATATTATAATTTTGATGAATGTGAATAGTATCACTATAGATTTAAGAATATATTGTTCATAATCATAAAATTCATTTTAAAATAGAGATATTAATACAACTTATTTTTTTTATTATACTTTTTATTAAAAAATTTTAAATATAAAAAATATGATTGAGTTTATAAAAACCAAAGACAGTGCACTCCGAATGCTAGAACGTGGTGAAGTGTCGTCGTCGAGAAAGCCAAATCAACCACGGCCTGCAACTCTTCCAACTCTTTAAGTCAACACAAAACCCATGGTTTACTTCCTCCATTTACCAACTTACCCTTCCAATTGGAAATTTACAAATTCCATCTTTTCAAATTAAATAACATAATCTACGCAGAAATTTATATGAATTTGATTTATTTTGGCCTTAAATTAAATTTTAAAATTTTAAATCGTAATAATTGCAGTGACATTATTAGAATTCTAAATTTATAAAATGTAAGTAGAAATAAACTGAATTATATAATATAAAAAACATAGATTACGAGTATTAGTTTTGTATTGTATGATTTAAACAAAAATGAAAATCGGATATAAAATATAATCCATATGGGCCATAGCTATGAGTCTATGACTAACGTACTTAGCTTTTAAGTCGATAATTTTAACTTTAATTCAATAATGCTGATATCCTCTTCAAGAATTACATTGGGGAAAAAAAAATGTACACATGACTAAATGTATTTTAGAAATAATTTAACAACGATGTATAGATTACTCTATTCATTTAAAAAAAATAAATTTTGAAAATAAAATTTACATTTGCATATTTTTTCACTACAATATTATATTTTTTAAAATTTGTAATTACAATATTCTTATATGATCTTTAATTTGACATTTATAACAAATTTAATAAAAAAAAAACTTATTATTATTACATGTAATTCTTAGTCAAATATGTAAAATTAAAAATCGTCAAAAGTCCAAATGTTATTTTTTTATGGAACGGAGGGAGTATAACATACAATTTGATTTTATATAATCATTTTTGTATTAGTACTTTAATACAACAACAACAACAACAATAATAATAATAATAAGAGAATTATTAAATATCAACATCATTAATCTAATTTTAATTTTTTAAATAATTAATAATAACATATAATACAAATTAATGAATAGATATCAATATAGTCTAGTATTAGTATAATTTCATACAAATTTATAACTATAAATTCATATTCCCTATTATAGTCTGAAAAGGATATATTTGTCAAAGAAAGTATTCTCTCCGTTCCATAAAAATAATTATATCTAAGTTTTTGACGAATATTAATATTGCAAAATTTATTTAGAATTATATGTTTAAATAACAAAATATTTCATACAATTTACTATAAAAAAATCAATTAGTGATAAGTAAAAAAATTGTGATAATTTTTTTTAAAAAAAATATCATCATAATAAATAATTTATGTAAATATAATGTTTTTTTAAGAATAATTTTCATTTTTTAATGTCATTTTTTTAGAATAAATTTCACTCGTCCCGGGTTTTCCTTGGAAAATCAAGCGGCGTCGTAGTCATCGTCATCCCGAAACGTGAGAAAAGTCGTAGAGCTCGTCCTTCCTTCCATCTGTCTAAAGTCTCTCTAAAATCCTTCATCTTCAAGGACTCCTCTCTCCCAATTAATTCAAAAGTATTATTTTAAGCATTCTCTCTCGTCTCAAACAAGTTTTCTTCAATCACCACGATTTCAAACCTTCTTTAAGATCCAAACAGTTACATAAACATCTCCCAATTCACTAATGCTATTATGTGTAATCCACTGCATATATAGAAATATATAGATAGTGTGTGTGTGTGTGTGTGTTTTTATCTGTGTGTCGGTGCGTGTGTAGTGCAGAGGAGTGGAGGTGGTGAATGATGGGAGGTGTGCCTTCAACACCGCGCTGGGACAACGCAAGGCCGCAGGACACGGCGGAGTACCTGATCGGAACTTTCATCGGCGAGAAATCGTTTCCTCTTGCCTCAGATTACTGGCAGCAATTGCTGGAAGTCCCCTTCGATCTCCATTGGCCTTCTCACCGAGTTCATGAAGCTTGCCAAATTTTTGGTTAGTTAAACAGGATCCTTTACTCTTTAATTCGTCATTATCTGCTTTGTATAGCTGTTTCTACTAATTTATTTAAATTTTTTGGGTCAAATCTTGTAGTTCTTTTTTTTCCCATTCTTTTCTCTAGGCTGATTGCTGAAGTTATCCTTCCGAAGTGAATTTCAGTCTTGTTGTCGTATTCTAATCCTGCATTACTGTTGCCATTGGACTTTAGTTTTACCTCTCATTTGATTTGTCCAATTTTTAGTAATCTATAAACTGAAAGAAAGTACTTGTAAACAAAAAATTAACCAAAAACCTCAAACCTAATGAATACCTATCCTAAAATTTAATACTCTCCGTTCCAAAATTAGAGTACATTTCAGTTCACACAAAAACAGGATTGCCTATAATTCAAAATTTGAAGTTAAATATTTTGGGATGGAGGGAGTATCAATTAAGAATTCTGAAACAGTGTTTTCTTTATGTTGCCTGCTGGATTTGAAGCTCTTTTTGAAGTCCTATGACTACAAAAGTGGACTAAGTTGCTTGTGTGCGTGGCATTTTATGTTATTCTTTTCATATGTTTGGTTTCCTTATATTTTTCTGCATTGTGCAGCACAAAACAATTGCTTCACGAGGCACCTCACAAAGATCTTGATCCAACTAGCTTGTTGTTTGCAAGAGTCTGTTACTAATTCTAGTGTGCCAACTTCGGCTATTAGGAAAGCTCTTAATGCACTTTACATCTCATCTGTTTTCCTCAAATACTTAATTGAAAATGCTGGAAGTGACACCTATGTGGAACTATACTTGTCCTTGGATGAGAGCGAGACAGGACCAGATAATCTCCCAAGAGGTATGTGCATCGAATCCAATATGTCTCTTTCTGAACATCTTTTAGGTACTTCCAACCGAATGCTATGTGATAAAGTGTACATATGAAATGATTGTAAACATATATTGTTTAAAGATGTAACTACCCTAAAATCTGCATTGAATATGGACCTATGCTGAAGGTCTGAAACAATAATTTCTTAGTTTTTTTTTACTTGATGAAATGTATTATGAAGGTGTTCAGAAGTTGATAATTATCATTTGTATTAAGTACAAAGAGTTGATTGTGCAAAAGTGATCTTATGTTCCAAGTTAAACTCCTCAAGGCTAATTAGGCTACAATCATCCATGATTTTCACTTATTTAAAAGCAACGATTGGCACTGACAACTGGTTTGATTGCTAGCTTCGCTTTGTGAAGCATTCAGAACAACCAGTTCCCTTTCTTTCCTTTTCTCCATTGCACATAAAACTCCAAAAAGACAATATATATGATATCACAATCCCTTGAAATTTCATTAAACTTGCGATGGAGAAACCATATATTTTGAATTTTCATGTTTTTTGAGTTACTTTGTGAAGTTAAATGTTTGTTGAAGCAACTTTAGATTTACAACAACGAAAGTAATAATAATAACTGCTCATTTAGTCCATATATATAAAGAACTCATACAAATTAGACTTCTACTCAATTTGACAAAACTTGCAGACAGCTCATAATTCTCGTGTCAAGTCTAATTAGAAAGTTGAATTGACATGACTCTACTTGAATTTAATTTGCTTTGTGAGCTTAAACTGCCAAGCAAAACTTGACTCATTTACGACTGCACAACTGAATATCAGTTCAATTATACAAGAGCTGAGTCAATCATGAGTGGAGTCCTAACTCGTGCATAAGTTGATATGTGTAACTCTAGCTGCTTCACTCTTTTATGCCAATGAACAATAGAGCTTTCAACCTGAACTTGACAATGAGATGTACGTCAAGTTCATGAACAACATGGTTTTCATACAGACTGATTTGTTGTTGTTTGAAGTGGCTCAATGTAATTTTCCGATCTCAACCTTTTAATTTTACAATTAGTTCTCATACTAAACTATACGGACTCGGATAGAGTGCTCCGTCGGACACTGGTACTTCAGGGAATCTGACACGGATAGGCCTCAGTTTTATCACATTCTAACACTAAAATAGAGTGTCCCACTCCCACATCCTTGTGGGGTGTCCAGTGTTGGACACAGTACTTCTAGGAAAAACAAAAAGGGCATATAACATAGCTCATACTAATGGTGTATGCTTGATAATCCTTTGACGGCTCAAGTTGTGGGTTTGGTCTAATGCAGATCAAAGTATTGAACATTTTGTGGTGCACAGTGTTCTTAGCTTTATTGGAAAAGTTGATGTAAGGTATTGTATTGTCTGCTCTTTCAGTTTCTTGCCATCAACTTGAAAATGTCAATTCTAATTTTTTTTTTTCGTTTTTCATCTTGGTTTTACAAGCCCTAGCACATATCTCGTACACCACGAACTACTTAACTTCATGCTCATTGCCATGTCTACTCAGCTTCTTTCTGGGCCATCGCCAGGACCACATGATGTCCACCCATTCCCAGATGCCGCAATGGTTCAGGTTACAATGAAGAAATTTTACATCGCGTTAAGCTTGACAATACTTTTCCATTACTGTTATCAATTGACTCATGTTGTTCATGCAGGAAACATCAATAATTGAATTGTTTGTTCACAAGCTGCTACTTAATTACGTTACTAAGCCCCAATTTCCCTCAAGTATTGCATCAAATGCTATATTTTCTGAAGGAAATCAGCCTGGTGTTCTGCAGAGAGTTGGTTCTGTTGCAGGTTATATGATTGGAAATTGCATATAATTGTTTGTTTTAATTTTACAGTTGCCACTTCTGTCTGCTTTTTTTCTAATCTAAATTGTTCTTCATTGTCGAAATTTCTTAATAGAAATTTATTCACATAAACTACTTATTGTTACTTTCTCATATAGTGTTCTTTTTCATTGTTTCAAACTTTTAAGAAACATTTCCTCCTAAAGTATCAGCCGATACCATTACTTATTGTCAAATAGGTCTTAATGTTTTTGGTGACTGGTATTTCAATTTATTGGCACGCGATTTTTTTTAATAAATAAATTTTATTAATATGTATGATTTGCATTATAATAATGTTAAATAAGGATGATAACTTGTATGATACGAGTCTTTAAGTATTATATACTCCCTCCATCTTCATAAGGATGACTAATATATAAATTGCATTTTTTAAGGAAAGCATTTTTTTTGGGTAAAAGTGAAGTTCCCATTATATCCTTTATAGTGGGTCCATGTTATACTTCTGAATTTAGGTACCAAAAATAATTATTCTTCATTCTAATAAGAAAGTGAGTCATTTATTATTAAGGGTAAAGTAGTCCATACTTCAGCCATCCTTTTTTAGACAAATAAAAAAAGATATACTTAAGTCATCTTTTATGAGACGGGGAGGAGTATGACATTATGTATGACAGGTGTCAACTTTGATGTAGCTTGTTGGTAAATGTTGTTTCTCCTTTTATTCTTTCGTTATAAATTATCGTGAAATATATATCTTTTTATTCTGTAATAACAGTACCTATACCTAATACTGCATCGATAATTACTTCTTCCACACGTCTCCATGATGACGCAGAACATAAAGGAACCATTATTTGATTATTGTGTACTTGTCTTGAAAAATATTGATGATGAAATTAATATTTGCAATAACGTTTTTATCTCAAACCAGTGGAGATCGACGATTGATGGACTCATGTGATCAATAAATGAAAAACAATGGCTAGATAGAAAATATTGCATAAGTTATGTAAAACAACATTCACATAATAAATGGTGAAAGAGCCAAGAGATGAATTTTCACATAATAATCATTCATGTATTAGAAGTATGTTTGTAGGAAAAGGGTTGAGTTATTTTTTCTTGGTGACAGACTGGTTTTTTATGTTTATATGCAGCAAACTTCGTGCTGTTTCCATTTACTTTCTTTGTCAACTTGAATGGTGAATCTTCAAGAAGTCCATTGGCTGAGAGCAGTCTTATTATACTACTTATCCTTATTCATTACCGGAAGTGTGTCTTACGGAATCCTGTGAAATATAAGGGTGATGACGGTGCTAATTTAGTTTCTTTCCTGAAAGAAGAAACCTATTTCTCTGAAAACCCATACTGCAAGGCATTGGAAACTGCCAGGGATATTGAATGTAAGATCCTCCAATATATATACAGACCCTCTCTCTTTGAGTTGTCCAACTTTGCATGTTCTGTTGACACTCCTGTTATCTACTTGAATGCAGTTGATCGTGCTGATATTGAAGGAAATGCACGCATTGGTCCTTTTGTGAGAGTACCTTTTGCTTCTCTCTTTGATACTATTGGCACGTGAGTGTTTTCGTTTACTTTTACCATGTGATGATTGCATTGACGATCATTTTCAGTTGGGTTGTACCTTGATCCTCTTCTTGCATCTTTGATTTTATTTCAATTTGTATCTCTATATGTAAATGATAGGTTTAAAGAATAAATGCCATCGTGATTTTGTGTCACACCTAAAAAGAACCCTATTTACTTTATCTCTATATCTATGTGAACTTGGTTTCTTTTCTGAACTTATCAATTACCAACCCTTATATATTTTTAACTCCCTCTTTTCAGTTGCCACATGTCTTTTTTCTCTTAAGTCTCCTTCTTGTTTAAGTTTTCATAGAACACTGCAAGTCAAGATACATATAGTTGAAACAAAATAACAGTACAATCTAAACATGTACTACCAGTCTGCCACATATATAAATACATTACTTCTGTCATATATCACAGAATATATTATGTGGCAGTATGAGCAGTCATCACAACTATCACAAGTAATTATAATTGTCCACATTTGTGGGACCCTCTTATGTAATGTCATTCCAAAATGATCCAAGACCGGCTGTTCCAAGTGAGATAGATAACAGGTTAATGCCTACTGCCTACAATAATTTTGGGTACTCCAACTTCATAATTTTTTAGCCAATTAATGCTTTAAATTTGGGTCATCATAATTTTCTTAAATTTGTTGATTAATTTGTGATTGGAGCTATTTGTGTTTCACTGATGACATCAGTGTGCTAATTTGTGAAAGGAAAAAAGTCTCTCTTTCTTGGAACACGCTTGTGTTGTATTGTTTTTTGTGTAATGTTCAGATATTTCAGTTTAATCTAATAGGTTACATCTTCTCAGGTACTTGGCAGATGAAGCTGATGTTTTACTGCTATACTCACTAGTTCATGGAAATGCAAACTTTCGCGAGTATGTCTTGGTGCGAACAGATCTGGAAACATTGGTAGGAAGCAGCTTCTCATACAGTCTTTTTCTTGTTTGTTGGGTTTTTGTGCGACACCCTTTTCCTGAACATTGTCAAAACCGACATCCTCTCCCAAAAATTCCCACCCCAAATCCCCCCAACCACCACCACCCCTCCCCCTTAGCACAATCCAGTTCAGCTATATTGTGAACAATGTACTTCTAGAATTTTGTTCATGATTGATGGAACACAAAATGTTTCTTAATATGACTGAGGAATTTTTAAGCAAATGAAACAAACTGGTTTGTGCTTTCCTTTCTAGTGTTAATTTAGCTTTTATCTGTTCTGTTCTCTGTTGAAATCAACAGTTGATACCCTTGCTGGAGACGCTGTATGATGCTGCAAGTAGGAGATCCAATCAAATCTATATGGTTCTGATCATCCTTCTTATACTTAGTCAAGACTCCTCTTTTAACACCAGTATTCACAAACTGGTAAGGGTTTCAGTGCAGCTGCTTATTGAACTTCTAAATTCCAACAATAGGATTCAAGTATTTATATTCAGGTGCTGCCTATTGTTCCATGGTACAAAGAGCGCCGCCTTCATAACACATCTCTCGGTTCTCTGATGGTCATAATTCTAGTATGGACTCTGAAGTACAACCAATCAAAGCTGCGGGTATGACTTATGCATCCATGTTAGTTTAGTTTCATGCTGGTATATTTTAGCGGTTTTCCTCAGGTTGCTGTGATATTGAGCCTTATTAATGTGACATTTGTAGGGCAGCATCTTAATATGTATATTAATGTAAATTATAAATCATAACCATAATAGTAGTCAGCACCATAATACTAGGGTTCATTGATCACCGACCCCAACTGGTTTGGTTTAAAGGCGATGCTGATGTTGAATAGTAGTAAGTTTCTATCGATCTTCTCAATACCATTATCAGAATGTTTTTTGATCTAAAATGCCAGTTCATGTATGTGTTGATCCCAAGTCTATGTAGTATCCATTCTAGAATATAAGATAGTGACATATAATACTCAATTTCACATCTTTCAAATTTAAAATTGTTATGATCATATTTTATTAGTCTAATACTCTAATACAAACTGCAACTATCTTTATAGTAATTCAGATAATAAAATTCTACTATTTTCAAATCTTCAAATGAATCACATAAATATTGAATTTACATTTCAAGATTAAAGTTGATCTTATACATTATAAAAGAAAAGGTGAATTTACTTTAAGAGATGAAGACACATTTATTCGGCATGTTTATGAGCACAATTTGGAGGCGCACTAAATTTAGTGACATGCATTTTGATGGGCAGCTGACACTAAAGTTTACATGTGAAACTATTTTGTTTTGTAACAATGAATGAATAAATGAAAAACCAATTGAGGCCAAAGAATTATGTCTACTGAAAACAGATTACCAAAAAATTAAGTCTTAGCATGGATCCTCCATTTGTTTTTGTATGTTAAAACAACTGAAGAATCGATTGACATCTATAATTCTTTAGTAGGTTATGGCATAAGTTGATGCGTTGGGATTTCGTAATGCATTTCAGAAAGTGGGTTTTCCATTCTTGTTATTTGTTACTAACTCGTACTGTTTGGACAGGATGTCTATCTTCATATGAATTGCCTCGCTACGTTGGGAAACATGGCACCATATATCCATCACCTGAGTGCTTATGCATCACAGCAATTGGTTAGCCTTTTTGATATGCTCTCAAGGAAGTATGTTATCTTAACTTCTTAAATTACTTTTACATTTAGACAATAGTAACTCCATTACCTTGCTTCCCAATTATGTCCCTTGAAATGAAATTAGGTCTCTTATTCATGGTTTTAATGTGATATGAAATTCAGATTCAATAAATTAGCGGAGTTTAAAAATGATAAGATGAATTCAAGCAATGGTGAATTGATAGATGGTGACTGCCTCCCGTACAGCATGGTAGTCCGTTTACTGTTCTCCTTCATTAGAATCATCATTAATTTTACTATTGGTTAAACTATATTATATTTGTTACAGTCTTCGGAATTGCATATTTACACAGACTTCCTGAGGATTATACTTGAAATCTTAAATGCTATTCTGACTTATACCTTGCCAAAGAATCCTGAGGTATCTTTACCTAGTTTCTTACTGATTATATGATGTTCTAGCAATCATATCTCAATGAAAATTATGTGTTCCTGAAATTTCTTGGCAATTATTTCTGCGGGACAGGTTGTTTATGCAATTATGCACAGGCAGGATATTTTTCAGCCTTTCAAGGGTCATCCACGCTTTAGTGATATGCTTGACAACATTTTCACTGTATGTCCTATATCTTCTAATTTTAGGATACATTTTCTCCCCTTCTCTGTAACATTTATTCCACAACTTCTTCATAAAGAAGTCATGTTAAACTAATCTTTACCACTTTGCTAGGTCATTGTTTTCTTCTATAATATCAAGCAGCCAAGTCTAACAACCCTCCTGCCTTCGTAGGTTTTAGATTTTTTTAATAGCTGTTTGGATGCACAAAAATTGGGAGGTGAATGGTCGGTGGAGAAAGTACGCCAAATCATAATTATCAATTGCCGTTCGTGGAGAGGTGAAGGAATGAAGGTATAAATCACTGCAAACTCTTAATTTATCTGTAACGTAAACTGATGATTAACTTGTATTGTTGTACAGACTTTCACTCAGTTACGCTTTACATATGAACAAGAAATCCACCCTGAGGAATTTTTCATTCCATATGTGTGGCAGCTAGCTTTGTCTCACAGGTGATTCCTGGATCTTAACACATCATATTGTGGTCTGTGCCCTGTTTGGAAATTTGAAATGGTTTCTTAGAAAGTAGACTTGATTTCTGTTCTCACCCAAGAGACTTTACTTTTGTGTTTAATATATAAAATGGACTAGAATCAAGACATCTCACAACTATAAAGTTGCATTTGGTTGGATGGAATGGAGTGACATAGGAATGAAATGAGTGGATAAGAAGAAAATGGTGGTGGAAGACAAGGATCTCACAAAAATTTATGAGAGGAGTATGAGAATGAAAAAATGATAAATTATGTGTAAAATTTTGGTTGTGATGGAATGAACAAGCTCCATATTGGAGGGTGAGTTTAGAAATATATATGAATTTGTGGAAATGAATGAAGCAAGGAATGAACCTTACATATAAATGAACTAACAAATATTGTATAAAATTCATTCCATTCTATCGAACCGAACGCAGGCTAATGTTTTTTTCGTCTACCATCTATTTTCTCTACCGCTTCAAATCTTTGATTTTTAAAGCGGTAAACTTCCCATATATATATAATTTAATTGGTAATGTTGAATGTCTTTAGACCATATTCTTTTGCTCTACTATTGGTATAGACAGAAAAGTAAAGTAAAAATTAGAAAATTATGTCAACACAGTAGGAGATCTTGGTCGCAATCTGTTATCTTTTACATGACTGCATTTTTTTCTCGGACTACTTTCAAGTCGTCTTATGTATTGAACTTGCAACTTCAATATGTAAATTCATTTTAATAAGTAATTAAATTTATTTAATTCATGTTTATTTATTATTAATACGTTTCTCTTATGACATGTCTTATTGCAGTGGTTTGGATTTTAATCGCAAGAGTGTAAACTTATTCCCGGTTGACATTCCTATGGAAGTAAGTTTTTGGTTCTTTTGTTTCTCCATATATTTCTAGTGATTTATTTTTGATAGCTCCTTATTATGTGGAAATTATTAAATGTATGAAAAGTGCCTTCATTTGTTATTATCATTTTTTTCCCATATGCGTCGTGTTTGAGAAACACATTTAACACAGCTTTTGCACTGGGTACAGATTAGGCATGAAGTAGGGGAGGCTGAGAAGCATCAAAACAGCGAATTACATGAGAACGGAGTTACGCTTGATCAGGTGGTGTGACACGTACAAGTTTAGTTGGTAAATAATCACGGTTAAAAAGAGTATGTATATATGTTTAAATATATAAAATGAATTAGTCGAGATGTATCCTTCCCATTTTTCCAGGCTTATATCTTCAACTTTAGTGGGCTTTCTCCTAAATATTATTAATTGATCTAATGTGGTCCATTCAGCGAATAAGAGTTTTTTCAACACCAGTTCCATTTTGTGATGTAATTACCCATAAAGTTGAAAAAAGCTCTCGTCCTTTACGATTAATGTACCTTATTACATACCTTCAGAAAATGTAGCCTATTACATCTGTTGACTGTCCATCGGCGTTACCAACATTACAATTTTTTTTTTTGGTTAATGTTTGGATAATGGATCCACGAAGTACATCTTTATTGTTTTACTGAATCACAAATACGATCCTAGTTTGTATCATCTCACATCATGGCCATAGGTAGTTTTAACCATGAGAAAGTGAGTATTGTGAGTGTCGTATTCCCAGGCCGGAGTACCTCCTTCCTCATTTTATGTACCCAAAAAATAAAAAAAAACCTCAGCAGGGCAAACCTTCTGTTGCACATTCAGCATCAGGTTTCATGATTGAGAGAGGAGAGATGGATAGTGAAGGGGTACGGAATCATTTCTTTTTTGCTATTACTTATGTTGTATTTTTTGGCAGCTGGTTATCTCTACTAGGATTTTAGTGAAGAACGGAATTGTATTGATAAGTCACTTTCTTGCAAAATGTTAAAGTCTGTCATCTTCAACTAAAATACAACATTCGATATCTTCGGTGGTCCAGAAAGCCACAAAATTGTAGTATAACCAGAAAGGGAAAGAAACAAAATTGGAAGCAAATTGAAATGGAACAAATGCTGATTAGCATTATGGAACTGTATACCGGAACTTGCCTAATTTTATGCTAATAAATTAATTTTGGTTAGGGACGCACGATTAGTATGATGGATAATATTTTCTGCGCACCATAGTCGTTATTCTTACTTTATGCATGGTTTCAAAAGAAAATTCATTTCGATTATCAAATTATTTATCCCACGGGAGAAATATCATTTGGATTTAACTATATATTGGTCATTTTATCAAATCTTGTGACATGTTGATTCCCACACATATATAGTTTATAAGGTATTACAAATACACTCATATACTCATATATGCATCCGTTCCAATATCAGTAACATGTCACATGGGAGAAAAGATATGGTTTAAAGATATAGTTGGAATTTCATACAAGATTCTCCCTCCGTTTTAAAATTAAAAATACATATTATTTTTTCAGTTATTTCAAAATTAAAAATATATTTTTATTTTTAAATTATAAAAAGTAATGAAATTCTTTAAAATATTATTTTACAATTTCACAAATTCAATTAACTCTATTATATTTACTATTTGGTGATTTCTACTAGAATTCTTGCGATTATTAAATAACATGATAATAAAAATATATTTAGAACATAAAAATTATTTTTAAAAGTCATTATTTTATTTTAGAGACGTATCTCCACGGAAAGAGTAAAATTCAAGTCAGAAGAACACGGACTACATAGAAGAACTTCATAAATTGAAGAGGTATTACAAGGATTGAAGTGTCGCTTTATACCAGCACTTGATGCCAAACTAATATAATCACCTCTTCCTTTAGTTTCCTTTATCGTTGAGTTAGATTCTATGATTAATAAAGACCTTGCAATGCTGCCCAAACTTGTTGTATTTTAACATAATAGCTAGATTATTCTCATTTTGCAGAAAGCTTTTCTGTAATTTTTGAACTTTATTTTATAAAATTTTACATATTAATTTTATGATTTTTTAAGAGACGGAGAGAATAATAAGGTTCATGTTTCTTGAAACTAAGAAATGAAATGCAATTAATGTCTTTGGTAGGTTGAATGTTGATAAGAATTTAATACATAGTACAACACGTATTGTAGAATTCACGATACCACATGGTATTTTTCACTCAACCTCGATTATACTTATAAACTAATTTGACAAAGCTAATTACCTACCAATTACTTGTAACAAATCTTAGGCCGTTGATTAATCAATCAAACAAGGGCCCCACCTTTAAGGTACTCAGTGAAAGCCAAAGCAACTAAACCTAACATGGCAAATCTCCCATTCCACAATTCGGCATCAGAAGTCATGAAGCCGTTTGATTTTGATTGAACACTAACCCCTTTAAACAGTGGGACCAATGAAGCCAGTGAGAGCACTGCACTTGTCCCGAGGAACCACGGTATCCCACCGTTGGATATCTGGGCAAACACATCCTGGCCGTTGGCTACCTCCACCGCCATCGCCGCCACGAAACCGATCATCGCTAGCCTACCGTTGATTCTTTCCGGTGCCGGTCCACTAAAGGCTAGAACGTCAAAGAAATTTGTGCTCACCTGTTGCATGTCAAATGCCTCATTTCATAGTTGTTTTGAAAATTCACATCTAACTTGACACTAATGACGTAACAAAATAAGACAACTTCGTTTTGGTCTCGCAATACGACGGCTGCGATTTGTTTTAACGCTTTCAATTATAAATTTATAATTAATTACAAATATTTATAATCTTTAAAATTTGAATTAATTGATAATAACGTACCTTGGGTGCACGAGGAGGGGTAGGCTTCGGTGTTGGGGTTGCGGTCGTTTCGACTGGAACCGAAGCTGAAGGAGCGACGGGGCTTGATTCCTCCTTTTGACCATCCTGTATATGTAAATACACCAAATCAAAATATTTACTTAATTATACAGATTATCTAAAAACTTACTGTCGTACGTTGTAAATAGCATTTTAAATATCCCCGTTGTACATATTCGAAGTCTTGTATTTTATGAAAAATGATATATATACGTGCAGAAATATATAGTACAACTTACATATAGCTAGTAATATGTACTAAACATACATTAAAGCAAATTAACTTAAAAAATAATTCTCCAACAACCATTGAGAAAATGTAGAAGCACGTATGTATCCCCTGTACCCATACATAGAAAGTAGTAGTACGCAGATCGAGAATTGAATATATACCTCAGCCATGGACTTCACTTGCAGTAATCTTCTAGCAGTGGCACTCCTCGAAAGACGGGCTGGAGGGTAGCTGGCCGGAGCTAAGTTTAGCCTGACACGTGTCGTCAACGGACTTGCTGGGATGGTAGATTGCATGACTACTGCTGACATGATGGCCATTCTATATATATATGAAATGGTGATCGGTCGATCTGAGACTTTTAAATAACTTGCAGAAAACTCGAAGGCAATCGCAATATTACTACAAATACTAGCTGCTTTGTATGGCTTGTTGTGTGTTGAGTTGATCTTGTTGTTATATATAGAGAGAGAGTAAAGAGTAAGAGAGAGAGCAACGATCGAGAGAGGTGAGTTGGGGTTGGATATTTAGAGGTCCACGTAACTAAGCTCTGGGCCTAGTAAAGTGCAGTGTGTCACGTGAACTCTCATTTGCCCACAAATTTTTGGATCTGTTGACGTGGCCCACATCTCAGCCAGAAGTTCCTCCATCTACCCTATCTATGATGATTCTGTAGTTAGAACTCCCTAGTAGTTTCCCGATCCCTAATGACTAACGACTAGAAGCTTCCCGATCCCTTTGAGGTCGCTATAGTTTCTGTTAACCGCTAGATTTTGCGCTTTGTACTATACTTACCGACTACAAACTTCGCCGGAAGTGAGTTAAATTATTTCATTTCTTACTTTGTCTATTTTTTTATATTTTTTTAAATTAATAAATAAAATATTATTTAATTTTTTTCAATTAAAAATTATTTTATTAGAGGACAAGTAATAATTTTAGAATAAATAGAGCTGAAAAATAGAATAAATAATGAAACAATTCATCACATTCTTACTATGTTCGTATAGAGATTAATTAGGAGCTTGTCTCTATTGAGCAACCCTCTGATCAGGAAAACAAGCATTTTAAGACAGATTTTTTTTTTAAATAGAGTTCAATCCGATTCAATTTGAATTAATCAAAGTCTAAATAAGGATGAGACATTGAATTATCACACACACATATATATATAGAAAAAAGTTGAATCCGTTAATTAATTGATGAAGAAATTTATCAATTTTGAATTGAGTCTAGAAAAAGTTTGTTTACATACTATCAATTATATAGCCCGATTTACTTTTTTGTCTTTATAAGATGCTGGTTTTAAAAAAAATAAAAGATTGTTCATTGTATGTTTATTAGTATAATACTAATATACTTACGAGTTTATATCAAAAGTAATCTTGGCCCGGATTTTCTATTGTTCTGTTTTTTTCTGATTTTTTTTTGGCCCGTGGAACTCCATTCTCCTTTACTTTATATCCATTATAAAAAAATTTTAAATATAAAATATCTAACTTATAGGTTACAATTAAAACATTTGATAGGTTAAAATTCAATTTTCACTTTGTCAAAAATGTTAATCGTTCCTCAAAATTTATCAAGAACTCAATTTACAATCTACTTCTTGAGAAAGACGAAGAAACAATGAATTTGTCTCGTTCTCCATCTCATAAAACTGAAGGCGAGCTTTTCCGAGCTCACCTACCTTACATAGCCCATCAATGAGGGCATTAAAGATTACAACACAAGGAGAGCACCCAAGTTTCTCCATGTCATCGAAAATTTCCTTCGCCTCCTTCACCAAGCCGTTCTTACACATCTCACAAACAAGAATGGTGTGCGTGCAAGATTCTGGAAATTGATCAACCCCTGATATCTCAAGTCTAAGTGGCCGAGCTCGGTGCAAGATGCCTGTGCCACAAAGCCCTTTAATCATTGCATTGTAACATTGAGCATCCGGCGCCACCCCTCTCCCCATCATCTCCCTTAGCAAATTCAATGCATCTTGCACTCTGCCTTCTTCTGATAACCCCCGAATCATGATTGTGTACAAAATAAGGTCGGGAGTAATGTCAGTTCTAGAGAGCTCTTGAAACAAATTATGAGCTTCATCAAACTTCCCTGCCTTAACTAAACCATTAATTAAGCAACCGTATCCATTCAGATTAACACCATATCCGTCATTCTTGAAAGTCTTGAAAAGCACAAATGCTTCGTTTATTCTACCCAATTTACACAGTCCATTGAGCAAGGCATTGCAAGTAATAGAATCAGGAGAACATCCACTACTTTTCATCGTATCAAACACTCTACACGCATCATTAATCCTCTTCGCTTGACACAAACCCGATATAGTAACAGTATAGGCAATTTTATTAGGCTTAATACCTCTGTCAGTCATTTCATCGAACAGCTGAAGTGCATCTGCGGTGTTCCCATTTTTAAGCAACCCCTTCATCAAAATACTAAAAGTAGAGCAATTCGGATTGCAATTAGACTTCAGCATCAGACTATAAACTGCCCATGCCAACAGCATTATACCATTCTTAACCATAATATTCAACATCAAATTGTAAGTGAACAATTCGGGCTTCGAATTAAAATCCTTCATCCTACAAAACGCTTGCACCGCCATTTCGACATTCAGCATCTTCTGGTAAGCATCAATCAACGCAGCGAAAGTGTCCGAAGGAATTGAAACCAAGCTACTCTTTCGCTCTTCTAGAATGTTCCAGTACAAATCAATGCCTCCGTCTTCAATTAGCATATCGACGATCAAATTATGAGAAACCAAGCTGCGGAATCCCTTTCTTCGAGAAGCCCAGATGAAGAAACGAAAAGCCAATTTCGGCTGTGGATTTTGGTGGAGAACAGAGGCAATGACTTGAGGAGAGCAAACTGGGACGACCTTCTCGAGAGCTTCTTCCATGGGATTGGCAGTGGAGATGAGGTTGAGAATGGCAGCGGGAATGGTGGGGAAACTGAGAGATTTAGTCGATTGGGAGATTGGACGAAGATTCATCTCGTCTAGATTTAGTCGATTAGGCCGCCGTACATCGTATGCGGAGTGCACGTTTTTTTTTTTTTTAATTCCCCTTCGGATATCCGGATGGTCGATTAGACTTCAACTAACTAATTCACTATCAAATTTCGATCAGATCCATCAAAGAAAAATTATTAGTAACACTATTTTCTCCGCTTACTGGACCATATCATTGTTTATCCACAATGCTATGCAGATTACTACTTTATGTCTAAATTATTTAAATATACGAAGTATCACCTTTTATATATTTTTACAAAAGATCGTATAAATATATGTAAGAAATTATATTTCACTGCTTAGATACAAATATAATTAGGTATTATATTATTTATTATAAGTTTGTAAACAGAAAAAGAGCAAAGGAACTCTAGTATGTATTGCTTTTGTTTTACAAATGAACTCTAGTAGGTATTGAAAAATATTTTTTGTTTTCAAACAACAATAAATGAAAGAAAATATTTTTTAAAAATTATTTTTCTTACATAAAACGGAGCCTCGAAAATATTAATAGAATGTAAGCATAAAGTATGTATTTGAAATCTTATATCACATGTTATTTTTTATTTCTTTTAAGAATTGTTATGTCATTGTAAAATTTTAAATGCTTTAGAAAAATTAAAAATTATTAGGTGTTAATTATATAATAATAGACATAAGATTAAAACCGTAAAAGGTTTGATCCCAGACCAAAGTACGAGGTACTAAAGAGATGAGTAGTTGATTTTTTATTTATTTATATAAAAATGAAATTAAACTTTCTTTAGTACAGCCATGGCAATCAGAGCACCAAATCAAATTTTATCGAACAGCTGAAAAATGGAGAAAAGAGACGGAGGAATGAGGTGTGGGAAGGTATACGCACTGCTGGTGCTTCTGCTTTTCAGCTTATTTCGCCATCTATCGGCGCTTTCTGTAACCGTAAACGAGGTCGAATGCGTTTACGAGTACGTTCTCTACGAAGGCGACTCCGTTTCCGGCAACTTTGTTGTCGTCGATCATGAAATCTTCTGGAGCTCCGATCACCCTGGCATCGACTTCGTCGTAAGCTTCTCCACTCACTCCCTTCTATCTCTCTTGTATGCCGCTCGCTTCGTTGTAATATGAGTCTTAAATAAGTCCCCGTGTTATCGGATACATTTGATCTGATTCTTTCATTTATATTTTACGATTTTGTTTCCGATTGCTGTTGTTTGGAATTCCTAAATCAAAATTGATTCCTTTTTATTTGTATTTCTAGGGCTTTTGATCTGATGTATTGGAACTTTATGTAAAACTTGGGGTTTCTTGCTAAAAATCTTTAGTTATAACTAATTGATTGAACTTGTTAATTGAGTTTTTTTATTTTTATTTATGTTGGTTGGCATTTCGGAAATCAAAGTTGATTCGTTTAAAGACGTGTTTCTGATTTTTGATGTAATGTATTGGGATATTGATTGAAACTTGGGTTTTCTTGCTACAATCATAGTTTGATTGATTGAATTTGTTATTTGATTGTGTTTGATGTGTTGGCTATTGAAACTTGGTACTTGAAACGGGGGAAACTATTATCTGCTGGGAACTTATTTGCAAAACCGGAAGCATCTATTTCCTTTGTAAAGTTACCATTTTGATTTCAACCATAACAATGACTTGGAGCAACAGTATTTTCAGACTTTGTAAAGTTACCATTTTTGGTTTTTGATGATGCGTTTGTAATGGGACGAGTAAGGCTTCGTAGGTATACAAAATATTGTCTAGGTAGCCAAACACTTAGCATTGCATGGTTGCACCACACAATAGTATTAGTTTTACATAGTTATTCTGTAGAACCTGTACCTATCTGTAGGGGAGCATAAAACTGATTTCGGAACCGAAACCGCACAAAACAGATAAAATTGCACCAAACTGCATCACTCTCTTCACTGGCCATGTGTTTAGCAATCTAGACAAATTTGTGTAGCAATCAAGCAGTTATCATATTGGACAAAATAATTTTATGTGTAGGTCTATTGGTGAATTTCTGAATGTTCTTTGTGTTATTTACTTATTTCAATAATTCAAACATAAGCAAGCATCATTTCTGGGGTTATATTTGGTTACTAATTGCAGTATTGACGAGTCTATGAATTTTCAATTTCTATATACTATCTCCATTCCAAAATGCATGATGTGTGACTTTTTTTTCATGTGACTTTAGGTGAAATTTAGTACATGTTAAATATTTTATATAATTGTAATTTTTATATCATATTAATCTTCTTTTAAAATATTTTTAGTTTTCAAATTTTATTTTTAAAAAATAAAATATTAAATGTATATTAAACTTCATCTAAAAATACATGCAAAAAGTCGAACATTATGCATTTTGGAATTTAAGGAGTATTAGGGAGGCTTTATTTGTTTGAGCTTGACATTTAATTAAAAAATTCTTGACTAATATGATTCTTTAACCTGTACTTATTAGACAACACGACATATTAGAATAAAATACTTTTTGCTGAAGCTGCTTTGCATCGTGAATTAAATATATCAAGGATGTATATTTGTTATGGAGTATTGGATAGTGTGCTCATCGTGCGTCCAGTAAGGACTTCTCTTTTCTAATATGTAGATGATTAAAGTTAATTATATATCTTATCTGCATCAAATTATAACTTTTCAATCATCCTTTGTCTTTTAATCAGGTTCATAAGAAACAGCATCGTTGGGGTATATTTTTTTTATATAATTCAACATTATTTAAATCGCCATCGTATATCTTATTTTCTACAATTTATGCAGGTGACATCTCCTGGAGGTAATACAGTTCATACATTGAAGGGAACATCTGGGGACAAATTTGAGTTTAAGGCCCCTCGGAGTGGAATGTATAAATTTTGTTTTCACAACACTTATTCGACACCAGAGACTGTCTCATTCTACATTCATGTTGGCCATATTCCAAATGAGCATGATCTTGCCAAAGATGGTTGGTACTTATATAAATACATTTCCTATTCACGTGTATATATTCATTATAGATCATTAGTTCAACTATAACCAGTTCATCTTTCATGAGTGTTTCTCCTTCAAACAACTATTCATTGTTTTGAGATGTTGTTATGTTTCACATTGCTTGTTGAGTAACTCATATAAGGTTATGCATGATGGGTGTATTGGATTGTTTATTGTTTACCTTATGTGATTTGTTTCAGAACATTTGGACCCCATAAATGTTAAAATTGCTGAGCTGGGAGAGGCACTGGAATCAGTAACAGCAGAGCAGAAGTATTTGAAAGCACGTGATGCTCGTCATCGTCATAGTAAGTCTATTTCTTTCCCTGAAGTATATTGGTGATAATGAATAAACGTAGCCATCATAAACTTAATGAAAATATTTTGTATCCAATATGTACCTCATATAAGCTGTGAACCTCCTTGAAGCATCTCCATAAGTGATTTGAAATCTTAATATTTAGATGATGTCTTGTCCAACTTTGTGCACTGACATGCTTATGGAAATACTTCAAATACTGATCCATATATTCACCATTTAGCTTATTATATTGTGTTCTGTAACTGTTAAAAAGATACCTTGCTGATATACCATGACATGTCAAAATTTAAAAAGATTTTAAAGGTAAATTTGTAGTACTGTTGACTAATAATATTAGAAAGGATTTGAATGAAAGTAATCAATCAATCTATTTTGATCATACACAACTTGCTCCATGTGGTTAATTGAAAATTTTGGTTGTGCATAAAACTAATCATCTGCACCTTTTTATTAATAAATTTCTGTGGGACAACTGGACAAGTAATCAGATATATAGAACTGACATCGAAATTCTTAAGGGTGTGCCATTCCATTAAGAAACTATATATAGAGAACTCTGATGAACTCTACAAGCCAGAAACTATGCCTCGACAAAAAAATCCAATCTCAAATGACAAGGCTAAGTGCTAAATTCCTTAACAACCAACAAAACATGTTGGACTTCATAGACACTTTTTATACCAATTTTTGAGATTGCGTTAGTTCTCTCTATCCAACCAAGTAAATTTAGAAAAACAAGCCGATGAACTCTACACGGCAGAAAACTATTCCTGGACAATATTTATCCATTCTCAAATGGCAAGACTAAACTTCACCACAAAACATACTGGACTTCATGAGATACAAATACAAATATTTGAGATTTCTTTAACTCTCTCTAAGCTACCAAGTACATTAGAAAAATAAACAAAGAAACAAACAAAACTATAATAAAAGAATTATGGCAATAGCCAAAAGTGCTTTATTTGCATTGCTGCCATCTGCCAGAGATCTAGAATTTTTTTATGTCTGCTATATTATTTTCTATAAGCATTGCACACAAGATCAAATTGATATTATCCTTCTGATAGATTGTGAGGACCATACAAATACTATTGGTGATCCTTACGTGTATTAATTTTCTATCTGCTTACTGTGTTGGACTTTTCCATTTACACATATGTATTTATTTAATATATTTTGCTATCATCCGAGTGATGTCCTCTTATACTTGGTTATCATGTCAATTTCCTCCGCAGCTAATGAGAGCACGAGGAGGAGAGTTATATTTTACACAATTGGGGAGTACATATTGCTGGCTCTTGCAAGCTCACTTCAAGTTGTGTATATACGTCGTTTGTTCAGCAAGTCGGTTGCCTACAATCGGGTATGAGGTAATGTCTTCAGGCTATTGGCTCTCGGTATTCTCACCATAGGAAATGGCTGTTTATAAAGCCTTAAAGAGTAGGTTTCTGTGCTTAATTCAGATCATTATGTGGCTTCATACTATTTATTATCCCAACCACCCAGTTGTAGCAATTTTCTCTTAATATATAAAATGGGTTCGTTAACTGCAGATTGGAATTGTAGTATATGATAGTTCGATATCTGCAATTGTAGTATATGATAGTTCGATTCTGTTACGACATCAGAAGCGCGAAGATTTCCTGCTTTTTTTTTTTTTTTTAAATAGTTTTCACCAATAATTATTAATTCAAGCTTGGGAAATTAAAAAAGTAGTATAACATTGTGCTAGTTGTTCATATATTTTATTTATATTCAAAAAATTATCCAAAAATCGGACAAGAATTACAAATTTGGAACGTTAGTATTGTTGAAATGTGACTAGACAGATATTTGATACCGAGTATGTTTCTCAGAAATCTATCATACCAAAAATTGTCT
Organism: Centella asiatica; assembly: GCA_014636745.2. Taxonomy (NCBI): domain Eukaryota; kingdom Viridiplantae; phylum Streptophyta; class Magnoliopsida; order Apiales; family Apiaceae; genus Centella; species Centella asiatica. Next base: position 27,346,743 of record CM025780.1, on the reverse strand, counting down.
AGTTACATAGGCTTCAGAACTTCCACAAAAGGTTAAAAAAATATGAATAGACTAAAGCAGTGTAATGCGCAGAGTAAACATGTTAAGGACCACTGATAGTCGGAAATATAATGTCGCGGTAATTTATACAAAGACAGATACGAATTAACACGTGCTTTATCTACAGATTACACATTTGTGTACGTATGTATGTATGTGTATTATTTATATTTCGTTCCCTTTCGAGTACGAGAACATTTTTGTGTTGTTTTATATGATTTTATTTTAATTTGTCTAAAATATGTATTATATGTATAAAAATTTTGTTCATTTTTAGAGTTAGTAACGAACTTAAAATTTATGTTAAATGTAAATATTTGATTAAGAAATAGTTATGTAAATATCTATATTGATTATAAACTTTTTGTTCATATTTATGTGATTTTGGGGTCAATTGTTTTTTTTTTATTTGTCATAAATAGTTTTGTTTAAAAAATTCATTATATTCATGAAAATGGTTTAAACGATTGAGGTTGCATTATTTGTTGTTTCAAGGGTTGAACTGACAACTTCTCTGTCTAATTACATTAGACTCGCGTAACTTGAGTTAGAAAAACATAAGAAGAAAATCTTATGTCCTAAATAATAGAATAAAAGTAATAACTAAATTAATTAAGTTATACTAACTCGACCGGATGAATTTAAGATAAAATTGTCCTTACAAATTTTATATTTAAATATAGATTCTGTATGGATAAATTAAATTGTCGACAAATAGATATTTTTGCATGAATCTTTATACAAACTTTTATTGGACGGTTTTTTAAAGTTTTGACTTTGATATTTTTGCTAAACTTTAAAGTTTGAAAGTATTTAGTAAGTAGTGTATGATATGATCAAAGATACTTTTAAAGATTTTATAATAAAGTGTCTAAGATTTTGTAGTTCAATGTTCCGAATTGGTTCTGATGACTTATTCTATTGTTTTAACAATAAAGTCATTTTCGTTTCTTTATTAAATTTTTTTAACGAAATTTTGACTTAATATTGAGTTAGCTTTTTAGGACAAATTATTACGTATTAAAAAAAAGAATAGATTCATGTATTAACTCAACGAGTCCGAGTCTTCTTCCTTTTTCTTTTGTACGACAACGTTTAATGATTTAGTTCTTTCCTTAAGTCGGTGTGTTCACTGAAAAATCAGATATACCGTGTTCTCACATACGTAAAAATAGGAATCAATGTTTTCACAAGTTCGTTTGATATTTTCAAATAAGATATTTTGGTTGCCTTTTTCTTTTGGGTACAATTAAGAAAGTGTAATTGTTACAATGGGAAGGGAGCTTTGAACCCTCGTCAATGGAGGGAAAACATGAGGTTCTTCTAAACGAGATAAATGCGCAAACTCTAAATAAAATTTCACTTAAGTGCAATAATCCATGTATATTTACAAGTAATTTATGCGTAAAATATGAGATCCACATGCTAAACTATTAAATTTTTTTTGTGAAAATAGTTTTTCCTGAAACAAATATTGAAACAAGAAAAAGGGATTGTATATATAGAAAAAGGTGAATATGCCTAAAATAGACATAAGAATTTTATGTGTATCGCAAGTTAAAGGATTCATAATTTATTAGATTATCACAATGTGTCAATTAAAATAAAAGTATAATAATATTTTAAAATAATTGTTATTGTGAACTCGAGAGAATATCACTGTAAGCTTTAAAAGGAAGTAATGCCAAGGTACGGTCATCCACATGGCTCTTCTCTTCAAGGGACCATATATACATAGAAAGTCACAAAACCCTAAAAGGAACCGTCATAAATCTTCATCCTTCGTTATTTCCTTCATCATCGCGCGAGAGTGACAAACGAGCAATTTCAAATTTTCAAACTCTCTCTTGTGTGGGACATGTTTTATTACCTTCTTAATTGGGGACTGGGAAATGAATGCAGGATTCATGAATGGTATGTGGAATCTCGCCTCTTGTATTAAAGCTAGTTAATTGCTCTCGGCATCCCATAGAGATCCATTTATTTTTTAAAGTAGTAACATTTATAAATTTATTTTATGTGAATTGAATTATATCTTTCGTTTCGAAACATAAAACGTATAAGTTAATATGAAGGTGCCCGAAACTAGCCAAACTCTAAACTTCATCAGATCAAACGAAAAAATTTCATCAAAATAAATATAAAATTTTAATATACCCACTAAATTTTATTGGTAAAGATGAAAAGAGTAGTAAGTAAATATTTAATACAAGGATAAATATTAGAACTAAATTATTAATGTCTACATTGAAAATATAAACGACATGTAAATATGAACATTTCTTCTTCTCTAAAAAGATATGTATAAAATAACAGAGAGAGTAATAAATAATTATTTAATGTGTAAAAGTGTTATCCATTAACTCATTTGTAAGATATACTCCCAAAATTTTGAGATTAAATTGAAGAAAAGAAAAGGAAAGAAATTAAAAGTAAAGATGAGAAGAAAAAGAGAAGCAATATTTTTTTCTTATATAAGAGTTTATGGAAGGAAATTTTTTTTAGAAGATATGAGTGAAATTTATCTATTTGATAATAAGAGAAACAAGAAAGGTAAATTTGACATTAACAAAAGTATGTAAATGTCAAATTCTCTCTCCATTTGCTCTCATATTTGAGAGAGAATTTTGAAGACAATATAAAAATCTCCATTTCCTTCCTTTTCTCCTTTAAATAAATTCCAAGATAGAACCGAAAAGCAACAGATAGTATTTAACAAGAAATTTTCTCTAGACTAACCCTATTATAAGATATTTCCACTACTTAGTGTTGGAAAAAATTATACCTATGCCATATATAAACCATTTTTTCAGTATTATATGTGTGGGTATATACGGGTATAAATCAAACACACAACATACTATCCAATTCTCATCATGTGTGAAATCAATGACCAAACTCTAGCTATCTAATTGTTTCATCAATCTTCATGTTTAAAATTAATTAAACCTGAAATTAAGAAGTAATTATATGAGTACAACAGATACAATTTAAGTTTGTACGCAATAAAATAATAGTAAATGTTCTGTTAAAGGCACCTCCCTCTCTCTCTCTCTCTCTCTCTCTCTCTAGCTGGTGGACCAGCTATAAACCCTAATAGCATTCACAAACTCTGTCAAAAACGAACTAGATAATTAATTAAGGGGCAGCTGTGTTAGATTGTTCAAATGCCATGAATTGAATGGAAATATAACAATATATGTTAAATTATACAAACAATAATTACTATATATCATACTCCATTGATCTGTAAAATTAAAATCCAACCATGTAGATCAGAATAAAGAGTACACAAGGGGCCAGTTATTTCCACAAAATCAAAGAGAAAAAATTGAAGAAAATTTACATATATAGTTGGACAAGAAGATCTCATCCACCTCAGAAAAACCTTAACTCAACTTAGAACAACCAGTTGACTCAAATCAATGCTAACAAGAAACTTTTATATTTTTAGCATTAAAATAGATACATTTTTTATTTACTCTAATATGTGTGTGTACACATACATAGATATAGATATAGCTATATATACACACACACACACATATTCGCATATGCACACATATATATGGGAATGTTTCTAATCACCAAATTGTCGAGACACAAAATTGTTTGTCAGATAAATTGGTAACTTTTGAAGAACAGAATCTGTTAACATCATTTAGGTCATGATTTAACAGAAACTATAAAGTTAAACTGTACATACGTAAATGCTATATATATACCTAACAAGGATATACGAAGCACGGAGCATATATATAGAAAATCCCAAAAAATATATATATCTGAAGAAAAGAGATCACAACTTACCTTAATTTTCAACTATCTGATCCTGAGATCTGATGGCCTTGGAAATTATATTGAATTAGGGTTATATATAAATATATAGATCTCGTTTGTTTCCGCTTGAATGTTAAAAATTTTAGATTTTGATATGAATCTAGAAATTTTAAAATTTAAATCAAAACGAATAAGATTTTTGATAGATATAGTCGGTCATGCTGCAAACAACAGGTGAAGGTACCACATGATCTAATCATTCCTCATATATATCAATCAATCTGAAAGGCTTAGATCATGCTGGCAGCTTCAACTGTTAGTGGCGCATGTTAAGAAGAAGAGGTATATATAGTAGGTGCACGATAGCAACTTCTTCATAACTAGGCTATGGAACAGAGAGAGAGGGAGAGAGAGAGGGAGAGAGAGAGAGAGAGAGAGAGAGAGGGTTTTATTTGGTTGATGTTGCAGCACTTCTCTAATCTCAGCTCTTTCTCTATCTATTTATAAATAAAACAAATGGTTGATCTAGTCTCTAGAGATGAGAGATTTATGTGGTGGGGTGATTTAGAAGGATTATTAGAAGGATTATTGGCAAGATTTATCTTTTCGCTATTTAGTTCCAATCAAAACAAATTTTGATTTATATAATATCTCGTTTGTTTATCTGTCTACATATCTATACTATAGATAGATTAAAATATACATAATATTTTTGTAATTAAAATGTACATAATAAACTATAATTTGTAGTAATAGTTGTGGATTTGTGATTTGTACTGACCTCTTATGTAGGAAAAAAAAACTAAAATTTATAAGAATAAAATGTCTTTATTTTCTAATGTGAACATGATTTCAAAATTATTATTACTCTTTCAAATCTAAAATTAGATACACGTTTCTAAAATAAAATTTTTAAAGACAATTTTTATATTCCAAATATATTCTTATTATTGTGTTGTTTAATAGTAGTGAGAGTTATGATAAATTAAAGAATGTAGTGTAGTTAATTGAAGTAGTGAAATTGTGAAATGATATTTAAGAAACTCTATTTTTTATAGTTCAAAAATATAAACATATTTCTTATTTTGGAACAAAAAAAAAATATCTCTAATTTTGAAATAGAGAGAGTATTATTTAAAATCCAATTTGGAAGTACAACTCTTAGATATTTTGAAATTGCTTTTTCTCGTTCTTATTTAAAATATAATTCTGAAATGAAAATATTTTATATATATATATATATATATATATATATATATATGGACACACACACCCAATTTTATTTAAGGAGTGTGCGCTCAGACAACTTATGAGAAATATATTACTTTATTTCCCTAATCTAAATATAATTTTCGGGGAAAACATAATTTAGAATTCAATAAGGAATCTAAATAGATATAAATTATTTGTTCTAATTGAAATATAATTTTGAAAAAACATAATTAATTGTAATCCAATAAGGATGTTAAAAATACAATACAGGCACTACAAAGAAAGATAGAAAAATTAATATATTTTAAAATTTAACAACATACACATACAAAGCCGTATTTACGGGGAATTTTAATTTAAAACCCAAATCTAATAGAAATAATGTAAATTTTAATTTAAAGTCTCTTCTAATTAATAATATCTTATTGATGGATCTTTTCGTACTTTAAAATTGACTTATAGTTTTTTAGTTTATTATTAAAATCATATTTCCTACATATAACATAAATTTGTATCACAAATCGTGTTTGTCACAGGGTTTTCATTGTTAGTATTACTAAAATGACAAATTATGAGAACTAATTTTTCAAAATATCGATCATAAAATAATGTTGCATTTCGAACTTTAAATAACAATTCTGTAGTTGAAAAGAAATAAAAAATGCGTAGCTCTAATATTGAAATTTGTAATATAATTGTGGAAAGCAGAAAAGGACAGAGTATATGATAGAAGCCAGATAGAGAATTGGTGACCCAAAAAAAATATAGAATAAAACAAAAAAGAGGATAAAGAGATTAAAAAAAAAAAAGAAAAAGTGGTCCCTTGTGGTAGGAGTGCTGCAAATTGAATATTGTCACGCCAACAATACCACCATGCAGATCGATCGCAGGCAGATTATATATAGCAAAGGTTTCTGTGTGTGTGTGTGTGTATATATATTTGTAAGAGCATTTATTAACTTTAGGGTTGGAAGAGTGGGGGACCTTTCCCTTCACCTTATTTCAACACACATACATAGACAAAATAACACAAATATATATAATTGATACATATTAATATATGTTTAATAGATATTAGTTGAACTAACACCTTTGCCCATTAAAGGAGCGGAAGTTAATACAAAACCCTAAAATATTTTCATCTCCGTATTAAATTATAGAGAAACTGTGTTTTTTATATTATATGATAATTCTAGAAGTATGTAAAAATCACGATTTTCTTCGATTATTTCTTCTATCTGGGCAATTTTTTTATCGTCTAATATCTTATTCCACCTGTTTTCCTTAGTCTCAATTAATTTTGATTAAATTCTCATTTAGACACCAAGCGATCCCTTAATTAACGCATGAGTTTGTCAATCTTATTTAACAAAATAATGATATTGTAAGCACTCTATCTATAAGTAATAAGTGCGCCTAAATGCAAATTAATTTTTACTACTTCATACTTATAAATAAACCATATCGAACTTAAATTGGAATGAGAATAAGTTTTAGCTTTAAGATTATAACTGAATTGTGAAGGCTGAATTGTAAATTAATTTTCATTAAGGTTATGTTAAATGTGTACTAATTAATTAAGTGAATAATAAGATTCCTTTCTTGAGGGAGGAAGTATTTGGGAGGGCATCTTCAATTTACCAGCAAAATAAGAAAGGAATACTTGTTGTCTTGCGGGGACCATATCTAATTTGCAAATTGCGAAAGGAAAAAAAAACATGAAAGAGCATCTGACCAAACAATATATATCATGTGGATCTTTTTTTGTTTATTTTCGTTTCAAACAGGATAATTTATTAATTTATATGTATAACCGAATGAAATTCATGTGAATATATATCGTAGGGAAAAATGACTATTTGGTCATTGCACTATAGATCCGTTTTCAAATCGGTTAATACACTATTTTTTTTAATCGAGTCATTGTATTAAAATTCCATGTGTCATCTTAGAGCTAACACGTAAAGCTTAACTATTTTCTTCTCTATATATTGCAAGTAATAACAAAGACTAATATGATATGCAAAAAAAGAAAAACAATCAAAATTTGAGTAATTCAATAATGAAAAATCTGATGTGATATTGAAATTAAAATTCACAATACCTTAGGATGTTGCTGCAGCAACTATCCATCATCCACTTTTGAACTCCATCTCCTATTTTTCCTCTTCTTCTCCAACTAATAGCCACTCACCATCCACTCATATATATATATATATATATATATATATATATATATATATATATATA
>CM025780.1:27268085-27339452 GCA_014636745.2 Centella asiatica | reverse complement strand
ATATATATATATATATATATATATATATATATATATATATATATATACACACACACACACATATATGGAGAGTGAAATTGGAGGAATAAATTAAAAATATATATATGTATATATATATATATATATATTTATTTTATTCTTCCAATTTCACTCTCCATAGCCCATTTTCCTCATCCCTCTCTAAAAATCCCAAATTTCATAACTCAAATTCAATACCACAACCTCCTCTGCCACATCACCGTCACCAACAACATGATTGATCAAGGTTAGCGATTTGATCCAAATGAAAGTAGATATTTTGCAGTTGCCTTATTTAGGGTTCACTAGTGACAAAAGAAAGAGAATCAACAACAATCAAAGAGAAGGAACAGGATTGTTGTGTGTTTTTCTTTTCTCTTAGATATGATCTATTAGGTGTATAGATGTAGATCTTCCTCTTCTTTGTTTTTTATAATTTATTTTAAAAATTCAGTTTCCACCTCATCTAAGAAAGTTTGCCACTTCATTATTTCCGTCGTCTATTTAGACGGAGTTAACCGTAAACACTTGATTGAGAATGGAGTTTTAGTCTAGTAACCCCATTGAAAAAAAACATGAGTTTAGTAACCAATTTGAAAATGGGTCTATGGTAATGTGACCAAATAGTCATTTTTCCCATATATTGTATTTTCTTTGTTCCACAAAATGTAAACATTTGAGAATAAAATTATTTTAAAAAAAAGGAACAATATTTATATAATTTTTTCATTATAATGCTATGTTTCTTAAAATTTATCATTATAATCTTTTTATTTTATCTTTAATTGAACATTTATAATAAATTTTATGAGAAAAACTTATTATATTTATTGTAATTCTTAATTAATTATGCAAAATTAATATTTATCAAAAATCTAAATTTTAAACGGATGGAGTAATTCTTTTAACATATGATAATTATGGGTACATTTACGAATTGTGTTTATATACTACAAAAATAGATCGAAGCGAAGAAATAATTTTATTGCTTATTGCTATGTTACCACTCTTGCTATCTATGTGCTAATGCGGGTTGGCAAGAACTAGACTTCCTCATTTTATTTTATTTTTTATTCGCCTACTAGACTTTTTGTCAGTTTTTCTCTTTAAATCTTTTTATCATCAAAAAGAAATTTGTTAAACTCATCAAAATACAATCCAAAAGAGTTGAATTAAACTACAATAAGAAAATTACGAAAAAACCGCAACTAAATAAAACAAAACAACCTCTAATTAAGAGGAAACAAAACCTAGATCAAGATAATCGGGATCAAGTCCTACTTCTTGCTCCAAAAATATGATATAAGCCACGTATGTTTGAAAATTTTGAAAATGTATATCAATATATTTACTTGTATATATGATTTATTATTTTTTTTTTTTTGCAGCACATGTGATTAATTATTTATTAGCATGTTTTCATCCTTCACTGTTAAAGTTTCTTGATCTTTCAAAACTTGCAATTACTTTGGTTATTGCCTAATCAGTAGCCACCTGATTCCACCTAGCTGTATCTTGTATGGCTACAATTAATATACATGGATCAAATAGAGAATTGATTTGGTTTTTAAATTTGTTTGCATATTTTGGGTAGCTGCCCTACCAACAAGTCCATTCCACGTACACGAGTTTTAGCTCTGTTTATTTCAACAAAATTATTTTCTAAACAATATTTTTTCAGTGTTTTTTTGGAGAAAATTACATATTTTTCACAAAAACGCTTTTTAAGAAATATTTTCTTGAATTAATATTTAATTGACAATCACAAAAGGATATTTAAAATATAATTATGTTGGGGATATTTGATTTACAATCCAAAAATAATATTAAAAAGTGGTGGTGGTGATTTTGGTCAACGCATAGCGATAGGTATCTTTGGTTTGTCATTTTACTTAGTTTTTTTTTCTTTTCCATTTTCGTTAAATTTTTTTGTAAGTTTTTTTGGAATGTGTATTTAATGAGTTTTTTTACATGATTTTTCTTAACTATATATATACTTGTGCATACTTTAATAAAGTTTGATTGTAGTAAAATATTTAAGAATTTAAAAATTGCAAATTAATTGATTTTAGTTGTTGATTACAAACTAAATTTTAATTTCTTTTTTAATATACAAGAAAAGATATCTGATATTTTAAACTCTATTAAACTTAGTTGATTCGTCTTTTCCCCTTGTCTTTTCTTCTTCTATATTTTCCCTTTGTCTTTTCTTCTTCTATCTTCAAAAACCTTAGCCTCCCACAACGATGTTTTTAAATCTGAGGAGAATTTCTCTCAATGGAGAAAATTCTTTTTAAATCTTTTCTTCATATTTTTATTTTATTAACCGAGAAAACTCTCCTTGGATATTTGTTTTGCTTTGTTTGAAAACAAGTTGTCCTTTGGGGATTTTCTTTTTGGGATCGTAAAACTACGACAAATTTGACTCAAAGGGGGATTTTCTTTTTGGGATCGTAAAACTACGACAAATTTGACTCAAAGTGAATCGCCTTTGTTGAATTAGTTAATAGTAATAAATAATAGATAGATATTGTGCTCCGATCCGGGAGAATTCAACTTAGTACTTTGTTTGTATAGTAATTTGATTTATTAAGTTAAAAAGAAAACTTAATTGGATCCTTATTAATTTAAAAATAAAGGAAGCACTATTTTCAGAAAATGTGAATAATTTTACATACGCCACATCTTGTGTATAAATTACTTGTAATAGATGTATTAAAAATTGTATTAATGATTTTATTCCATTCAATGGATAGAGTATAAAGAAGTATAAAAGTTTCTAAACTTATATTCTTTTTTATGTTTCATATTATAATCTAAAAATAATATCTCAAATTGATTGTTGATATTGTGGAAAGTCGATATAAATTACTTATTATGCACAGATTTTAAAGTTAAATCATCACGATTTCATTTTTATTTTTAACAATAGTCTCATCCACATGACAGCTTGAGCTTCTAAAACGAATTGGACTCTTTTTTCTAAAATATGTGTTAATATTCTAATCTCTAGAATCGAAAATAATATTTCCACAACTTTAAGCTAGATTAGGATCCTTTTTACATTGCGGAAAACAATACAAAACTATGGCCTCACTGTAGAAACATATCTTTAAATTACAATGAAAAACTTTTTTGTTTTCTTTATGCAACTTTTTTGTTCACTTTTTCCCCTTTTCCTATTGCGCACCCCCCCCCTCCCCCCCCCCCCTCCCCCCCCCCCCCCCCCCGCCCCCCAAACACAACCACCCAACCTACCGCTCCTGAATCTTCACAACCTTTGACTCACGGCAAGGCCTCAAGAGAGAATACACACACCAACGAACTCCATGCAAATTTTGGATACAGTACAATTGAAGTACATTTTGTACATAAAAATCATACATATCTATGTAGGAAAGATGTTAGTAATTTCTAAGGTGGACTCATCAACTTTTGTAACTTAAATTTAGTCGCTCCTAAGGTAATTAGTAGTTACCATTTCAAGAAACATCGGTCAAGTACTAGAATTATAGTACAACCTGATTGTTATAAAAGAAATACTCCATTTGTTTTAAAAAAAATTAAAATTCAAAAATGAGATTTATTCTCAAATAAGAGCAGTATTGCATAAGAAAAATATATTATATAATTTTTTCTTCTGATACTATACTATTAAACTCTTTTTATTATAAGCTTTAATTTTATATTACATTAACTGATCATTTATAACAAATGTCGTAGAAATAATTTTTTTTTTTTGATTTTTTTCAATTTAACCATCCAATTTTTTGTTTTTATCACTTTAGGCATTAAACTTTTATCTTAGTTTACAAAAAGACTAATATATGAGTTAATTATAGTCGGTGATATAACATGAATATTGGTCTTTTTGCAACAATAAATAAAAGTTTAATAGTACAAGTGATAAAAAAAACAGCTTGATGGTCAAATTAATAATATCCAAAAATTTTAATAATTTTTTTGATTGTTAAGTCTAGAAAAAACTTATCATTTAAACATATAATTGTTAATCAAACATTTAACATAATATTCGTTAAAAATCAGTATGTAGCTCTTTTTATGGAACATACAATATACTATCTAGCATAAATTATCATCGTATATATATATGTATATATATATAAGAAAGAGAGTGTGTCATGGGCCTGCTTCTTTATGTAGCTCCAAGAGGCTATAAAGCCTAGGTAGATAGATGATCATGAGATTGCTCCTCTTTATGTGTCATTCCTTCACAAAATTAATTTGTAGGGCAGAAGAAAAAGAAAAGGAGGAGGAGGAGCTCGAAGGTGACATGGGGTGATTTATACAGTATATAGCTAGGTAGGGTGGTCCATAAATTTTGTTAAATAAAGCCTACCTACTAATCAATTACGGAGTAATATTAACATTTTACTTAGATAAAAAAAAAAAAAAAACTTGCGTGATTATAGAATTTGTAAGTACATTTGTCTATTGTCATTTTGTATAGGGCGTTTTAGATTCAAATAACAAATATGTTCTGCTTATATATACGTATCAACACTATTATTGATCTATATGCTAATATAGACTGATACATCTATAAAATTTGTAGGCACTAATAACAGAATTTATTTACATAAATACATCCCCTCCTTTCTCTGCCACTGGCCTGTTCAATTACAGAGAAAAGATGAGAATACCACATGAAGTTAATAATAAGATGAATTAAGGACAGCAGCTGCAACCCAACTCAACCCAATCACCCTTCATACAACTAGATGATATGATCCACATTTCACTAGTTAGTGTCTTTTATTGTCTAGTTTTATTACATTTTAGAGCAAAAATTGTTATTCTAGCTTAAGTCGGGGTTGCATTTGAACTAAATAAGTTAAATTTGATGTTGTGGGCTACTTTAAGCAGAAAGAAAACATTTGTTCAACCTTTAAGTCGAGGTGGGATCTCATAGTGTGAGTTGGAGTAATATAGAATTTAATGTATTTTGCCGATTAGAAAGAATATTATAAGTTGGAAAACTTAGGCTTGAAAAGAGGAGATTACCATCAAAAATTTTATGTAGGCCTGACATGTTATCTGCAACACTCTCCTCTGGAAATGTACAAGAATTTGGCAAATGCAGTCGTAGCAGATTCCGGTTGAGATATGGGGAGTTGTTCATCCCAGGTGGTCTTGCTCATACAGCCACAATAAGGTTGGCAGAAGGGAGTGAGTCTGCAAGGTGTTTGGTGCACCAAACCTCCCTGAGAAATCCCTTTGAACTGGATAACTATATATTTCCAGCTGTATGTATGTATTGTTTCATTTTTCACAAGTTTTAAATAACGTAGATAACAGCAGATGGAATTGTGGAATTGCTGATGCAAAGGACTGAAGCTCAGCAAAGCAATAACAACATATTGCTTAGGAGGTGGTGTGGTTCATACTAATTGCTTAACAGTCCTACTTATAGCCTAAGACAGAGAAATGACTATGAGACTGAAAGAGGATGGTTTAGCCGTTTAGGTATCTTTGGTTACGAGAACTGCCACATTTTTTTGTAAATTAACTCATGCACAATGCATCTTCTGAATTTTTTCTGTTATAAAATAAGTAAATAAATAAATATACAGCATCAGTTGCACCGAAAACATTTATCCAGATTCGATACCAAAATACTCATCACTCATGCACCTGATAAACAGAACAACTGAAGCACTTAAAATATTGTGCCTTAAATCAACAGGTTTCTCATACCAAGGACGATAGCCTAGTGGTAGATGTCTCTCCCAAGGTTCGAGCCTATCCAGTATCGGAAGCAGCATTATTTGAACACGTACTTCCAGTAGCAGAAGCAGCATTATTTGAACACGTACAACCAAATGTGTCAAGTACCAAACAGGTAGGCAGTAGAAAATTTGAGAAAAAGGAAAAGAAAGAAGCAGGCATCCAACAAAAGATTCCTGCCTATCAACAATATTTTTCTCAAACTACTATTATTTCACAGGTCTTAAACTTTGACAATGACACTAATGGCCGCACCAAAGGTCCTAGTTTACTCATTTGATTCATTATAACATCTTTGAAATTGAGTACCATTAAAGCAGCAATAATAAAGAGGTGAACATGAAAAACAACAGAGTCGGGAAGGCCAGCTAATAATAACCAAGGCCTTGCCACAATGGAGATCGGTATGTGGTTAGTAGTGTTGGGACCAGTTGGCAGCACTTCCAACTCTTGGCATCCCAGTTTCCTTCCGGGCCTCTGCATCCACCTTAAAGGTTGCACCGCACACCTCCCCTGAGCTGTCCACCCTTGGCACTGGCTTCAATTCATTCATAGGATGCTCGAAACTCCTCAAGCCTCCAGAGGTTGTAAAGAAGCATCCTGTTATAATTAAGTAGCAAAAGATTTAGATCCATATCTCTTCGTATACAGAACTCTCTCTATAATAAAGAGAAAACTGGAAAAACCATTTAGATTAGCTCAAACATGTATGACCAAATAATAACTCAAAGAGTACAGTTTCATCATCATCAATATTATTGTTCTTATTATTTGTTTTTTCATAATTTTCTGTTTGTTGTTGTTGTCCTGTTGATTATGAGCAAGGTACCAGAAATAGCTTCTAAGACATGTCCAGTTACTCTTCTAACTTCCAAACAAGGTGCAGTAAGAATGTTAGACATGGCTGTCACTATCTTCCGATTATTATTTCACATGCTGTAGATACAACTGTTATTCCTTGTTAATCTATTTATTCGCTTGAAAAGTGAGCTTTAAAAGAAACAACTAGAAATCAATGAAGAGACAAAGAAGAAGATTCCTTAGTCAATGACATTTTTGACAAACATATTTGCATATGGTACCTTTTGGAAATGGTGCAAATGACTTCTTGCAGCTCTTGCTTACTGTATCTGCATCATCCGATAGAACAAGATTCCCTTCAGAATCAGTTCCCCAGAAGAAGGGTACACTCCCATCCGTGTCCTACAATATATTAAGGTGATAAGAAGCCACATATAAGCATAAAGGATATGATCAATGGGAATAAAAGCAGTGGTTTCATCTCAAGGAATGCAAAGTAAATAACAATTAAGTATAAAGATTAGAGGATGAGATAGTTACTCACAGCAGCAACAAATGTACTCTTGGAAGAGCTATCGTAGAGAACAAAAGCAAATTTCCCATGGAAATCTCTCACAACCTGATCTGCAGGATAAGGACCTCGATCCCTCAAAGTTCGGTAAGCCTCAATAATAATGATAACTTCATTTGCAGTCTTGCTCAGTCCATACTGTTGCTTAAGATGAGGAACATTCTCAATGTGGCCTTGAAACAAGCAGAATATATCGTCCACGACAGCGAACAATCTTCAAAAAAGAAACAGAAATTTGAGGATTTTCAGACAACCAACACAAAGTAATAGGATTAAAAAATAATAATTATTAAATTAAATAAATAAATACATAACATAAGTATACAGTTTATTCTATGACGGATATCTTTTTTTTTTATCATACAAAAACTCAAATTTCAATCAAATAAGGAAATGCAATCATCAACAACCAAGTTGATTAGGCTTTAGGCTATATAGTGACCCACACACTAAGAACTTACCATATACAGTATAGAGTTATAATATAAGAACAAAGAACCTTGAATCATCCGAATCTAAAATACCATATACTCCATTGTTACTTAGAGTTAGAACTGAATAATGTCATGGACCAGAGACCATCTAAACACACAATTGACATTTACTAATTGACAAGAAACTAAAACAATACAGAACACTAGTGTACTCCTGTATTTTGTCCTTATCCTAAACTCTACTGATCATATACTACTATAAGAATCAAAATATAAAATACAGTATATAACAAAGAGAAACAACCACATAATCTAGTTGGATAATGTTCTTGATATTCATACTACACAAAAGATCCGAGCTTGAACATTTGCTCCAATGATAAAAGCCAAAACCTTTAAATAACTCAATGATGTTAGCATGTTTTCCTGATTACACCGCTCGAGTATTATTTTTCCATTTTATCCCACTAACATTATTTAAATGTTCAACATATATCATTCTGTTAACTTTTGCCTCTACAAATGCTGATGTGACATTTAATTGCTGATGTGTTATATAATTATTTATAAAATTAATGATTTGGAAATTTTAGATTAATTATGGAGTTCTACATAATACCATACTTGTCATCTCTTCCATATAACTCGTCAGAATTTGAAGTGGTGGCCGAAAAAGTTACTAAAATTTGAAATAAATTTCTAGATGATGGCCAAGTTACTTGGTTTTGCTTATTAGTGATATTATTCATCAAAATCCTGGCCACGATGTTATGACTTTTACATGTTTGATCTTTCCTTAAAGTTTGGTAATATTTCTTTGAACCATGGTCGCCAATCATGATACCCTAGTTCTATTAGTCTTTGATTCTTAGGTTTTTATTATATGAAATTGTTTGGATTTGAATCTTTATAACCTAATGCTATCATAAAAATAGAGATCACAAATTTTGGTTTTTGCATGTGGAGAAAAAAATTTAGATTTTAGTTTGAAATTTTCATCAAAATTCTTATGGCTGAAGAGCAATTTATGGAGAAAAGTTCAAATTAATTAGAGAATCATGATTCTTGCCGGTAAATGAGTTCAAATATGTAAAATTTATCAAATTTAATTCAATATCCATAATTTTCTGCAAGTTAAAGAATAGACTGGTAGGAGGGAGTTGGAATCAGAGAAAAGGTTGAAGATGACATGATGTCATCATGCCACTATGTTAAATCCATGTAATTTTTCTTTTCTTTTTTGGGTGCCACATCGACTAATTTTTTCCAACTCAGCAACTCTGTTAGTGTCTTTAACGGAATGTGTGGGGTTGGAAATTTAAGTAACCTTAGTGGGGTAAAATGGAATTGTAAAACTTCAATGGTGTATCTTGGAAAACCTGCAAACTTCAGTCGGACAAGAGACCAAGGTTAAACCCCCCCCCCCCCACCCCCTCACCCACCCCATTGTAATAGATGTAGAATTTCTTAATAGTACCAAAAAGAACACTACACAAAAGATCCAGATCAATACCCACAGATTCTGATTGAAGAGAACAAAAAAGGAATTATCAAGATCAGAGCGTATGGATGAACAAGATATTAGTTAAGAAGTCAACGAATGGTGAAAATCAAAATAATTTTCTGAAGTACTGTTTATTTTTTTAAGAAAACCCAAAAAAAAGACAACAACACAATGGAGAGAACTAATTATGTAACACCAATCCACAACCCAATCTGTAAAACCATCCAACAAAACTAGAACGACGATCTTATACTTTCAGATGATCCAAACAAGAACGCCACAAAAAAATCAAACAAGCTTACAATCAAAACCCCCAAAAAATCCAAGATCAGATCAATCATAAAAAACCCAGAAACCACATAGATTCAGAGAGAATAACGAAGAGGGTAATGAGAATAATACCTCGGGAGAAAAGGGTTCTGTTTATCCATGGAGTAGGCCAAGACACCATCAGCGCCGAGGTTGATGGCGACGGTACCAGAGTGAACAGAGGAGAAGTGCTGAGCGAGAAACTCATCTTTCAATGCACTCACTGCGTTGGAGTTTGGGTTTTGCAGAGCCTCGGGACCCTTGGCTACGGATTTATCGAACACTGCTAGCATATTTCTCTGGTATTTGTGGATTAATGATTCTATAGAAGGAAGATAGGAGTCACAGGACCTGTGAAATGGGTTCTATACACATTTTCAATGAGTGCGATCGAGGATTTTGATAAAATGTTTCCAATATTACCCTTCCCTTTTTCCTCAGTTCTTCCCATTTTTTCACTATATTTATGCCTCTTGGTCCATTTATAACATTTCAAAACAGATGACAGTTTTTAAGTCATCTAAAATGTATTTATAATTATTATATATTTTCTTAAATATTTGTAGTACATTTAAAAGTATAACATTTTAATGTGCTACACTGTTAAAGTTTATTAAAGTATTCATAATGTTCAATATGGTTATCTTAAAATTTGCACTACACATATGTAACAAAAATAAACATTTGTTTATTTTATTTTTGTAAATGTTTGAAATAAAGTTTAAGTAAGAAAAACTTCTCAGGGTTAGGATATATCATCAGTCTCTTTAACGATTTATAATGTTAATTATAAATTATCCACAAAAAAAATAAATAATAATACTAAAACTATCAATTTAATGAGAATGTTTGCTAAATTTTTTAAATTTTATTTATTTATTTTATTTTCTTTATGACTATCTACAACTTACAAGTGGCTAATTTAGAAAATAGAGAGACGTAGTATATAATCATACTATGTACTAATCTCACCTCACCTACCAATGTTTCTGGCCATTAGTCATTGGGGAATGAATCCAACCGTATTTCACCCAAAACAAATTTGTTCATTATATTATTTATTATTTATCACTATTACTTTGTCTTGACTAAATTAAAAATATAAACTGTTACAGAGTATTATTTTTAGAAAAATTTAAATTTTGGTTTTTATAAATTATAGAAATAAATCGTTAAAAAAGTTGTCTTGTAAAGCATTTGAAACTTTATAAAAATCTTATTATCTTCAAATTTTTAAACTTAATATTAAGATCCAGGTTATATATAATGATGGTAATCTGGTGACAACGCTTTATTAAGGGTGTTTTGGTAACTTCATTTGAAACCATTTTAGACCAAAAAGTTGACGAAAAAAGGTTGCAGCGTATCCAAATATGTAACAGTGACGTGGCAAATAGCGACAGTTACGGTTAGAGTAAGATTTACTCATAAAATGAGTAGATAACTCGATGTTGATACTATAAAATCATTTATTTTCGCCACAAATAAGGTTGATTTTTAATTTATAAGCATATTAAAATTGATATAAATAATAGTATCTAGGATTAGGAAATTGAGTTATAGTAATTTTTTTAATATTTTATCAATTATTTTTATATTTGTCAATTTATAATTTGTTTAGAAAATTCACTCATTAAAATTTTTTATTCTTTTGAGGTATGTAATATGATTTTTATAACTGTATAAATTTAATATAGTTTTAAGAGTTAAGATATATTATTTTTAAGTGTTTATAAAATATATATGTAATTGAGTTTTAAAAAATTCAAAAACTTTGTTTTGACATTCCTTTACAATCAGTATAATAAAATTTATTTTCATATATTTTGAAAAATGAAACATAATAAAAATTGGTAAAATTATAAAAATAAGATATAACTAATTTTCCTTTTTGTCTTTTTCTCATAATATTTAATATAGTCGAACAACTTAATAATATTTTTTGTTTAATTTTATGTTCTCTCTAATATTATACTTTCGTTTATATTTAGATGAAAATTACTCCGTACTCCATATTTACATGGACAAAAAGAAGAAATCAAAAGAAAATTATGGGGCCGCAGATGTGGATAAACACGGACACGTGTTCGTACCACCAATTTACATTTATCGGAATTTTCTAGAGATCCGTCGCACATTCACACAATATGGGCTTTCACAAATCACATGTAACGATCCATTTGTTTCTTTAATGTTATTTTTACGCGCCCTCACTATTTTAAGAAAATTTGAAATTAATATGTGAAATTTATATAATATCCTGAAATAATCATTCATAAAATTTTAAAATTATGTACGGATTAAGAGAGAAAAAGAGATATAATGTGTATAATTGAAAAATATACATAAATTAATATTAAGAATAATTTGAAAATAAACATATTAAAATGTGTGAATGACTTATTTAATGAGATAAAAAAAATCTTCTAAAAAAATTATATAAAAGGGCAGAGGGAGTACTAGTTTAAGAATCTGCCTAAATTATGTTTTCAGTTCCCAATAATTGTCGTTTTAATTTATTATACTTAAATTTAAAAATATTTTTTATATGTCTTTTATATGTTGACAAGTTCCTTTTTAACTAAAAATTATTATTTGAGTATTCGTTTTTTACTTTTTATATTATTAATTTTTTATTTAAAGTCAAAATATAAAAAAATAATACTTATTTTTTGACTTTTCATTTTTAATTTTTAACTTTAATTCATAACTTGGAAAAAAGACACCCCCCCTTAATTAACAATCACCTCGATGAAAGGAAATAAGTTAAAACACTTCGCAAGGTTATAACGCGCATTCCCACATTCACCTGCTGCTACATGAAAGCCTTGAGCCCAATCTTTAACCACCCAACCCTCCACCTCTTGCAAAGATGCACCACCATAGCCACCCTCCACCAAATCCACGCCCATATGATCACCACAGGCCTCATCCTCCACACCTACCCATGTAGCCGCATTCTCTTCTTATCCTCCACTCTAGCCACCTCCTTATCCTACGCACTCACCATCCTCAACCACATTCCCAACCCAACCATCTTTCTCTTCAACACACTCATCTCCTCCCTCCTCTCCACCACCCACATAAACCCTTTCAAAACCCACGTCGCTCTCTCCCTTTACAATCGCATTCTCACTCATCCCAACCTCAGACCCAACAATTACACCTACCCATCTCTCTTCAAGGCCTGTGGGTCCCACCCATGGCTTCGCCATGGTCGTGCCCTGCATACCCATGTCTTGAAATTTCTTGGATCCACCTATGATCATTTTGTTAAGGCCTCGTTGCTCAATTTTTACTCACAATGTGGTCAAGTGGGTATTGCAAGGTATCTCTTTGATCAGGTTAGTCAACCTGATTCGGCCATTTGGAACTCCATTTTATCTGCTTATGCACAAAATGCTCGTACCAATTGTGTTCATGTCATTGATAATGTTTCTGAGACTACTAGTTTATCACTAGAAGTTATGTATTTGTTTACTGATATGCAAAAGTCTCTAGTTAGGCCTGATGAAGTTACTCTTGTGGCATTAATTAGTGCTTGTGCTGATTTGGGTGCTCTTAGTCAAGGTGTATGGGCTCATGCTTATGTACTTAAAAACAATCTCAAGCTTAATAGGTTTGTTGTTACTTGCTTAATTACCATGTATTCAAATTGTGGGTGTCTTGATTTGGGGTGCCGCATGTTCGATGAATTGCCTAAAAGAGACACATTTTGTTATAATGCCATGATTAGAGGGTTTGGAATTCATGGTCATGGGCACAAGGCATTAGAGACTTTTAAGCAAATGATACTTGAAGGTTTGGTTCCTGATGATGTAACTATAGTTGTGACAATGTGTGCTTGCTCTCATGTTGGGTTAGTAGATGAAGGATGCAAGATTTTTGAGTCAATGAAGGAGGAATTTGGGCTGGAGCCAAAACTTGAGCATTATTGTTGTCTAGTGGATCTTTTAGGAAGAGCAGGACAGATTAAAGAAGCTGAGGAAATTATTCGTAACATGCCCATGAAGCCTAATGCTATTTTGTGGAGGTCTTTACTTGGGGCAGCTCGAGTTCATGATAATTTAAAGACAGGTGAAGTTGCACTCAAGCACTTGATTGAATTAGAATCTGAAACTAGTGGGAACTATGTGCTTTTATCGAATATATACGCAAGCACAGATAGATGGGACGATGTGAAGAGACTGAGAAGGTTGATGAAAGATCACTGTGTTGACAAAATGCCTGGAAGTAGCATTGTCGACATTGATGGCACAATGCATGAGTTCCTCATTGGTGACAAAAGCCATCCACAATCAACAGAGA
The DNA here is from genome assembly GCA_014636745.2 of Centella asiatica. NCBI lineage: Eukaryota > Viridiplantae > Streptophyta > Magnoliopsida > Apiales > Apiaceae > Centella > Centella asiatica. Next base: position 27,325,759 of record CM025780.1, on the reverse strand, counting down.
TTTACTTTAAGCTTGAAGAGATAAACAGAAAGCTGCAAGAATCCGGACACAAGCCAAGAACCAAGGAAGTGTTGTTTGACATTGAAGAGGAAGACAAAGAAGATGCTCTTTCATACCACAGTGAAAGGTTAGCCATTGCCTTTGCATTAATGGTTTCTGAATCTAGCTCAATCATCCGAATCATTAAAAATCTTCGGGTATGTACTGATTGCCATGTTAGTACTAAGCTCATTTCAAAGATATATAGAAGACAGATTATAGTTAGGGACCGAAATCGGTTTCACCATTTCAAAGATGGGACCTGTTCTTGCTTGGATTATTGGTAAGGGTTCATAAGTTGATGATCATGTGTTGTACCTTAAACTACGACATAATACATGGCAACTTTCCTTCTTTTTTTTTTGGTTTACTTATTAAATTGGTTTCTTTCTTTTCATCATATTGAAGTAGAGTAGGCCTAAGACTGCTACAAGTTCTTCGGTTGATTTTGGTGAAAAATCTCAACCCTCTAGCTTGTCAGAACATATTCGTATAAAGAAGCAATCTACTAGGGAAATTAATATTTTTACAAGATTCTATCTCATACGGGCATGAATTCCATTAATTATGTATATGCTATTTATGTGAGTGAAATCTCATGAAAATATCATTTTTTTTTCCTTATAGAAATATCACCTCTCATTTCATTGGTATATTGTTATACGAAAGTTCTGCTGTTTTGCTTCATAAAAATAGTTATATATTGAAAAATAAAATGCATCTGGAATATGAATGTGGTTGGTTGGGGTCGTTATGTTACGGATCCAAAAGCTTCAACCTTATCAAATAGAAATCCAGCATATTGGCTTAGCTGATTAAATCTCATAATTCAAATATGCTATAAATTTTATTAATTTGGATTATGTAATAATCAAAATTCTAAGTGGAATCAAATATTACTTATACATTATTAACCAAGCCAATATGAATTAATTATTAAATCATAATTTGACGTAAACTTGTACTCTGTTGTCTCTGCATCTAAATTTGACGTCGTTACTGTAAACTATTACAATAGAATATTACATGTTATAAAATTTGTTAAACTGAAATTTAATAGATGTTATTAACATAATAATCAAAATTTATTTTTGTAAAATTTATAAACATGATCAACCTTTTGTGAAATGAAACCTAGTTTAGATATAAATTTCTAACGATTCGTGAGCATGTCCCCTCTCATTTCCGCCCCCCGTCACCCCCCCCCCCCCCCCCCCCCCCCCCCCCCCCCCCCCCCCCGCCCCCCGCCCCACCACAACAAAAAAACAAAAAATGAAAAAGAAACTTTGAATGCTTGGACATGGCATAAATCACAAGCCGCTTGGACGTTAAACCGTCAATATTGACTATTGAGTTTCCCCACCCCCGCCCAAAAAAATGTTTCGTATTGTATACGCCTATCGAAAGAAATTATTGGGTTTTCCATGTAAGATTGTTACAATGTCATTTGGCGACTAAGCGCAGGAACTAACTTAGAGGAGCAGCTGTTAGGAAAACCCACGTGATTCATGTTAAAGTATTTGTTACCTCTCTCGTCAAGAATAGTTGTTATAGATTGTAAGTAATATATCTTTGAGATAGTTGTTATGATGTCTGTTTTATGTAAAGCCATATAATTTTGTCGTTTGAGAGTTTAAATCGTACTGATCATTTTTTTTCTTAAACGTTCTCAAAAAAATTGATTCAAATTTTACTAGTCATCCTTTTCCATAAACACTTTCAAAAAGATTAATGATATATTCTAACTCCTAACTGAAGAAAAAAAACCTATATAATTTTTTTTAATCAACTTTTATAGCCAAGTAAGTGAACATTATTATTGAGTAATAATATTCTTAATTGACATGAAATTAAAGGTCATAAATAAGTGTAACTGAAAAATTATAAACATCAAGAATAATTGATCCATTAAGGTCAATTTTTTGGTGTTTAAAAATTTTAGAGTTTCAAAAATCTATTCTCAAGTCCTTTTTTCAAAAAAAAAATTTGTCATCCGCCTTTTACAAAGCATATGAATATATGTAAATTATACAATATATTTATGCACATATATTACATATGAATAAGATGTAATAGATAATATATCTATTGCATCTTGTTAATTAATAAATCTATCTATATATCGAGACTTAATTATTTTATACTTCACCCGTTTAGATTTAGTTATTGTACCTTGACATTTTGTAGTCAATTTAACCAAATTTAAAATTAAAATAACTTTCTATATTTATTACATAAAGATATATAATTGTTATCGTAAGAAAAAATATTGAATATATTATTAAAATCAACGTTTATAATTTTTAAATATAAAATGTATTTGTCAAATTATAAATTTTAAAATTAATTGATTTAACTTTTTAAATTCAAAATATGATAAATAACTAATATATATATATATATATATATTATTATTATTATTATTATTTTATTTTTTTTTTCGATCGAGGCAATTCCATGCTCAACAAGTTTATTGCCTCTGAAGGGCAGTTATGGTTTTACATTCGACTTAATGGAAAGATGAGACCCTTTTTGATCATTTGACGAGGACAGCATAAAATCCAAAATCCAAATGAAAAATTATAAATTATAGAAAAGCAAAAAGGAGAAAGGAAAGAATTAAAAAAAAGGTGTCCAGGTTCATCCTCCCCTTCATTGCCCATGAATCCATGATTCTGCTAATCTGCTCTACAAGAGTACAAGTTACATTATTTTAGTATTTTTTATGTTTTATACTAGTGAAAAGGACTATTAAATGATTTCTTTTGCGGTTCAAGTAATTTGTCATTTTCCGTATCAAATATGGCTTTCAAAGCTCGTGAAATTTTAAGTTTGAAAACAATATATTACTCTATAATAGGTGGTTTTGCATTTGAAAATAATATTATTTTTTGAATTTTATTCTATTTTTAATTATTAAAATTAAAAAATTCTATTACATATTTGATTATCATAATAAAAAATCAACTAATACTCGGTACTATATATATAATATTAAAAAAAAATAATGTATACCTCGATCTCCAAATTAAAATATCACAATAAGAAAAAATAAAAATAATAACAAGATAATAATTATAAAATAAAATCTACGACAACTTATATGATACAAAATAGAGTACCACAATAAAATTACTAATAAAGAATTAGAAAAATAATGAAATTTAAGATTTAATAAATTATTTGATTAATATAAAATAAAATTATTTAGTATTAAACCATGAAAATTATTTTAGATAATTATAATAACTTTAAAACTTGAAAAAAAAATCCTTAAAGATATAATCAATAAAAAAACAACTTATTAAATGACTTATATCTAAAATATAAAATACACCCATCAATTTTTAAATTTATAAATATATAAATAATGATATTGTACGTGAATTACTAAAAAATTATTTAAAAGTCAAAAAAATAAAATAATACACACTACATACTCAATAATTTTAATAAATTCAAAAAAGAAGTGCACGAGTAGATAATTTAGTATAAATTACTAAATTAGTTCAAACATAGATAAAATTGTAACTATTGTAACCTAACACTCTTTCCATTAAAAAATTATTCCACTCTATTCCATAAAAAGACTTATATTTCATTTTATTTGTATCAAATTGTAAAATCATAAAATCTAAGTTTGTGGTAAAATTTCAACAAAAATTTTCATATAATAAAAAATTTACTTTATTAGAATTTTAAATAATTTTATATCTTGTAATTAAAATAAATTAAATACAAATCAAACTTTAGTTGTAAACTTTTGTAAAAATACTAGATAAATTTTGAAATATACAAAAGGACATTTTTTTCCTTTTGAAATAGAGGGAGTAATATCTTTTCACTTTTAAAGTTAAATTTACTTTATAAAACTATAAAGCAATTAAATTTCTAAAATATTTTATGATAATGAAATTGAAATTTAATAATTTCTATAAGGTTAAAGTTGTACTTACATTAGTCCATTTTTTTTTTCCCAATTCTAACATACTATTTCAATGTTAAATTGTACATTTTGATTTTTAATGGCTAATGTATCTGAAATTCAAAGTAATACGGCACGAATTCAATTAATATATATATATATATATATATATATATATGCACATATTGTCTATACTACGTTAACAACTTAAACTTAAGTCATTAGGTGTGGCGTTTTTTAGGTGTGGAATCTTAGTTTTAAAATGTAAAGGTCCATCAATAAATGAATATTATTGGCATATTTCACCTAATTTAATTAATAAATAAAAAGTATTAATTTTATACCTAACCTCCGTCCAAACGAACAATATAAAAACCGTAAAACGGAAAAAGAAGAAAACTGAAACCGGCGGAGAGACAGAGCTGCCAGGCTCGACATGCAATGGCGACTATGGCCACTTTTTCCATGAAAACACCGAACCCATCGCATTCTTTCGCAGATACTCGCAAAACCCATTTCACTGCTCCACTCAAATTTCCAAAAACCCGCCAATATACCCGAATTTCATGCGGGTTGATCCACCCGGATGGTGGCAAGCTCGTGGAGCTCATTGTGAAGGAATCAGAGAGAGATGCGAAGAAGAAACTGGTGTCATCTTTGCCTCAAATCAAGCTCTCTCGAATCGATCTTGAGTGGGTCCATGTGCTGAGTGAAGGGTGGGCTAGCCCGCTTAAAGGGTTCATGAGAGAATCCGAGTTCCTCCAAACACTTCATTTCAATTCGCTCCGACTTGATGACGGGTCGTTCGTCAACATGTCGTTGCCGATTGTTCTTGCCGTTGATGATTCTCAGAAGAATTTGATCGGCAGTTCTGGTTCTGTTGCTCTTGTTGATTCGGGTAATAAAATGGTTGCAATTTTGAACAAGTAAGTGAAGTTAATTTTATTTGTTATTTTTGGAATATGCCTGTGGTATTAAATTGAGTTTTCTATTGGTGAAAAAATTCGAATCTTATTTATCTATCTATATTTTTTCTGTGACGTTGATGTGGAAGGCAAAAGTACTGACTTGAGATTCATTTAAGTTTTGAAATTTTTGTCGGAAAAAACTGAAAGCATCGAAATAATAATTTTCCCTAAACTTGTAAACTTTTGAGAAAACAATTAAGCAAAGAAATAATAAAAAGATAATTTGTAAAACATAAGCCAAAAAATACACAAGAATTATACGTGAAAAACTTCAAAGACCAAAGATAAGGAGTAAAAACAATAGTCCACCCAAAAATTTCTCTATCATAAATAATTGGGTAATACACCAAAGTCTTTTTCTAATTAAACTAGAGGCACACAAATTTATTTCTCAGAATAAACGTCAAGAAGTATGAAATAAAAACAGAGACAAAATCAGAGAATATCATCTAAAACAGGCCGTTTGTTCGTATCCAAAAAACGCACACTTCTAGACCCCCAAAATCGATTTCTACCATTCAGAATCAAGAACCAGACATTGTGAAGCCATTGTCCAAAAATTAGAATGATCCGACTGTTCAAACTCCAGGAAATGCAAAAGTAGGACTGTTGCATCGTACTGATAGAAAGCTACGAATTTCACTTTCTTCCGTTTTATGATGATTGCTCTTTCCTAAAATTTTTCTCAAAATATTTTGTTAGGTCCCAAAGGGTAAAAATACTAGGGGGGGGGGGGTTGAATAGTGTTTTTCAAAAATTAAGTCTTACTTAGAAAACTTTACTGAATTAAAAATCTTCTTGCTTATAAAAAGGTTTTCTTATGATTTTCAAAGAATTTATCAGCGGAATTGTTTTAAGCAAGGAACCCCTTAGATTTTGTATCAAAAGTTAATGGCTTGAAGTAGCAAAGATAGTAAGTCTTTGCTGAACAAGTTCAGCAGGACTAAAGCAAAGCACAGCAAAGCAAGGAAGCAATATAAAAGATGAGCAGGAGTAGAGATAGAGTTTTTATAGTGGTTCGGAATAATCCTACTCCACTCTTCTTCTCTTTTACTTGAGAAAGCTATCACTATAACTTGTTCACACAGAACAATCAGCAAGAGGACACTTAGTCCAATTTACAATGGATCACTTAGACCACTTTAGCAGGACACTTAGTCCAATTGTCACACAGACACTAAGAAGATTTCAGAAAATCTTGCTTGCTATCTTCAAGTAGAAGGCTCCTTGGTTGAGCAGATAGATAGCACTTGTTCAAGCTTTATGATGTCTTGTTGTAGCCTTTAAGATGTCAGAGAGTTTTTGCTCAGAGGTAGTTGGTTCATTGATTAGTCATAAATGAAATTTATGACTTCTATTTATACTCCTCCAAAGAATCTATCCGTTGGAAATTTGAAATAGATCCGTTGGAGTGTACTTTCCTTGATGTGACTTGTACCATTTAAGCAGTCCTTGCTTAGTTAAAAAAAGTTAGCCGTTTTTCTGTTTTCTAAGTGCCCTTCAGAAGAGTTCCCTAGAAGTTGACTAAGCAGGGATAAGATAGTTTTTCTGACAATCTTCTCTTTGATAAGCAAAGGATCTTGCTTGCTGAAGTCCTTGCTTATTTCCATTCTAAGCAAGACTATACTTGGAATATTCTAAGTGCACAAAGGTCCTTGCTTATTTCCATTCTAAGCAGGACTATACTTAGAATATTTCTTGCACCTTCAGCAACCTTCTTCAGCAGACTTCAACGGTGATCAAACTCCTTGCTTAACTAAGTAGTATATCCACCTAACAAGTTGGATATTTTTCTAAGTCCTTTTACATTGTCTAAGCAAGGACTATATTACATCATCAATTCTTATATATTAAACACATAATAAAAGTTTAAGCAAAGATAATATAAGCAGGGGTGCAACAACATATTTGATTTTTTGTGTATCTACAAGCTTACAAATCAATTTTATTTATAGACAAAACTATTCATCCTAAGATATATCTAATTTAGGATTCATATTTCCTATCTTCTTGTGGAATCCAAAAACAAGGATTAACCATTGAGTATTTTCAATTCCAAATAGGAAAGAAAAATACCCAACAATTTTCATAGTAAGAAGTTTAAAATGTGAGATAGCTGAAAACAGTACCTTTCATTATATTAACTAAAACTAAATAAATTTATATTGATTTGAAGTTCAAAATGCTACTGTTGGACCTAGAAAGTCAAAATGTATCTGGAGTATTTGCTAGAATACCATGAATTGTTGGTTTAATTAAACAGTAGAGGTTTTGATCAGGCTGGCATTTGAGAGGATAGAATAATAAGGTCAATGGATCTTAAAAATGGTTTGTTATAATAGACTTTTCGCATGAACCAGCTTAACTACTGACAGTTGTTCTGGTTTTAGGTAGGACTAACTCTTTGAATTAGCTTGTCGAAGCATAAATAACTTTACTAGCCAATCCGATTATCATGATGACGCAAAAATTCCTTGTTATTTTATTGAAATTCAATATATTTATATAAAAATGAAGGGTTCCAAGTAATAGTAAATGTTTGCTGTGCCATGCTCTCACATCAATGAAAGACGCAGATTATTCAAATAACAGATTATAAATTCAGTTAGAAGATTATGACCCACCTTGATTGCAAAGATATAAGGGTAAATCTTTTTTGAAAGTTTTGGGTTTTAATGTTCACACCTGTGTATAGAAGTAACTATAACCCAACTTTCTTTGAAGTGATATGTTGGTGTTTATTACTGTTTTGTTGTTATATACACCATTCCACTTTATTCTCACAAGTGTGATGGTGTGATGCATGTGGCCATATGACAATAATATTCATGACTGAGTTGGAATGCTGTCATAGTTTCATTGTCAACATATTGTTTTTGTTGTTATTTTGAGAATTAACATTGTCTGCTCTTTTTCTTAGGAATGAAAGTTATCTTTTATCTGCATATTGGACAACTATGTTTCAACTATGTGTCATGACTTTATAATGCTTGAAATTGAATTGTTCATCAACATTAGAGTTGTATGTAACCTAATGAGTGGATGTTTCTGACATTGGTCAGTTTTTGTGGAGTAGATGCATCATTCGTTTTCCTTCTCACGAACCACGGGAGTGCGTAGCGCCCAGAGGTAGCGTTAGCAAAAGAGACAGAGGTAGCTTTAGCTCGCTCATTTGATACCTTCTGGAATGAATATGAGCACATTACGAATGAACTATACAGAATTTGAGAAAAATTGGCTATATTAGATTATATTTCTTCTGATTAATAGATTGATTTTAACAAAAAGATGTATTCAGCCAAATGGTCCAAAATTACCAGCTAGTATCTAACATTTCATCATTATGAAATGCACAATTCTCCTAGACTTGACGTGTTTCATTTATCCTCTTTCCCAGAACATGCTTACAAAAGGTAGCAAGCCCGTAGAAAGCTAGGAACATGTATGTACCTGAATGGAATAATTAAGAAAAAATGTTCATGTTTGTTAGTACTTAGTAGGGCTTCGGGTCAAATCAACATTTATGATATTGAGAATTACCTTCCAAGTTTCAAATGAAAGGTAGATGTTTGAAGTCTCCAGTACTCTACAATCTTCTGAATGGCATCTTCATTCTTTAGTTGGTAGCTATAACAACTATCATGAAATATCTCAGTTCAAAATATATACAAGATCATTACTAACTACGTAATATCAATTTAAAATCATGATCTATTGCCAGTCCTGAATTAAAGATGATATTATTTAGTTAAGACTTACAATGAAAACAATTACGGAGAGTGCAATTTGTTGAAAGCGCACAATTAAACCCAAAAAGTTTACTTTTAGGAAAATCATATGAGTCGTGTCAGTTTTGAGTATGAAAATGTCTGAAATTATCTTCCAAAGTCAACAGTGATAATAAATTTTTGAGGGGTGAGTAGTTTTCTGTAGTTATATTCCTTAATGGCGAACCCACACGGTTCAGGGGTTTGAGCTAAGATTGTCATCTAATATAATCAGACAATAGCACTGCGTCACCTAGCTGGCTTCTTAGTACTGCTAGGTAATTACTGGTAGAGAATTGAATGTGTTTGGGGCAGGTATACTTGGTGCATAAGGTGGACATTTGAACCGCCTAATATCTTTGTAATAAGCTTTTAAAAGAACCATATTTTTGTCTTTTTATATTTACTTATTTTTCTTGAAGAAATAAATTGATGACCATAATTTAAACATTTTTGAAAAGGATTACTTAGATATTGAGTCTTGACCCTCGTCTTTTAAGATGAAAACTATTTCTTTCCAAATGATTATTTGTAGAGGGATTTCAAAAAGAAATTAAGTGAATCTGTCATGTAAATTACATTATTTTTTATTCCCAATAAATGACTATGGTTGTACTAAAAGTTTGAGTGATATTATTCAAATCATTTTAATTAGTATTACTTAAGATACTATTGCAAAAAACTAGCCGGAGCAAAATTATTTACTGAAACTGGCTAAAAAGAAGTGTATTTTTAGTGAAAATGTTAAAAAGAATCTGTTAAATCATTTCAAAAACAATTCAGAAAGATCATTAGATTAGTTCTAGACTTTTAGTTCAAGTAAAATGAAACAGGTCTAAATAGCACAAAGATTTATTTATTTTTTGGTTTTGTTTTGTTTGTCTCAGAAAATTGTCATATTAAAATTAATTGTTTTACAGTATCAAACTCGTGGAAGCATAGATTCTATAATACTTCTATTAAGCTACTTCATCATTTTGTACTACAATGAAGTTATTGTATCTTTTATTCGAATGAGTGGTCACATGCCTGATTGCGTTGAAGTAACCATATGCATTCCCAAGGACTGGTGGATAGTTTTAGTTGATTGTTTTAAACTTGGTTATTTGCATACTACATGATAATGGAGTCATACAATTTTCTGATCATTTAATCCTTTGTCATGCATACTACTTATACTTTGTTTGATTTTATTTGTTATTCTAATTATAGTATTGAGATCTACAAGCATAACAAAGAAGAAAGAATAGCAAGGACTTGGGGCACAACTTCCCCTGGTCTACCTTATGTTGAGGAAGCCATTAAGAACTCTGGGAACTGGCTGCTTGGTGGTGATTTAGAGGTTATAGAACCAATCAAGTACCATGATGGTCTTGATAGGTTCCGACTATCCCCTGCCCAACTTCGCGAGGAATTTACAAGGCGTAATGCTGATGCAGTTTTTGCTTTCCAGCTCAGAAATCCTGTGCACAATGGTCATGCTTTGCTTATGACTGACACACGCCATAGGCTTCTTGATATGGGGTACAAGAACCCAATTCTGTTGCTTCATCCACTCGGAGGCTACACAAAAGCAGACGACGTTCCACTGAGTTGGCGAATGAAGCAACATGAGAAGGTTTGTGTGGTTGTTAAACTATGTCAAGGATTAACAAGGATTGTTTGTTTGATGGGTTAGCCATACTCTAGTTCTGGGGGTTTTGTTGGTTATGTTTACATGCTGGGGGTCTTAATCTTCATCCTCATTGGAATGTCTTCATTAAAATCTTATTTACATTATGTTTAACCCCTCTTATGCTTTTCAAAAGGACGTGTACGAATTTGACAGTCCAGATTCTTTTTTGTGATATGGGTCAAAGATATTTAGCCATTTAAAAAGAAGTATATTTTCTGGATACAGTGTTATGGAAACTTGTCTTTTATATGAAAATCAGTTGGAAATTTGATGGACTCACTACTGATTTTGATTTGGAACTGTTTCCTCAGGTGCTTGAAGATGGAATCCTTGACCCGGAGACAACTGTGGTTTCCATATTTCCTTCTCCCATGCATTATGCTGGTCCAACTGAGGTTCAGTGGCACGCAAAGGCACGAATTAATGCAGGCGCTGACTTTTACATTGTGGGTCGGGATCCTGCTGGCATGGGCCATCCGTTGGAGAAAAGAGATTTATATGATGCTGAACATGGGAAAAAGGTACTGAGCATGGCTCCAGGTTTGGAGCGATTAAACATCCTCCCTTTCAAGGTACACAAACCATCCATGTCATTTTTTTCTATGATTTCCATCAACTTTCTGTTGAAATATGAACTTCATATTAGTTGTTGACAACTGCAGGTGGCAGCATATGATACAACTCGAGGAAAAATGTCATTCTTTGATCCATCCAGAGCAGAAGATTTTCTCTTCATCTCGGGCACCAAGGTATCATCTTTTCTGCGAGCGGTGCCATCTTCAAGAATTACATAGTTGATTGTAAAGAATTGAATATTTAATTTCATGAAGCACCTATAAGACGAAATTATGAAAATGCACTAGCATTGAATTTGTTGTATGCAGGGTTAAATATAAATTACCACTTGCGGCTAACTCGAAATTTCAAATAGCTACTTTTAGAAAGAAAAAATAAATAAAGAACCACCTGTGTTCGAAAATTTTGCATATTTTTCCCTTGTTGTCGCTCTATCTTTGGGACGAACTCCTTGCCGATCGTGGCCATTAGATCTCTTCAGCAACGTAATTGAGACAATTTGCCGACTTTTAATTCTATATGAGGGTATTGATTGATTTTTTCTAGAGGTGGTTACTTGAACTTTTGGGTAAGCAGTAGGTGGATATTTGTATTTACCCCTGATATAGATGCCATTTGTTTTAACTTAAATTATGGAGATTCTAGATTATGACTGTGTAATTTGAACTATAAGAATCTGAAATCTCTTAAATTTAAGTTGAAATGACCATATTTATGCCTATTGGTATAAGCAATATAATCTTGGTAACATTCTTTATGATAATGTTGTTTTTTTTAACTTAAATTTTAGATATTATAGATTCTAACGGTATAATTTACACGGCAAGGATCTATAATATCTACAATTTAAGCTAAATCAAACACGATCTATATACAACATTCTGAATGCTGGCATGCATTTTACAGATGCGAAAGCTTGCGAAAAACAGGGAGAACCCTCCAGATGGATTTATGTGTCCTGGTGGTTGGCAAGTCTTGGTAGATTATTACGAAAGTTTGGCCCCTGCGGAAAATGGTAAAGCTCCAAAACCAGTTCCAGTTTGAAGGAATAATAAATGTAAGATGTATTGCCATATGTGTGTGGGCAATCTGAAAAAAAAAAACTTGGATTCAATTTGCAAATTGTTCTGATTTATTGATCAGATTCTCTTTATCAAAATAATGTGAGGTACTGGAACAGAGAAAATTTTGTTACCTCAGTCTGTAAATTATTGTGCAAAGATTGCTCGACAGAGAAGTGTACTTTCGTTACAAGTGCAATGTAACATATTGTTGATCAATGATGATTACATCAATTGCATAAATTTTATCATAATTAATGTAACTATAATAAAACCAATAATTACAAATTTAAATGCATGGAATTTTAAGTCTAGACTATGTAAACTGCGTATGTACAAATACCCATTTTAGAGCCAAAAAAAATAAAAAATAAAAAATAAAAAACCCATTTTGAAAAAGAACAGTAAATTATTCATTGTTCCGAATACGGATTTTCAGCTATTAATTTCTCTTTTGCACTATAATAATTATATTTTTGTTGTTGCTATAAGAAATTTGAACTTTCTGTTTAGAACTTCTTTCTAAACTAATTTTACAAAACAACCTAAAATAATTAAAAAACAGAGGAAAAAGGAGAGAGAGAGAGAGAGAGGGCTGTCGTGGAGCTAACGAGTAAGATGGTGTACAAACAAAACTTGGAATGTCGCGCCTTTTACATCAAGGTTGGATGATCCGGCCATGTTAATAAAAATGCCAAATCCTCAATTTGCAGAACATGGATGTTCCCATTTCTTGCAACTCGAGGTCAATTCGATATGGAGGCATTTCGGGTCAGTCACGATTTTCCTTCTTCATAAGATTTCGATTTAAATATTGTTCTGTATTTGTTTTTCTTAATGCCGTCTTGTATAGGTTTCATTGTATTTGTACTTGATCAGTTTTCGCAATACTTAAGCATTATGACTTCAATCTGTGTTTCTGAATCATGTCATCCACCTGTTTGTGACAATTACACATGACTAATTTGTATGCCGAACTGGTGATTTGAGGAGGGATACGTTTGAAAGAGGTTTAAGGTTTGAACAAGATCTTGTCTTGACCTTTAAGCTGCGTGAATTGATTAATAATTTTGTTGGGAGAAGTTAAAATTTCTGGCGGGCATCTAGATGTTACCTTGCAATTTGTTATTTGAGAGGAACATACGTAGGAAACTGCAGTTTGATTGCCGAGGTAAGTATAATAAAGATTTCCTAGAGAAGCTACACGTTACTTATTTCTTTATAATGTTTCGGAAGTTTAATTAACTGAAATAGCGTGCTGTGTAAATTGTTGTTTAATGAAAATGAGAGAAAGTTTGGCTGAAATGCCTAGAACTTGGGGTTTTTCAGTCATGCTAGAGGCCTACACAGTGAACAATAAGACACTCTTGTATCACGTGAACAATAAGACACTCTTGTATCATATGTCGATGTTATATACAAGCATAAAATAAGAGATATTAGTTCTTTAAGTGCTAGTAGCCTCACCGGTCCCGGCAAAGATATCGGACTGCGACTGTATAAATCAACTCAAAGTAATACTTGTAAATGTACGAGGTATTAGCAAACGATTTATCCTTAGGGCGTCAACCTTGGGTAATTCTTGGCACACACGGTCTCTTTGGGTTCGACATTCCGAACAATCATTGAAACACTAACTTTTCCTTTAGCAGCCATGAAAAATTTCACGTTGCTAAAGAGTTTATATGTTCTCAAATATGCAAAGAGATATATTATGCTATACCATTCAATTCTTTATCAATAGCAATAAATTTCCTTCATTAAACTCTTAGACCGATTTTCTTAAGGTATCACATATTTGATTCAAGATGTAGATCATACAAGTTTATTACTGACATTGACTAGTATTTACAGAGTAATTATTTTCAAAATCTTGATTTGAGAATGATAAAGCTTCATGTTAAGACAATACTGTTGACAACTGAAGCTTATTTTGAGCATAATGTTACAAAACACAGAATATGTTATGGTCTTTCATATTCCAAAAACAACTGCCCAAGTAATGTCCGATTGGCTTTAAAAGAGCATGGCTAACTTACAATACTGTTTCCTTTCTACTTGAGCTTGAAAAAATGTATTACACCGTCCACTAGACATAAAGAAATAGGAGTACTTTATTTCCAACTTGGGTTTTAGATGGAACATATGAAAATCAAGTTACAGCTTATAATACTAATAAATATAATTAAAACCAACGAAACATGAAGGATTGGTGAACTTCATTGAACCTAATATTTGGATATGGTGTCGATATTTTTAATGGGTCTTCAAGTTTTGTGCTACATGAGAAAGCTGGAAAATGCTTTCTCTGGAACAGGTATGTACTTCACCATCCAACCAAGAGGCCAAGATACTGCAGCAACTCCAATACACACACCCCATTGTCCACAATCCAACCTCTCTGTATCTGCAAACTTTTTCAGAAATTCAACCATCACTACCTGCAGAATGATGGTAATCCCAATAATTCCTAGGAACAAACGGTTCCTATGTATACCCTCAAAAACATTCTTCTTCTCAAGCTTCCTAGCATTGAATTCATTGAAAACCTGGCATAGTACAAAAGTATTGAAGAGCAACGTATCTTTTATGTTCTTATCAACATTGAAGATAGCTTCCCCTTTGAACTGCAAGGTTAAGAGGACGACAATCTGATAAAACGCTTGAGCCATTAGATTCCTCCACATAATGTTGCTAATAAGTGGTTCTGTTCGTCCCACAGGTCGTTTCTTCATTAGCTCCTTTGTAGGCTGTTCAGTGGCCAGAGCAAGAGCTCCTAACGTGTCCATAATGAGATTTACCCACAGTAATTGAACTGCTGTTAATGGCATTTCACCAGCTGAAACTGCTGCGACAAAGTTGATGACAAGGGCAGCCACGTTTACTGTTAGTTGGAACTGAATGAATTTCTGGATATTATTGTAGACACATCTTCCCCACCTCAAAACAGTGACAACAGATGCGAAATTATCATCCAGAATTACTATATCTGAGCTCTCTTTTGCGACTTCAGTGCCCTGGATCCCCATTGAAAGTCCTATATCAGCTTCTTTCAGGGCTGGTGCATCATTTGTGCCATCACCAGTGACTGCAACTACATGTCCTTTCTCTTTGAGGCATCGTACCATTAATAGTTTGTCGAGAGGTGAGGATCTTGCCATCACACAGATTCTATCAACTTTCTCCATTTGCTCTTCTGGCGTATAGTTACGAAATTCGACGCCCTCCACCACAAGTTCACTATTCATGTGTTGATCAGGCCTAAGTATCCCGCACTCGGTCGCTATAGCCCTTGCAGTGAAAACATTGTCACCTGTTATCATTTTTACATTCACTCCAGCATATTGACAATCTTGGACGGCTTCTCTTACACCAGGTCGACATGGATCCCTTATACCTATCAGCCCCAGGAGCGTCAACCCATTGTCTTCCACTCTTTGGCTTGATTTTCCTTCTTCATGGTCCTCTTTAGATGCTTGCTTATGTGCAAAAGCAATACACCGTAGGCTGCTCGCAGCCATACCTTGGATTAGTTGATTGAACTTCTCTCGTTCAGTATAATCCAAAGCCTTCATATTTCCGAAGTAGTCGTAATAGTGAGTGCAAATGGCCAATATCATCTCTGCGGCTCCTTTCCAGTGCACGTGAATTATGTTGTCTCCATTTTTTTCCATTAAAATTCCACTCCTCTTCTTCTCGGAATTGAATGCTTCCACATGCAAAAGACGAGAGCTTCTTTTAAGTTCTTCAATATCCATATTCAATTCAAGTACAGCCCAAGAAAGGATTGCCGTTTCTGTAGGACTGCCTGAGAACTCCAAGTCAGATCCTGAAGTGGACTTGTAAACACTTCCAGTTGTGTTCAGGCCGACTGCTTGGTGTAGCAATGCAAGAACATTAGAAGTAACGGAAGTGCATCTACTTTCATCAATAGATTCTTGACCAACCCAAAACTTTGTCACCTTCATTTTATTCATCGTTAGGGTGCCCGTTTTGTCGGTACAGATGGTGGTGGCAGAACCCATTGTCTCACAGGCAGAAAGTTTCCTGACTAACGCCTGATCTCCCATCATTCTCTTCATTGAATAAGCTAGTGTTAGCGTCACTGCCAGTGGCAGTCCTTCAGGAATGGCAACAACAACAATGGTAACTGCGTTAGCAATGATTCGCACCACTGCATTGATGACATCATCAGCCTTCGTCTTCCTTCCATTGAACTCTTTCTTTCCATTATCATCTTTTGTATGTCCTGTGAAATAACGAACTAGCAGTACTACAAGAACAAGAAATGCAACAGCCAAACCAATCTTTCCTATCGATGATGTTAGCTTGTTGAGTCGTGCTTGTAGAGGTGTTTGATCATTAGCTTTGCGGCTAATTGTGCTCATCATCTCTCCCCATGTTGTGTTCATCCCTACTGATGTGACAATCATTCGTGCATATCCATCAGCTACCTTGGTGCCAGAATACAAAAATGGATATTTGTCGCAATTCACTTCAACATGATCACTTTCACCTGTCATGCTTGATTCATCCACTCGTAGTGAGTAGCCGTCAAAATAAATTCCATCAGCTGGTACTTGATCTCCAATCTTCAAACAAACAACATCACCTACCACAACGTCGAATACTGAGATTTGTTGTCTTCTCCCTTCTCTTACAACTTCAACTTGAATATTTCTGCTGACTTCGGACAGTTTTTCAAATTGTTTGTCTTGTCTAAAGTTACTTATAGCTGATACAGAGATGACAAGAAGCACTGCAATGAAAATGCTTCCACCATCATACCATCCTTCTTTTGGTCCATCTTCTTTCATACCAAAACCGAGAGAAAGTCCTGCACATGCCAGGAGAATGAGAATCGTTGGATCTTTTAGCGATTCCCAAACAAAATAGAAGAAACTGTTTACTGGAGGCTTGGGATACGTATTCATGCCGAAGGCTTCACATCGTATTGAAATATCTTCAGCATTGCCACTTAAACCACGCTCAATATCAGTTTTAAGAGCGGAAGCTATAGCTCGAATGCCACCATATGCAACAAGCTGATCTAGTTTTTTTAGCTTGACGACTTGTGTGAGGCATGACTGATCAACTTTTGGGAAGAAGGGGTGTTTCTCTTGTACGTTGATAACAACTTTATTGTCCGGTACAGGTGAAACTCTGACCTCGTGTTTATTTTTCACACAAGTTTTCTTGAAGTGAAAGAACAAGGCTCTTGAGCAATAGATTTTCAAGAAGGCCCTGTGCCATCTCCTTCTGTTTTGCTGATTTATGGTGGTGACTTGAGGGGTTGACTCCATGCCATTCGTGTTTGCATACAATATGGCAGATATACTTTGGGAACTCATTGTGTGAAATTTGAAAACTGATGAGAGTATTTAACAAGAACACAGGAAAAATAGAAGAATGATTTGTGTAGATGTTTCAGTTTGGATGCTTCTGTTGTCCCCAGTGTTTGACAATATTAAGAATGAAACTTGCCTTTTGTTTTTGTGAGCGCTACTACCTGTAATTGCATCTATATATATAGATATTCATTCGCTGCATGAGACCAATACACGTTAAATTCACTTGACAGGATATCACAACAAAACTTGGTTTGAATAAGATTTACAATTTGAGTTGTTAGGAATTTTGAAAAAAATAATTTTCTATGTCATATATAGTTGCTCATTTGCAGAAGCAGAATATCAGAATTCGAGTATTTGTTTAATGT
Source organism: Centella asiatica (assembly GCA_014636745.2). NCBI lineage: Eukaryota > Viridiplantae > Streptophyta > Magnoliopsida > Apiales > Apiaceae > Centella > Centella asiatica. Next base: position 27,308,029 of record CM025780.1, on the reverse strand, counting down.
AAGGGTAATTTAGAAAATGAAGTCATTAATACTACAATAAAATTTACAATTGTCATTTAAAAGAAAATATTTTTTTCTCTTTAAAAAGACACGTAGATATGAACAAATAAAGTATATTATATAGACACGCGATGTATTAAATAAAGTAATCTTGTGAATACTTAAACAGTACATACATATATATATAAACTTATTATTTCATCGTTAAAAAAAAACTTGTTAGTTGATAATAGTCGGATTTCATTAAATTCTGGGCTACTTTTAACTAGTTAGAGACCTTTACTCACCTGTTACTGGGCAAGCGTCAGCCCTCATACATGATTTTACGATTTTGCGCAGATCTGTATTTTTGGTAAACAGTCGTCTGGGCCTGGTTACTGCGACCCTCTTTGTGAAGAGGCACCCCTTCTCCCGAAGTTACGGGGCTATTTTGTCGAGTTCCTTAGAGAGAGTTATCTCGCGCCCCTAGGTATTCTCTATCTACCTACCTGTGTCGGTTTCGGGTACAGGTACTCTTTTGTTGAAGGTCATTCAGATCCAATAATATGGACTTGGTTACTATTCATTACTCATTCTCTCTAATTTTTTTCAATATATTTTATAATTTTAAATAAAATTATTTTTATGTAGTTTCAATTGTATGAACGAATATAACTTGAAAAAAATATGTGGATGTGCTAAGTTTTATACAATTTAACAATGTAAAATATATTTATCTTAATAATTAAAATTTGATGTAATTTAAATGATTGAGATATGATTTTTCAACTGTTAAAATCATGTGCCTTACATTGTTAAGTTGTATGAAACTTGACATACCTTTATGTTTTTTTATGTTCTATATATCTGTATGGTTAAAATTACATAAAATTAATTCTATTTAAGATTATAAAGTATATCAAAAAAATTTGGAGGGAAGAGATAATGGAGTGGAGCCAAATCCAAGTATATGGCTCAATAAAGATTATATTATTATATTTTCTTGGTTGTACCAATAAAAGTAGTTATAACTCGATCAAAATTTAATTATTTTCAAAAATAAAATGTCTGTTATGTTTAATATCTTTAATTTAATCTGTATCTGTCTTATTACTGTCCTTATTTGAATAGTCTTTTTTTTGTCAAATTGACCGAGCCTTGTGCTTTTTTGAATATAATTGTAGATCTTATGGTAGTTATACATTTATTCTTTTTTCTCTTAGCATTTGTTTGACAAACTAATGTAAATTTTGGATGAGATTTTTAATACTATCCTAGAATCAACGTCATGGCTATGAGCGTATTATGACATATGAGCTGATAATTGTGCGCTGTAATAGATAAAACCTTTCGGACCTTATTGTTGTTATCTTAAAATTAAAACTAGAAATATATTTTAGTTTCCAGAAAATGGACTTGGCTCATCTCCATTATTTCTTTTCTATAATTTTTTTTAATGCATTTTATAATCTTAAATAAAATTAATTTTATGTAATTTTAGCCGTATAAATGTATATAATATGAAAAAAAATATGAAGGTGTGTTAAGTTTTATACGATTTAACAATGTAAAACACATTTATTTTAATAGTTGAAATTTGAAATAATTTAAATGGTTGAGATTTAATAATATTTTAACTGTTAAAATTATGTCTTGTAATTTGTTAGATTGTATGAAATTTGACACAATTTCATATTATTATTTTTTTCATATTATATCCATTCTTATGGTTAAAATTAGATAAAATTAATTTTATTAAAATTATAAAATGGATTGAGAAAAATTATAGGAAAGAAGTAATGGAGATGAGGCAAGTCCGCGCAAAACATATTTATAAAATCTTATAAGTTAAAAGCTTAAAATCAAAGTTAATTTTTATATTTTTGATAAATTTAAAATATAAAATCATAAAATGTATACAATATTTTTAATATAAAATTTTATACTTCTATTTGTTCGGATAAATTTATATGACGAACGGTATGGATTAATTTAAAAATCGTATAGGAGTATTGAATTGAAAGAGAAATATATCATTATTTTTAAAATGATGCCACGTCTTGTTAAAAAGTTAGAAAAAAGGTAGTTGAAAGAGGATGGAAATGATGTGGTGGGGACAGAGATAATGAATGCCAGTTTGCCTGGAAATTTCTTCGCAGAAATTTAATGTAAAAATTAATATAGTACTTAACAACGAAGTACACGAGACGACCTGGAAAGTATTCGATGTTGGTTTATTTTAAAATTAGGGATATAATTTTTTTAATATAATATTATTTATAATATTATAATTTCTTTTGTGATGTAGATTTATAAAAATAAATAACGCATAAAATTTTGTATCTAAGAATATTTTTTATGTAAATTATTATATTTTAATTTAAAATTATTAAAAATATGAGTTTTTAATTATAATTTTTTACAAACTTATTTTATGTTAATTAAAACGTATTTTTAATTTTAGAACGAATATATATATGTCAGCTATATAATACGGAGCAGTACTTTACTCGCATCTGTAAAGCCTTTTACCGTTGTTTTGCTTCCCAAGTAGTCCCCCGTTTATACAATTATAAACGTAAAATTTCGAAGTTAATCAGATCTAGTTTTCCACATGGATCAATAAAAAATTTATATAATTAAGTTAATACGAATACAATATTAGTAAGTTTATAATAGCTGGTTTGAGTATCCAAGGTTGGTATTAGGTTACAGCAAATATGCGATAAAAATGACTTTTAAAAGTCGAAGACAAATTCGAAGAATTTTTTAATACTCGGACAAATTATTTTAGATATGAAACATGTAATGTGGCTTGAACATAGTTATTAAATTTAATTAATGATTGATATTAAAAACGAATACTAACTATACTCCTATCTTTTTTCTTTCTTTCAAAATCATAATCTCCCATTATAGAGTTTATAAATCTGAGAAGAATTTTCTCCTTAATGAATGAAAACTTTTCCCTAAATCTTCTCTTTAGGAAGAGTTGTTTTTCGAATTTTTTTTTTCCCATTTAAGATCATTTTCTCCAAAATTAGATTTATCTATTTTTGCAAGACTTTTTCTCTAATTTAGATTCATCTATCATCACAAGATTATGTTAATATATGACGATTGATAAAAACCCAGAATACAGAATTTGGTTAAGTTATTGTGATCTTCTTGAATCGAATGTTTTAAAGAGTAGTTGTACCTCTAGCATTTCGTCAATTATTTACGATGATTAATCAAAACATATTTGTCATATATATGGTTCTACAATAAAATATATATACTTCAGTAATTTTTAAATTTGATAATATATAATAGTTTTGTATTTTTTGTGTGCTTATTGTAATCGGATTCATTATACTCTGAAAAAATTCATCCTCTTACTTTACTTGTAATTCGATTTATTCAATGAATAAAATTTCAAAAAAATAAATAAATTAATGATTGATATTACAATTGATTTAATTGGCTAATGACAGTAAATCATATATATATGATTTATGATCGTGAAAAATAAGAAAAAATAGAACCATCAAACATAGTTTTTTTTTCATAATCATAAAAAGGTATTACACACATCACCAAAAGATATGAAAAATTACATATCCCATTATTTTTCGGTATAAATTTCATCCATACAATTGAATTCAACTAAAATGTGTGAATAGAGGTATGTGTATGTGTGTATAGTGTATACATAAGGGGTCTAATTTTCATACACGCACACATGAAAGTTGATCTTACAAAGTTAGTATATGATACCATTATGTTATCATCTACATTATAATTTTATTAAATATCTAATAACATTATATATATTAACATGATAACATACACTTAATAAGAATGGTTAAAAATAAGTTGTACTGCACGAAAATTATTTTGATAACATAGCACCTGTCCGAGAATTCTCCCATAAAAAATTAGAATTCCGGAGCTTATATATTTTTTCTAAAGTAATTCGTTTTTTAAGCTATGCGCATTTGCTTAGATTAGGTGACAAAGTTCCCTCTAATGGCAACATGAGTTCACCATCAGTAAATTTTTTCCTTGGGGAGATTTAGCATAGTAGGGACAACTTACATTTTTTTTTTTAAGAGAATGGAGAGGGAATAGTTTATTTTGTTTCCTTCAATAATTTGGGGTCCAGCGGAGCGAGCATAATGTCCATTACCCTGGATAAATTCAAATCAGCGATCTCAGAATCACGACAAAAAGGAAGACCTTTACCACTATTCTATCATTCTTGTTCTTATTCTATTCTATTCGACTACTACACACACATTTATGTTTACTTTTTGCTATGTAATTTCTTGTTAATTTCCTATATAGAATTTTACTTATATGTGAAGAAGTGAAATGATTTATAACTTAAGTTTGTACTACTTATGTTATGTTTCATTTTCTAAAGTATATATATATTTTTTTAATGTCATTTCAACTTTTACAGTTGATTTTTTTCACAAGTATTTATCTTAGAAAATATTAACAAACATAATATTGTCACAACAAAATAGTTGTCACTAGAAAAACAAGTGTCGCCAAAAGTAATTTATTACATTAAACAAATTATAAATATATTGCCCTTGTTAATTTCTCGGACAACAAACTTTGTACACAATTAACATAACTTTTAATAGCAAATATTAAATGAGACTACATTCATCATTTATCTTTTCTGAATGTTAAAGAGTATACTACTTTTTAACAAGAAAAAGATAATTAATCAATTTATCATTTATGGTGTGTTTGATTTGATTAAATGAATTTAATATTATTTGTTAGATAATTTATGTACGATGTTCATTCATTTCTTTATTCATTGGGATAATTTGTTAGGTACTTATTCGTTCACAAAAATTTCAGTGAACATTTTTGTGTCCACATGATTTTAAATTTGTATCTTAATGTCATAAATTCTTATTTATTTTCACAAAATTATGTGTAATTTTAATTCTATCTTCTTAGATAAAACTCTTCTATTTCATCACAAAATTTTATATACAATTTATGATTTTTTCAATCATATACTCTCCTCGTAATTTTTTCTATCATTTACTTGTACGCCTACTTTTTTCTTATTTATCAATTATATATTCATGTCATTTAATTGTTTTAAACCAAATACGAAGTTTAATTTTTTCGATGAGCAAAAAATGCAAACGCCAACGCCAACGTAAGCATGGATGACATCTTTAACGTATCAAGACTAGTTGAGGTCCAAACTTGAAGTTGGTAGAAATAGGCTAAAATTTGTAATGAAAAGAACCAAGTATGGTTGACTAGTACATAAATTTTAGCTTCAGGTCTTTAAAAAATAATTATACAGAGTCTTCGATTCGAAACCTCGTACTTTTCATAAATTTAGTTCCCTCGAATCCCTTAATATGGATACAAGGACACCAAAATGACATACAGTTTCGACTAATCTCTTCGTTATAATTTCATGGAAAAATCTTTTCAACCGTCTTTAAACTATATGAATTTTACGTATTTAATTCTTTAATTTTTTTTACAACTTATTTGGTACACAAACTTTTTAAAACATGCGTAATTAGAAAATTTCATCAATTACTCATTAAATTTGATAGAAAATACACTCATACGAATTACACATGTAATAAAATGGTCGGTTTATGTCATATGTAAACTTTCTTTTCGACTGTTCTCGAGTTACATCAACTTTGTAAATTTAGTCAGAAACTTTCAAAGAGAATTTCTTGATAAAATAAAGACTAAAAATTAAATGTATAACTCACATTAGTGTATTTTCTGTTAGATTTAATGAGATATTGAGGAAATTTACTGATTGCACATGTTTTAAAAAGTTTATGTACCAAACAAGTTGCGAAAAAAGTTTGGGAACCAAATGTGTAAAACTGATATAGTTCGGAAACTATTGAATAAGTTTTTCCTAATTTCTTTTATACTATATATTTTTGTAAAAATATTAAGTAAAAAGTTTATACTTAAAAGTATATTTGTTTAAATCACCATATTTCATTTTAAATTTATTAAAACAAAAATATTTTAATTTTGAATTATAATTTTCACAAATCTATTTTCTGTAAACTAAAATATACTCCCTTTTTTAATGTTGTCTTTTGACTTCTTTTTTATATATGTTGAATATTTTATTTATTATAATTAATTTAAACTATTTTTATTATTAATTTTTAAAAAATTAAATAAAAATTTTAACATGTGTAAATTTTTTTCCTAAAACTACGTATAAAATAATCAACGGACAACAAAATAAAAATGGAGGGAGCATCTATAATTTGAAAATTGTAGTTTAGTGTTGGTTGGGGCCAATTTCTTTTTATGAATTTCTATTTCTTTACATACTTTTATCAGGGGTTGGAATAATTAAAGATTAGACAGCAACATAGAAAAAGACCAAGACCAAGACAAACTGCACCCATGAATTGGGACAAGCTCCGATGATGTAATCAGTATGATGTCTAGGAGCTTTTGTAATAAGTTAACTACTCAATTTAATTTAGTTTTTCAGTCATTTCTTCATTCTTTCGTACAAATAAATGAAATTTGGAGATGGAGTGTAGAAAGAAGTGTTACTTATGGAATATATATATCCGATTAACATTCGTAAAAAACTAAAATTACACCATTTAATCATTCAAGTACTTAATCAGGGCTCTTAAAGATATCCCCAACTCATCGGAATCGACTCATATATTGAATATATAAATTTCATAAGCCCTTGGTTTCAAAAATATAATAAGCAATTTTGTAATACAGTATGAAGTTTCTGCTCGGGCAATGACTATAAGAAAAATGTCTTCCGAAAGTTCAAATACATCCAGTTGTATATTTTTGTTAGTCTACAACTACCGTTTACAAAACTTACGCATATACGTACTTATCAATTATACCGAATCCATCTAAATTTAATAGTCAAAATACATTCACTAATACGTTGGATGGTTTATTATTTTAATTCTATCGGTCTGAAAGCTATGTGTATTTTGGGTTTTCTTGTCATTGGATCATGCTTTAGTCGTCGGATGAGGCCTGCGGCCCTAAATATTCCAAGTACGTGTGATACAATTAATTCATGAATATTGAAATGCATGTGAAACTTTATATAATGATAAATTAATTAAACAAATATCAAATATATATAACCATTAGGAATTAGATTGAGAGTTCGAGTTATTGTCTTTTTGGTGAATAACATATAAATATTATTGTAAGCTATTCAACTTAAATATAAGTTTGAAATAAACCATTCGATTAAATTTTAACGGTTTTCATTAAATAATTGTTGACATGACATTATAAAAAAAAATAATAAAATGAGCTGAAAATGAAGTGGTAAGTTATGTGCATAACCTCTTATTTTTTATAATAAGATAACCAATTAATAACCATAACCTCTTATTTTTTTCATCTAAGATTATTATAAATAAATAACATCTAAAATGATATAACAAAAACTAGAAAAAATATTATAAATTTAAGAATAAAGAACGTAAGCTTACTTATTTCAAATAAGTATTAGAATTGATAAAAAAAATGTAGATGAAAACAAGATTTGAATAAATAAAATAAAAGTAATTGTACTTCCCTCAACTTTCAAAGGATAAGATTAATAATTGATAACAATTTTATTTTTATTTTTTGAATATAAATTTGTAAATAAATTTTACATCTAAAATGTTATAACAAAAAAAAGAAAAAAAAATTAAAAACATTAAAATTTTAAGATCTAAGAACTTAAACTTAGTTATTTCAAATAAATATTAGAATAAGAAATATTAATGAAAATAAAATTTGGATAACAAAAATAGAAGTGTTCGTAGTTCCCCAACTTTGAATGACGATAAAAGTAATAAAAATTTTCAGATATAGATTTTAGTATTTATAGATGTTCTTACATCTTTACCATTAAAAATGCTGTCATGTCATTAGTTAAAAGAAAAAAAACTGAAAAAAATTGTACATAACATGCTGCTTTATTTACATCTCATTTTATTTTACTTTATAATGCCACGATATAAATTATTTAATGGAAACCGTTTCAATTTAATGAGAGAGTCTATTTCAAACTTAAATTTAAATTTAATAGGCTATTATCATCTTTTAAAAATTTGATGGCCTAAAACGAAAAAAGTGACGATATAAGCGAGTTACAACATATTTTCCCCCGAAATAACAAATGAACTAGCTTTGATTTTTCAAAGTTCTACATTTCAAAATACGAGAAAATTTCAATATATTAATGTAATAGATGATACAGAAAATTATTAAGGTAGTAGATGATATAGAAAATTATTTACAGTTACTTAGTTTTGAAAATAATTCTCGTACATTTCAAAATAATTATAACTCTTCCTGTACAATTAATATTACTGTTTGACTATGTTATTATGAGGTCATTATGTTACTATATTATTATATGAGGTTACTTATAATGCAATTTTTTTCAACAGATAGTAATATATACACGGTGACATTAGAAAAAATGGTAACATAAATTTAATAGAAAAAGTTGAAAAATAATACTATTGCATAAGGATTATTTTCAAAGAGGCAAAATATATTTTAACCTACTCACATTGTCACTTTTTTTGGGTTTGGACCAAAATATGCTCAAAAAATGATAAATAATCCATTCAACTTATATTCAGCTTTGAAATAAACTATTTTGTTAAATTTTTATGGTTTCCCTTAAATAATTGATGATGTGGCATTATTAAAAGAAAATCAAATGAGATGAAAAATGAAGTGGCAAGTTATGAGAAATTTTTTCAAGTTTTGTTAACTATGACGTGACATCATTTTAAAGGGAAAAAAAATGTAAGAACACCTATAAATACTTAAATCATTAATAACAATAACTTTGTTTTAAATATAAGATTAATTTTTTAAACAAATAACACCTAAAATGATTTAACAAAACTAGAAAAAAAATTAAAAATTTAAGAATAAGAAAATAAACTTAATTATTTCAAATAAATAAAAAATATAGATGAAAACAAAATTGGAATAACTAACATAAAAGTAATTGTACAATTTTGATTGGAAAAGATAAATAATTAATAACAATAACTTTTATTTTTTTAATATAAGATTAATTTTGTAAATAAATATAACAACAAAAATTGATATAACCAAAACTAGGAAAAAACATTAAAAATATGAATAATTTAATAATAAAGAATGTAAACTTAATTATTTCAAATAAATATTATAATAAGTAAAAAATGTAGATGAAAACAAATTTGAATAATTAAAATAAAAGCAATTGTACTTCTCCCAAAATTGAATGGCAATAAAAGTAATAAAAGTTTTTCAGATTTTAGTATTTATAGGTTTTATTATATTTTTGTCCTACAAAATGATATCATATCATTAATTAAAAGAAAAATGAAAAAGAATTGCACATTACTTGCAACTTCATTTTTATCTCATTTTATTTTATTTTCATAATGTCACGTAAATAATTATTTAACATAAATCATTAAATTTTAACATAATGGTCTATTTTAAAATTTAATATAAGTTGAATGAGTTATAATCATTTTTTAAAAGTTTAGTGATCTAAAACAAAAAAGTGACCATGTGGATGAGTTACATATAAGGGCAACTTCTAGGGCAGTACATTTGTAAGTATAAAATTTCCTAACAGTGTCTATGTTTTTCAATTCTTCCATCTAAGTGTATTTTACATTTAATAAGTTACTGTTTACAAGTTATTATTTATAAATTATTATTTCTAGTTATTATTTTTTGGTATGTGTTCAGTAAACTTTATAAGTTACTATATTTACAAAAAAAATACTTATAAAAAATACACTTGTAGATAATATATTTTATATTTTACAGTAGATTAACCCAAAATTAGTTCTACATATATTTTTGCTTGAAATAGCATATTCATCGGACATTCTCCCTACATGACACAATGTACATGTTTATTTCAGTATAAAATTATGAGCTTCTAAAATTTGACAATATAATTTATTTTATTAAAATTTAAAATTTTATAATTTTAAACTGCAATAAACGAATTAATAATACTAAGGCAGCCCACTTTTAGGTGTATTTCCAATGCCCAACATAGCACATGCCGCCCACATCATGAACAAACTTTGGCAGCCGAAAGGAATACCAGAAAAAAGCAAAAGTATGTTTACATATCTTTATTTCACTTTTCAATATAGCTTTAAAATGCATAATAATGTATTATGACTTAATTTTTTATAAGAATCAAAAGAGAATTGAATTATCACTAGTTTTTTATATCATACTAATTATATATATATATATATATATATATATATATATAAATTTTAACCGCATATATTGAAAGAACATAAAAAAATAAAGAGATACATAATTTTTTTAAAATCTTTTTTGTGATGTGTAATATGATTTTTATAACCATGCTAAAATAGTTATTTACAAGGATAAGATATATTGATTTTAAAATGATCATAAATACTATTTGAAAAATTCAAAACATTCACATATTATATTGTTATTGATGCTCTTGCGATCCATATGGTTAGATTTTTCTCAAATATTTTACAAAACAAAGAATAATACGAGTGAATAAAATTATAAAAATGAGCTATAGCTCATTTCTCTTTTTCCTTTTTTATAATTATACAAATACAAGTATATGTGTAAATTTAAAGTTGAGAAATAGTACACAGTATTTTAACAACTCCATTCAGTTCAAAATATAGACTTTTTAGAAGAAGTATTATATTTCATATTATTAGTCATGTTCACTTTTCAAGATAAATAGTGGAAGATTTTTTCAAAATTAACCTTAATCTCTTTCATCTTTTCAAGGAGTTCATGCAAATGAAATTAAATTTATTACTTATCTTTCATATATTTGTATTTCCCATAAAAGATTTATGTTAAACGAGAAATGAGTTTTTTTGTTCATATTTGCTATTTTCATATAGAAGTTAATGAATTCTTTGGTTGTGTATTTTGTGTACGAAGATTATTATTATGAACTTAAGGGAGTATTAAAAATTTACTATTCATCAATGATAGCATTTATAAAATATTTGTTAAATAACTAATTGATAATCATTTTTCTATTCCAAGAAATTTAATTTATCCTTCAATAATTACAATATGGTTTTTTTCAAATACATAGCCTCTTAGTAACATGTAATTATAGAAAAGTGATAATAAAATAAAATATTAACAAATATTTCAATTAATGTTCTCGTATATAAAAGAAATTCTAAAAATTCTATCATTAAACAACAAAGAGAGTACATATCAATTTATTAAGTGTCAATTAATTAGGAACCAAGAAAGTAAAATGCCACGGCCATTGGCACTCCAATTCCTTTGTGCGGAGTGCCTGCATTAATCCGGTGTTTGGTTGATAAATTGAATGATATAAAAATAAAATAAAGTTTATATTGTTTGTTAATTTTTTTTGTTTAAGGTTCATTCTTCATTTTATTCCTTTATTTTTATATTCTTCTTATAATTAATTATTGTGATACTTATATTTCATCTTTATTTTTTTTATCCACTTATTTTATTCTCATAACATTTCTATTTTGTTTAACCATACGCAACATAAATGTTTTTTGCACTTCAATCATGCGAATTTTTGCTATGGAACAAATAATTGCCATGCATCAATATCCATACTCCATATATACAGTTTGTTTAGTTATTTATAATGATTGCTGTGCGTGATTCTTTTGATTCGGAACATAAAAACAAAAAATCTGGGTCCTTAGCATGGCAACTAAAATGTGATCCATGTGTTTACATATTATATATATATATATATATATATATATATATATTTCTTTATTTATTTTTTTTAGTTCTTTCCGTCCGATATTTAAGTTATTTCGACTAATTTGAATCGCATTTTGGCCGGACTCTTTCGAAAAGAGTACTCCCAGTAATATACTTTACATTCCCGGCTCAAAATCGAAACCTCTAGTTAAGTATATATTATATATACTTTATCGGCCACTATTATATACTGGGAGAATTATATGCAAAATGTTGAGGATGGGGCAGGGTTTATACTTTATCATTATACATATTACATAGCAATATCATAGTCCTTTAGTCACTAAAAGTAGATGAAAAGAAACATCACAATATATATATTGCCATCATCATATATATTTAAAAATACAGTACGTTAAAGAATAACAATTAATAGAATAAACTCTACAAAAGTTAAGTTTTGAAAGATAATTTTTTAAGAAAGATTGAGGAGAGATGATGTATGTTTCTCTCTAAAATTATATATTTTTATCAGATTTTTAATTGCGTAATTGACAAGTATCATAAAATCATTGTTAATTATTACTACGTAACAACACTTTTGTAAAAAATGTTAATCCAATCACGTAAACAATGCTAATATGTACAAAAACAGAACATACCAAAGAAAAAGTATCGATCATCAGTGTTTTTGAAGATAACCCTCATTCGATCTCCAGCATCCATCGCTCGAGCCTCGAACAGTTCTACATATGTTGGCTTAAGAATCTGGAAAGGCTCAAAACATGTTGATGGGGTTGGAATGAATTATGCATATTATTTCGGTTTAAATTTTAGGACCAATTCTCGAAAAGTATTCAGTGACGAAAATAATTCTCTTGTAGTTGCTGTAAGTAGTTTTCAACCAATCAAGGATTCACCTAAACAAGGATGGTACGACGGTGGAGGCATTTTCCCACTAGTCTTTCTTATCATCTCTAGCTGTCTCTTCATATACTCTAATTATCAATCCAAAAAAAGGGATTCCACAAAATATATATCTAATTGAACATCACTAGAAAAGGAAAAAGTTTAAAAATATATTTACATATAATAAATGGATGTTGATAGAAAATATGATTTAAGAAAATTAAAGAACTGCTGAAGGAATAAAAAACTGAATCGAAGAAATGAAATCTGTTAGAAGAATTAGATTATACTTCTGTTTGTTGTTGTTGTATTTTTTTTTTTATTCAGAATACATGATCGTCTATGTATTTATAGACTTAGACCGACGAGGATAGCTTTTACAATAACTAAACAAACTCATCTAACTAAACAAACTTATCTAGTAGTTGTTTAAGATAAAGATGATCATCAGCAGCACAACATACTCAAGAGCAGATCAACCTTGACTAACTTGACATCAGTCACATTATCATCTGTTGAGTATGTCATCCTTATCACTCCAATACACCTTATCTCACCACATACTCAAAATAGTCTTATATTAAGACTGTAATTTAGTAGTATTTTTAACAGTTTTGTGCCTGAAGTAACAGAGCTGAGACTGAGATGACAACAAATATTGCTGCTTAGAAACAACTTGGTTTCACCATCATACAATCCTTCTTTTGGTTCATCTTTTTCGTGCTAAAATCAAGAGAAAGTCCAGCACAAACTTGGAGATTGAGAATGGTTGAATCTTTGAAAGCTTCTTCAACAAATTGGAAGAAACTCCTTAATTCTCTACCTCTACGGAGAGTAAACGCCCAATGGGTATATTTAAATTAATGCATGGATTTTGTAGAGGCAAAAAGCTTACTGCACATTCCATCGATTATCTTGATCCCAATTTTGAAAGGAGAAAAGATGGCATAAGGTTCTCACCGTTTCCTCATATTTAATTTAACTACGTCGCAACTCACGAGTTTATTGTTTAATTTAAATATTTTATTAATATTGTAATTTAATATTTCCTATTTTTTAAATTAGTATAAAGTATATTTAATTATTGTTTAATATTAAATTTGTATGAATTGACTTAATTTTGATCGTACGATACAAAAATATTTTAGCACATATATCAGGTATTATTAATTTCATGATTTTACCAAGACAAACTGATTTTGTAAATTCAAATTTGATCTCGTATATTTTTATTCATATTTAATATATATCTTTATATATTTTATTATCAATATAATGATATCATATTCATCAACACACAAAACTTATAATATCAATAAAAGAAAAACTTATAATTTTGATAATCGAATTTAAAACAAAAAAAATATAATAAAATATAGTACTTAAGAATTACGATGAATATGATGTCTAACACTATATTTTAGACTATTTATTAATATTTCTTTAAGTTTTGTTAAATTTTTTAATTAAATTAAAGTGAAGTCAACATAATTTATAATTCAAATTTTAATTAAAATATACTATTATCTTACACTTACTCGTATATATTATAGATATTATGTTAATTATAAATTTAAAAAAGTATTAAAGACATCCAAATACAAAATTAGAGATATCATACAAAAAAAAAATGCAAAATATTTATATCATTAGAGAAATATATTTTTAAATCATATTAAAAGTACAAACTACTTAGAAAGAAAATTGAAATATATGTAGATCTTAACAATTATTAACTAAAGAAAATATAATAAATAAATATAAAATCTACCAGATAATTATTTAAACGAATAAACTTAATCAAGCAAATCACAATTTAATCGATTATAATTAAAGATGTTAATTAAAATAATTATAACGAAATAATAATGATAAATATTAGTAGCCAAAAAATATAATAACTGCACAAAAATAACTCAACTAATAAAAAAACTAATACTTTGAATCAAATGATATGATTTTTATTGAACCATTGATTTTATTTGTATATATTTATAACATGTTTATATATATACTTCACAAGAATTAATTATGATAGTATATACTTCAAAGTTACTTAATATACACTTAAAAATTGTTGTATTTATTTCATTGAATTAATTTTTAATAGGTATCATAAATTATGTTAATTAAACTATTAAATATCGTATTTAATTTTTTGTCCATAATTCAATTAGTCATGTATATAAAGTTATTTATTAGATTATATTTATATATTTTATTTTAAAATTCTCTAATTATGAATTTCGTAACTCATAATAAAAGTAAAAATGAGAAAAGTAGAAATTGATTAAGAGTATATGATGAAAGTTGAAGTGGATTAAAAGTATTCAATAAAAGTTGTGGATAATAATGGAATAAAAATAAATTTAATTATTTAATTTTAAAAAAAAATAATAATAAAAATTATTTTAAATAACAATTAATATGAATAAAAATTTTAATATATAAAAAATTTCGCGGTACAAAAAGTGGAGGTAGTATTTGAGAATGAAGATGTCGCATGGCCGCCTAGGTTGACCCCATTTTTTTATATTTTATCTTTTTAATTTATGGTGTGTGCTGACATGAGATAGTGAGGCTGTCCTGGGCATCCTGAGCCATTTGTAGACCTTCGAGGATAGCTTCCGTCGGTAACATCACACGAGTCAAGTTTCCCATAGAAACCCTTTTTCCATCTTCCATTATCATCACAAAGAAGACCTCCAATAGAAGTTGAGGCTAATCTCGGGTTGATACTTGCGTCTACATATGGGCTTACTTCTCGGGTGCTTTTGTTCTTTCTCCCTCATTCGCACAGTCTGTTTGGGATAGGCCGAAGAAATGTCTTGAGCAAGGGTTTTAGTTTTAAACACAGTATCAGTGGGATGAGGTTCTTGGTGCTCAAGATAGGCTATTATGTTTCTGTTCTTCCAACTACTCCAAATGGCAGCACTGAACAAGGTACACCAAGGGACGTGGGTTCCCCATAGGGCAATCCCAATTTTGTTTCAGGTTCCATACGATCCATTCTTTAAGGTTTAAGTTGAAGAAAAGGCCAATGTATTTGTGGGGCACAACTTGAAACCAGTACCATTTAAGTTTTTCGCAATCTCTGAGAATATGCAAGGAGTTCTCACTTTCAGTGATGCATCTGTCACAGCTGGAATCCCCTTTTAAATGCCTAACAACCAGAACTTCCTTTGTTAAAAGCTTATTTTTTAGAATGAGCCAAATAAAGACTCTTATTTTCTGAGGGATGCTCAAACGCCATAGGCTTTTCCATCTAGAATCAACATGGTCGTCTCTGTGGCTTTGGAGGAAATTATAGATGTTTTCAGCACTGACACCTCCCTCCGAGCCGGCTCCAGACCAAGTTATCTCTTCCCACATTCCATTTCGGTATGTCCAAATGAGATTATGAATCTCGAGGGGCAGAGGGTGGTGATTTTACCGAGGTTCCACTGCTTGTCCTCCCTATAAGATCCTTAACTGTAAGGTGCTTATCCTGCGCACAAATATTTCCACCTAAAACCTCCTCAAGGGGTTTACTACTAACCCACCGGTCATTCCAAAGGGAGATATATCTACCCTCCCCAAGTTTCCACTTGAAATAAGGCTTTTTCCAATTCCTCTCCAAGACGGTGAGGCCAGTTTAGTATTAGAGAATTGGAATTTGTTCTCTTTGTCAAAATAAAGAGCCTCCCAAGTTTTAGCCCAAAGACTTTCACGCTCATGCATGGCACGAATCCCATTTTTGGCCAAGAGAGAGATGTTAGTATCTCTAGCTTTCCTAATACCAAGACCACCATTAGCTTTAGGCTTAGTAACCTCCTCCCAACTGACTAAGTGAATGCTTCTACCATGCTCCTTATTAGTCCACAGGAATCTTCTGTTAATTTTATCAAGTTGATCTTAAATGCTAGCGGGAAGCCAAGTAGTTTGCATAGTGTAATTAGGAATCGCAGAGGTGACAACTTGTATCAAAGTGGCTCGGCCAGCTATACTGAGCATTTTAGCCCTCCAACCAGAGAGTCTGTTTTGGACTTTCTCAACTAAGGAGATGTAGGTACTCTTATTAACTCTCCCATGGATGATGGGAACTCCCAAGTATTTTCCTAAGTCTGTGGTACCCTTCCCAAGACAAAACTGCTTTAGAGGGGACTTATCAAATTGCCAAGGAGGGGTCATAACTTGTTCACAAGGCTTTAGTTAAATCTCGTACATCACATTACAAAGCGAGATAGGCCAAAATTGAGTGATCAATAGTCAAGTGAAATCCAATCCACGAAAGAATTTGATCTATGGGTAGCATCATTGTGGTAAAGGTCGTAATGTCAGAGGAATCATTACTGCAGGGTATAGAGGGGGAGGTCATAAGTGTCTATACTGTAAAATCGATTTTCGACGGAATGAAAAATACATATATGGTAGAATCGTAACCATAGAATACGACCCTAATCGAAATGCATACATTTGTCTCATACACTATGGGGATGGTGAGAAGAGATATATTTTACATCCCAGAGGGGCTATAATTGGAGATACCATTGTTTCTGGTACAGAAGTTCCTATAAAAATGGGAAATGCCCTACCTTTGAGTGAGGTTTCAATGTACTATTGATTTATGTAATTGGAAGTAACCAATTTGGTTTACAAACCTAAAAATCGATCACTGATCCAATTTGAGTACCTCTACATGATAGATCTCAACAGAAAACTGAAGAGTAATGGCAGCAAGTGATTGAGTTCAGTAGTTCCTCACATAAAATTATTGACTCTAGACATATAGTAATATGGAGAAGACAAAATTGTTTCAAGCACCGACAAAATCGGAAGCGCCCCTTCTTTCAAAAACAAAAGAGGACGGGTTATTCACATTTCATTTGATGGTTAGAGGCAAATTGAAAGCTAAGTAGTGGGAATTTTAAAGATTCCTTGGGGGGAAATAGAGATGTCTCCTACGTTACCCATAATATGTGGAAGTATCGACGTAATTTCATAGAGTCATTCAGTCTGAATGCTACATGAAGAACATAAGTCAGATGACGAAATGAGAAGACCTAGGATGTAGAAGATCATAACATGAGTGATTCAGCATATTTGCATTCCTATATATCATATCCATCCATGTGGTACTTCATTGTAGGATATATAAAATCCATCTGTATAGATATCATATACATACAGAAAGCCGTATGCTTTGGAAGAAACTTGTACAGTTTGTGAAGGGGTTTTGATTGATCAAAAAGAAGAATCTACTTTAACCAATATGCCCTTAGGCACGACCATACATAATATAGAAATCACACGTGGAAGGGGTGAACAATTACCTAGAGCAACAGGTACTGTAGCGAAACTAATTGCAAAACAGGGGAAATTGGCCACATTAAAATTACCTTCTGGGGAGGTCCATTTGATATCCAAAAACTGCTCAGCAATGGTCGGACAAGTGGGGAATGTTAGAGTGAACCAGAAAAGTTTGGGTAGAGCCGGATCTAAGCGTTGGCTAGGTAAGTGTCCTATAGTAAGAGGAGTAGTTATGACCCTATAGACCATTCCCATGGGGGTGATGAAGGGAGGGCCCCAATTGGGAGAAAAAAAAACCATAACCCCTTGGGGTTATCTTACACTTGGGAGAAGAAGTAGAAAAATGAATAAATATAGTAATAATTTGATTTTTCGTCGTTGTAATAAATAGGAAAGAAAATATAAATTTTTTCTTCCAAAAAAAAGAGAGGAAAATAGGAGTAAACTTTGACACATTCACTAAAAAAAAAATCTTTATGTAGCGAATCGTTTATTAAGTTTTGGGTGAACGACGGAAATTGAATCATTTGTAATGTGAAATGTAAAGAAAATACTAAAATAATAGTAAGGGGCGGATGTAACCAAGTGGATCAAGGCAGTGAATCAAGAGTTTAGTAGCCATCCAGCCTAAAGGCCTTATTAGGCTTCATGGACTTTAGGGCTTACCAAGTCTCGTTTTTAGTGATACTAGCTATAAGACCCAACCCATCGATATCTAAGATTCTACTCCCATTGGGAAGCATACTAACATCTAGAAGGGTGTTAGATTGGGTGAATAAAGTCTCAAAATACTGGTAAACATGGTGTTTTATCTCTCCTTCATTGTGACTCCAATTGTTGCTATCAATAATAAGGACATTGGTTTTGTTTCTTCTACGTCTGGTGAAGGTAGATAGATGGAAGAACTTAGTATTTTTCTCACCGTGTGCCAACCAGTTAAGACGACTTTTTTGGAACCATAGTAGTTCCTCTTGTGTAAGGCATTGATTTTGTTTCTTCTACGTCTGTCTCTTCTTCTTCTTCTGTTATCTGTTGTTACTTCTCTTTGAGAAACTTCCATTTTATAGGTTAGAAGATTTCCATAGAGCTACTAAAGGTCCGTTTGGTATAAATTTTTAAGTTCTTTCAGAGCAGTGATTTTTGGATCTCATTCTTTTGGAAGGGCTCTCATGAATTTTAGATTTACATCTCTCTTTTCATAGATCTTTCCATAAGCTCTAAGAAAGTTTAGGAGGACCGTAAATCTTTCGTACATGGAGGTGAGACTTTCTTCATGTTGTTGAGTGAACAACCCATATTGTTGAACAAGCAAAGATTGCTTGTTCTATCTAACTTCTGTTGTTTCTTCATTTAGAATCAGCAACGCATCTCATACTTCTTTTGTTGTTGTACAGTTGGATACACTTTCAAACATCTCTTCATTCAATGCCATGAACAAAATGTTCATTGTTTTCTTGTTGTAATTGACCAATTTTTTTCTTCATCAGTCCACTCTGGCTTGGTCTTGACAATTATTTTGTTTGAATCCTTTCAATCAATTTTCTCAAGTATGTATGGTCCATTTTTTATTGATTCAAAGAGTTTTTCATCTATTACATCCATGTATACTTGTATTTTTAGCTTCTAATTTCTGAATCTATCTCTTGTGCACATTGGAGGCTTGCCACAGTATGAGTCAATTACTTGTGCTATCTTTGGATTCTCTAAGTCCTTTTACAACATTTGAAGTATGGACTAATTTCTTTGTCAATTTCTATGTTTATCAATTTCAAATAAACGTTAAGTATAAATATACTTTAAACAGTGTACGTGCACAGGGTTTAACTTAACACACTTCTACTATGCTTTGTAGAGGTTTCTCTAAATCTAGTTCCACACAAAATCTAGCAAACCTCCCTCGGGCAGACCAGAAGGTATTCCTGTCAAGCTTTATAGGATTACCCACACATGAAGCGATCGAGAATAGGACTTCCTCGTTGTAGAGTGATAGGCATAACTCTGGAATCCTAACCCACGTTGTAGTTGTGGAAATTTTTGTTGTGGAGGGCCTGAAACCTGGTTTCCACCTTTGCACAGTAAGATAGTGGCTTTGTATGATCCAAGGCCCTTCGGTTAGTGTCTTCTCAACATCTTGTATTTCCTCCAGAAGAACCCACAACCTAAGTCTATGACCTCCATCTCACCTGATGGTCTCCATAATTTGTTGAACCAATGGGTTTCCCCAGCAACTTCAGTATCAGGCCATTTGTGTTGTAGTTTTTCTTTGCACTTTGCATCTAAGACCACCCTGGGTGTTTGGTTCCTACTTCGTTGTGGGTTTGAATCATAGAAAGATCGAAAAGCGTCGAGGGATTAAACCGTGCTTGTTCCACTCCTTCACTTCCCTTCTTTTTTCCCATAAGTTTCTCCTTAAAAAACACGTGGGGCTTCTATTCCCTTCTGTGCTCTTCGCTTCATGTTATCCATTTCCTCTTTGCTTATTTCCTCACTACCAACCATTTCCTCTTCCCCTTTGATTTGTTAAAAAATTAGTAATATATTTAATTTTTTTAAGTCAAACAAAAACACGTTAAAATTTAAAATTAATGTATATTATACAAGTATCAAATATAGTGATTAAATATTTTTGTCATAATTATGAGATTATAATGATTATATCAATTATAATTATAATCAATTAAAATTAATATTATTACAAATTTTAATATGTTGTCAGTTAACTAAGAAGTCAAAACATATCCTCTAATTTTAGAATAGAAGATAGTATTTCATATTTGTCCTGCTTTGCATCTAATTTTTTATTTCATAGAACGTATTTCTAATTTTAGAATAAAAGATACTATTTTCGCTTTTTCAAACGTATCTCACTATCGCCACTCCGCCACTAACGCCATAGCCTTCACATCGACGTTGCCACCACTTTCATCACCACCATCACCATCGCCTCGTCGTTGTCACCCCATCCTCGATGCCACCACCACGTCGCTGCCACTTCCACGCCATTGTCACTGTCGTCGCCACTATCGCTACCACCGCTTACTCTTTGCTACCACCACCGCCTACTCTCCTAACTATCACTGTCACTGCCCTACTGCCACCGCTACCATCATGCCCTACTGCCACCGCTACCATCACTGCTGTCATCGCCACCATCTGCATAATCACATTTTATGCACTTTTCAAATTATTTGTCTTGTACGCTAAAGTATTCCCTCTGTCCCAAATTTCCTGATAAACTTGAACTTTTTGGTTGAATTAACTAAATTTGAAATTAATTTATAGACAATTGTATATATTATAAATTTTAATTTCGAACAAGTTGTTATTAAATGTATGTTAGACGTAGTTTCTTGTGATACTAGTTTTGTAATTATTTCTTATAAAATTAAGAGAAATTTATTGATCAAAATAAATTAGTTTAACGAGCACACGTTGATGCATGTGTAATTTTATTTTTAAATATTAAAGTATGACAATACAAATTATATGCTTGGTTGATGCGTGGGCAACTTTTTTTTTTTTTTTTTAAATAATGAAGTATAACAATACAAATTATATGATTCGAATTGTTTTGTAGATTATAACATTGAATAAATTATATAGTTTTAAGTAGATAATGTAAAATTATCTTGACGAACATAATATAAACAGGCATAAAAATATTGAAATAACTCTGGAATATTGACTTGAAACTCGTCAAGGAAACAATTACCTTCAAGAGTACTGTATCCTCCATTTTCCCATTTAATTAAACTTTTTTCCATTAATTAGTACACTTCTAAAAGGTTCTGACATAGGTAACTGTTGCTATTGGAGAATAAACGTACTGTGAGTTATCGTGGGTGGGCTGAAGCGGCAAACTTTAGGATTATTCGATTTTTTGTTTTATGTGATGCAAATTTATCGAACTATTATTTCTAAGGGTAAGTTATTTAATATATTTTATATGTTTCTTAAAAAATAATAACATTTAATTTTTGATAATTTTTAATTTTGTATAATTGACTATAAATTACATATAGGACTAATAAGTTTTTTTTTATTATATTTATTATGAATGTCTAATTACAGATTATATAGCAAGATGACAAGTTTTGAAAAATATGACATTATAATGAAAAATTATGCAAATGTTACTCTTTTTTTTTTAAACAAATTTTATTTTCTAATGTTGCTTGTCTTTTGGAACTGAAAAAATAATAGATAAATGGAAAAATTTATTTGACAGCCCCCGAACTATATTAGTTTTGAGCATTTGGTCCCCAAACATTTTTTACAACTTGTTTGGTACATAAACTTTTTAAAACACGCGCAATCAGTAAATTTTGTCAATATCTCATTAAATCTGACAGAAAATACACTAATGTAAGTCATATATTTAATTTTTATTTTATTAAGAAATTCTCTTTGAAAATTTCTAACCAAATTTGTAAAATTGATATAATTTGAGTACAGTCGAAATGAAAGTTTACATATGACATAAATCAACCATTTTATTACATGTGTGATTCACATAAGTTTATTTTCTATCAAATTTCACAAATAATTGATAAAATGTTCTAATTACACATGTTTTAAAAAATTTGTGAACCAAACAAGTTACGAAAAAAAATTCAAACACCAAACATTATGAACTATTCAAAAGTTTTCCCTAGGTAAATAATAGATTACGAAATAAATGCGCCAGTAATACCGTTTCGACACTCAAATGAATTCGATAGTAATAACTAATAATTATTTACGGAACGTGACTTTTCTTTATTAGTTTTTAATGAATAATACCAAACTTGGTTTATGTGAAAAGGTATGAATCATACCAATGATAAAGAAAATAGAGTAAATGATCATGTCGACTGAAACGTGCTTCATATTGGCAAACCTGATTTCCGCAATACGTACAACCAGCAACTTTAACTATTCGCAGAGGATAAGGCTGAATTATTCTTTAGACAATTTTAAAGGCGCACACTCCGTACGGGCTATTATTTATCCGGAAGCAATTTATTTATACCATAATATATTTTATTTTTTAAAATATGTAATTAGAAGTTGATAAATGTAATATTGATAATGTTTTAAATGAATACGATATAAAATTTTATTTAGGAGAGAGCAACGCTTAATAAGTTGGAGTAACGTATTGTATCAAGCTAAGTTATTCTCATTTAAAAAGAACAAAAAGAAAAAGCAGAGTAAACTAACCGCCTCCCCCACCAAAAAAGAAAAAAAGAAAAAAAAAAGAGAGAGCAAACCTCGTTTAATCATAATTAAGTGTAAATGAGTAAAATATGAACAAATATTAATGTACTCAGATTTTATTCTAATTAAGTTTTCGACAATCGAATTCAAATTCAAGTATTAGAATAAATATTATTTTGATATTTTAATCTATTGTATTCGAATTTGAATTACTCGTGAATATTTATATTTGATAAATTTTGTAAAATGTAAATTATATTTATATAAGTTTTCATATGTTATAACTCATTTTATATATATAATAATTATTTCATTGACAAACAACACTCCAAAAATAATCTATACAACATATATTATACTTAAATAAATTTTTAGGACAAAATTGACCATAAAATTTCAGTTTATGTAATAATATTTTAGTATAAAACAGTAATTAAATTATTCACGAATATATTTGAGTGAATATTTTTATGATCAGAATTTATTAGTTTAATTTATCAAATTTTAAATAAAATATTATTTTTATATTAAACTCAAATCAAATCGATTAAATTTTAAATCAAATCCGAACGAATTCTAAAACATTTGAATTATATTAGGCCTTAATCATAATTATTAATTGACGGAGAAAGGAAGTAAACTAAAAAAACAAAAACCGAGAGAGAGAAAGCGAACGCGAACCTCTTTTAATCATTAAATCAACTCGATGGGATTCAATGATTAATATAGCAGCTTACCAGCTGTGCATTAATATATATATATATATATATATATATATATATATATATATGGGGTCGATCCATGTCTAACGTTAGCTCTGGAGTCTTTCGTAGCTAACACATTTATAGTCGTCCAAGAAATGATCCAACGCTTGAGATGAAATTTAAAAAAGAAAAATACCCCTTCCGCCAGTGTTAGTAGCGGAAGGGAATTTTTTTTAAAAAAATAAATACCCCTTCCGCTACTAAAACTGGCGGAAGGCAAAAAAAAAAAAAAAATTTCTTCTTTTCGCCACTCTCACTGGCGAAAAGGGTAAAAATTTTTTTTTCTTTCCGCCAGTCTCATTGGTGGAAGGCAAAAAAAAAAAAAAAAATCCCCTTTTCGCCACTCTTAGTGGCGGAAAAGGGAAATTTTTTTTTTCCTTTCCGCCGGTGAGACTGGCGGAAAGGTAAAAAAAAAAATTATTTTTTTTTCCCTTCCGTTTTTCCCCTTCGTCTGCCTTCCGCCAGTCTTGTGCTTGATAGTAACAAGTACAATATTTTTTTTCTTCCTTCCTTCGTGATATGCTATATATATATATGATAAGAAAGAGCTACGTCAAAAAACTATCTTATTCCGCCGCATGTAAGTTTCCTTGTTCGTTTTATCGTTTCAGTTTTCTTCTTCGTTCTCTAGTTTTATGAAAAAATTATTTTTTGAATCTAACTCATTTGTTAAAATTTTTTTCTTTATTATAGATCAGATAAACATATCTCAGGTTGACATTTAAATCAGCTTTTTAGCTCTTCACCTTCTTAATTTTAAAATGAGTGATAACGATAGAATATATGATGTTGATACATTTTTTGATGATTCAGATTCTGATATAAGTATGAATGTTGAGAACGAAAAACATGATATTGACGAAGCAAATAATATGGAACAACAAAATAATTTGAATGACAAAGAAAAAATAAATATAGACAATGATGGTGTTTGTCCTCTATATGTGGGTCAAATATTTACAAGTATATTTGAAGTTGAAAAATACTATAATGCATATGCTCATAATAGTGGATTTGAAGTCAAAATTTTAACAAGTAGAAAACATTCGGAGTTAAATCAACTAGCTCATAGACTATATGCATGTAGAAAAGCAGGTAGACCTATTAAGAAAAAAAATTTGTTTGAAAATGAAAATGATGATGAAAGCATAATCCGGAGGAAGAGAAATATTATTGAACGCACAATGTGCAAAGCGAGAATGTTTGTTGTTCATAACGTGCAAAATAATAGTTGGCCTGTAACAATAGTGGAATTAAATCACAATCATTCAATAGTTACGCCTAGTAAAATAGATTTCATGGCAACACATAAAAATATAACAGTTGCTGATAGAGAGTTAATCAATTTACTCCACTGATCAAAAATCAAACCAAGTTTGATCATGAATGTGTTGAGTACAATGAGCGGTGGAAGGACAAATGTTAAATTCACTGTCGAAGATATTCGAAATGTTATACGCAACTTGCGACATGACGCATTTGATGCAAATGATGCACAAGAAATTTTGACAATTTTAAAGAGACTTAAGTCATAAAGTATTGGAAATTTCTTTTATAATATAAAAGTTGAGGAAGAGAATCACATTGCATGTATCATGTGGGTGGATTCTCGATCAATTATTTGTTATACAAATTTTGGAGACGTAGTGACCTTTGACACCACTTATAGAACAAATAAATATGGGATGCTATTTGTTCCAATTACGGGAGTTAATCATCATTATCAGTCTATTTTGTTTGGGTTTGCCCTTATCAAGGATGAAACGGAAGCTACATTTGTTTGGGTGTTAGAAAATTGGCTAGAAGCGGTTGAGAATAAAATTTCATTGACAATCATAACCGATCAGGATAGAACCATAAACAATGCCATTGCTACCGTATTGCCTTCCACCAATCATTTGATATGTACTTGGCATATCAGTAACAAATTCCCGGAGAAACTTCATCATTTATATAATAGTTACGAAACGTTTAAGGAAGATTTCGATAGGTACGCATCTATTTTTACAAATAGTCGATGTTAAATTGTCAATATTTTTTTGTTGTCATTTATAATAAGATGTTATTGTAGGTGTTTGTATTCAGTGACAATTGCCGAATTCAAGGAAAGGTGGGAAAAATTGGTGGAACAATATGATTTACAACATCACGAGTGGCTTCAATCTATGTATAATGTAAAGGAGAAGTGGATCGGAGCATACTCAAAGTCATATTTTGCTGCAGGGATGACTACAACCGGGAGAAGTGAATCCATGAACAGTGTTTTTGATCAATACGTAAATAATTGTACCGGTTTGAAAGATTTTGTGATTAACTCACAATTAGCCATTGAGAAACAATACTTGAATGAAAGAAAGGAAGATCTTGAAATAGAGTACAAGACAAGAAATTTGCGTAACGGAACTTTATTGGAGAAGCATGCGACACTTGTATATACGAAGAATATTTTTAAAGACTTTTCGAATGAGTTCTATGAGGGTCAAAAGTTAACGTGTCGTAAGATTCAGAATTTTGGGGTCGGTGGTACAAAGAGATATACAGTTTTCAATGAGGAGGTAAACAAAACCGAAGATATTATTACGTTGTCGTAAAACACGGGGACTCCGACAATGTGACATGCATATGCCAACGCACAGCGGCATGATTTGTAGACATATTTTGAGGTATATCACCTTCAAGAGCATAAATGAGATTCCAATTTCTTTGATTTGTGGCAGGTGGACGAGAAATGCAAACAAAATTCATGGTGATCCTGTTAACATAAATGAAGTAAATGCTGAATCAAACTCTGATGTCGGTGTTATTAGTACAATACGTTACAATCATTTGAATAGGGTTTATCAAGAAATTGCAGCAATTGGTTCGAGATCGCAATCAACTTACATGCATGGTCTTGAAACTGCTATGAAGGAGAAAGAATGGATAAGTAAGTCAAGATTGATTGAAGAAAATGACACGGTTGAAAGTGGGAGCAGATCGAAGGAGCTGCACATGGAAGGTGGTAGTATTGACGAAGAAGATGAGTATTTTCCACCTCTTCAGTCACAAACTAAGGGTCGTAAGAAGGTCACAAGATTTAAGAGTGGAATTGAACAAAATCAATTTGCAAAAAGGTTGCGAAACTGTGCTATATGTCAAGAATACACTGATCATGATAAGAGAAATCATGATAAAGTAATGGAGATACGCTCGCAAATGTCTCAACATAACACATTAGATTTAGATGATGATGAAGAAGAGGTGTGATCGAGTTTGACCTTTAAATTATATTAATTGTAATTGTATGACTTTCTGATGTATTTGATCGGTGGATATGATTATAGTACTATGATTATACACTATGATTAATAGTATGAGTATAGTAAAATACTATAATTATTATGATTATTAGTTATTGTTTGAAATAATTAAGTACAATATTATGATTATAATAAAATATTATTATAATCATAATGTTTGGAATGATTATAATACTATGATTATAAAAAAAATTACTACAAAAGATGAGATAAATATAATGTTAATCATAATTATAATACAATCATAATATAATCTTCATGATAACTACTAATCTAATATGAGTTAAATACATTATAATCCTAAATCCTAGACCCTAAATCTTAAATTAGATATAGTATATAGTAAACCATATAATGACAATTATTGTTGCAAAATGTCATTAATAATAAAATTATTATAATATTGTGATTTTTTTTACTAATTATTGTGATTATTAATTATTGAAGTGATTGAAATATGGAATAATAAATTTCACCGAGATTTGATATTAAAAGATGAGGCAATATTTGTGTGATAGTCACGTATAATATTATTATATATAATGTTCCGTACAAATTAAGGAAATTGAATTATGCACTAAACACGAGTCAAATAATAACATTTCATTTTATTTATCATATACAACAATACAAAATTTGAATGTGTGAAATATGAACTCGATATGTAAGATATAACTTGTAATAAATTATTTTTATTTCAATAATAATTTATTAATTATTTCTTGACGTTACTTAAAATAATGATAATAATAAAATGATAAGAACATAAAATATTTAAATTGAATATTACATCAATTCATTTTGTCATTATATTCTAATTGTAAAAAAATAAAATAATAATACATGAAAATATTACCAATAAAAAAAATTTATATTAAAACATTAAAAACGTAATTATTGAAAATAAACTCATGTTATGCACGAGTTTCTATGTTAGTCAACAATTATTTTACAAGTACTTGTATTTAAATTTAATGTTTTGTCTCTTTGACGTAAAACAGAAATACTAACATATTTCATATCGCATGTATACGCTCAAGGGAAGAATAAAATTTTAAAAAAAATTTAAAAAATTTTTGCGAAAATTTTGTAAAAAATTTTGGCTAATAGTAGTGGAAGGGAAAATTTTTTTTAAAAAAAATAACCCTTCTACTACTAACACTTGCGGAAGGGAATTTTTTTTTTTAAAATTTTTCCCTTTTGCCAGTGTTAGTAGCGGAAGGGGTATTTTTTTTTTAAAATTTTTTCCTTCCACTACTAATACTGGCGGAAGGAAAAAAAAAATTTTAAAAAATAACCCTTCCGCTACTAACACTGGCGGAAGGAAATTTTTTTTAACGGAAGGAAAAAATTTGTAAAAAAAAAATACCCCTTCCACTACTAACACTGGCGGAAGGGAATTTTTTTTTAAAAAAAATTTCCTTCCGCCAGTGTTAGTAGCAGAAGGGGTATTTTATTTTTTAAATTTTTCCTTGTTTCCTCTGCCCGTTTGGTTTCCTTGTTTCTTCCGCCCTAGCTAGGTTTATTTCCCTTCCCTTCTTCTTTTTCTCCCCTTCCGCCATTACTTCCTTTCTCTCTTCCAAATAAAATTTCTTCTTCTTCCATCTAAACAACTTCCAAATTTTACTCCCTTCCACTCGATTACCGCCCCAAATCAAGTAAGTGTTTGTAATTTCGAAAAAGTAAATTTTTTTTTATATTAATTTCAGTTTTGAATTTTGATTTTCAATATTTTGAATATGTTTGTGCATGTATAGTTTCATGTGTGTATATGTATGCAGTGTGTGTAAATTTATGTGTGCAGTGTGTGTGTACAGTGTGTGTGCGCAGTGTGTGTGAAATTTAGCGGAACAAAGATTGTTATTTTAATTAATTGTTTTGTCTCGTGTCATTTGTAACATATTCTATTTATTTGTACTATTATTTTTAAATAGAAAATTTATTCATTTTTTTATTAGAATTATCCTTTCAATATAAAATGTCACATTATTTCTTTTCAACTCTTTATTTTGTCACTTTTTATTAATTTTAAATTATTTTATTCTTCAGTACTCATTTTAAAGGAAAATATGAATATTTTTATCAAAAATTTATTTTTAATCTAATAATTATACAAATTTAAAAGTTGCAGTGTGTGTGTGTGCAGTGTGTTTTTGTGTGTGTGTGCAGTGTGTTTTTGTATGCGTGTGTAGTGTGTTTTTGTATGCGTGTGCAGTGTGTGTGTGTGTGCAGTGTGTGTTTTGTGTGAGTGCAGTGTGTGTGTGTGTTTTTTGTGTGTGCAGTATGTGTGTGTGTGTGCAGTTTTTTTTTTGTGTGAGTGCAGTGTGTGTGTGTGTGTGTGTCTTTTTTGTGTGTTTGTGTGTGCAGTGTGTATTTTGTGTGAGTGCAGTGTGTGAGTGTGTGTGTGTGTGTGTGCAGTTTTTTTTTTCTGTGAGTGCAGTCTGCGTGTGTGTCTTTTTTGTGTGTGCAGTGTGTGTGTGTGCAGTGTGTGTTTCGTGTGAGTGCAGTGTGTGTGTGTGCAGTGTGTGTGTGCAGTGTTTGATTAAGGCTTTTCAATATTTTGTAGGTTGTAATGGACAATTATCAATTAAATCCGGGTCCCGAAGATAACAGTTTGTTGGATGATCAACCTACTCATATATCTACTCACATATACAACATAAACGAATTCAGAGTACTCGACGTTGCTCGACAGAGTAATCAGAAGTATGATCTTTGGATGTTGAGTGACGCACAGAAGGATATACTTAATACAGTTGGAATGCATACATTTAAATACGGATGTATATTTCCAAGACACGATGCATCCTTCGTTACTGCATTAGTGGAAAGATGGAGATCATCAACAAACACATTTCATTTTAATAGCGGTGAGGCGACAATCACATTGGAGGACATCCACTATATAATCGGTTTACCCATTAATGGGAAACCCCTTACTTGTGGTGTCTTATCCGAGAAGGAACAAAAAATATTGTTTCAAGACTGCTTTGGTGAACGGTTCTATAACCAGTTCTACAAGGAAGCAAAGCACGGTGGTGGTATCCGTTTGACGTGACTGTTGGAGTGTTTTCGTGAACTGCTAGAGGATCCACCAGTTGACTATATAGCTATCTACACAAGAGCGTACAAACTGTGGTTGTGTGGTGCTATATTGTTTCCCAATAAATCCAAAGACATATGCCCAACTAGGTAAGAAAAAATTCTTTTGTTTGTTATTGTAATTCTTTGTTGTCATAATTTGATATTAATTTGGTTTGGTTAACGTGTTGTTTTAATTTTCATGTTAGGTACATGGTGTTTGTTAGAGACATCGAAGATATAGTCAACTACGCTTGGGGTTCAGCAGTCCTAGCATCCATTTACCGAGCACTCCACGATACATCCCACTACAGAGAAGTTAAGGGTAAGATTGTGTTACTTGGAAGGATAACGAGATACATGACAGTGGTGCAAACTTGGGCATATGACAGATTATGGATTGGACGTCCAATGCCTCGCCCTGAATCTGAGTTGCGGTCGCCGCGTGTGTTGGCATATGCATACGCTAAGCATGGTTTTTATAAGGACAGGCGAGCAGATCCACACCACAACGTCCTAACATACCGGTCTCAGTTTGAAAATCAACCACAAGACAAATTCATTTGGAAGCCTTATAAGCCGATTCAAATGGTTGATGATGATGACGAGGACGCTTGATGGCACGACTGTTTGCAAACAGTCGAATCCCACTGATACATTTTGACGAGATTGAGTATCAAATGCCAGACAAAGTCCTTAGGCAACTGTGTCATTATCAAAAGATACCTGACCCTCCTGTTGATCACACTCATCTACGGTTGAATCGGGCGTAGAAGGAAAATAGATTCCAAGTCTCCAACTACGAAGCATTAGGCTCACCGTACATAGAGATGTGGCACGACTTCCGGGAGAATCTTGTGGGTTTGTTGGTATCTGAAAATACCAAGCGCAACAAACTGGACATGGACGTGTACTACTTGTGGTACAACAAAGTGACACGAAAACGAATTGCAAAATCGGACGTCACTGATATCCGATACAATAATCGTGTCATTATTGACCAACCTCACGTAATAAACATGGTACGTAAACTTAATTATAATCCTTCTATTGCATTATATCTATCTTGTAACGCTATTAACATATACTTGTATTTTTTTATTGTGCAGTTAAAACAGACACTGACGATGTTGCAACAGTGGCCGAATAAGCCTCCCGAGATTGAACAACAATATCAAGCACTCTTAACTGATACTAGTGCCCTGTTTCAACAGATGCAACTGTCCAATCTCAGGGTTTATTCGGAGCATCCCCTTTACACTCCGTCCTTCATTGATCCTTCTGAAGCTCCAACTTCCATGACTTTTACATCGGATCCTCCAGTGTCCTTCACAACTGAGTTCAATCCTTTCGCCGAACATGCAACTCCAACCCATTTCTCCCAAGAGGCACCACCCGTCCGTAATCCGGCTAGAGTGTCAAGACACGATCTACTAATGGTTCCGGTGAAAGGGGGCATGGTGAAGCCGTTAAACCCTTGGAAGGTGGATTGGTTGACTCGACACTGGTTTAATGGTGAACCAGTCAATGATTCACAGTATT
This sequence comes from Centella asiatica, assembly GCA_014636745.2. Taxonomy (NCBI): domain Eukaryota; kingdom Viridiplantae; phylum Streptophyta; class Magnoliopsida; order Apiales; family Apiaceae; genus Centella; species Centella asiatica. The sequence goes on along the minus strand of CM025780.1, from coordinate 27,276,216 downwards.
GGCCCTGAAAAATTAAAGGTTATAACATTAATCAACAGGAGGCCACAGAATTATCGCCTGGGCATGGTTAGGCAACACAATTGTCGATGCCTACCAAGAATTGTTGGCAGAAAGAGACGCCGTCATAACACGGGCGGGAAAGAAGTTAAAAAGGAATTTCTACTATTTGCCGACTTTCTTCATTGCCGTGGGTCAAACCATGATAAATGCTGAAGTCGAAACTGATATTGCAAATGCTGTTGACTTTGTACAATACTTTGTAGAACAAAATGGTTTACGTGTTTCGGAATGTGATGTCATATTCATGCCATTCCATTCCCGCATACACGAACATTTTGTCCTGGTGATGTTCAATGTTAAGGCATGGGCAATAAAAATCATTGATCCCATGCATCCTGAGATGACTCCGGCACAGTTGGATGCGCGATACCAGGCGGATATTACAGTTGCGATAAATACAAAATATTTTATGTTGATTTACATATGGTTTTAATTTGTTATTGTCACTTACTAATTTTTATTTTTGAATTGAGCAGAAGACTCTTGTACCTATCTTGCTAAGATTTGCTGACCCCGAAACCAATTGGCCCCCAAAAGATGAAAAACTCGGGAAGAAAGTTGAAGTCGCGAAACAACATAATGGTTCAGATTGTGGGGTTTACATTTGTAAATATATGGACACAATCTCATGTGGACTAAATCCCACTGCAACTAAATGAACTGTTCAAGATGCATCCATTCTTCGCTTGCGTCTTGCTTGGGAACTGTACAAAGGAATGGCTAGGGGTCCCCCTAAAGGGTACAAGATGACAGGATCACTGATGATGGATTCTGATGAAGAGTAATGATTAATATGTACGATCAATGAGTGAAGTTGTATTTCTTTTAATTATATTTAATTCAGATGTAATACAATTTGTTTCTCAGTGTAATATATATGTTTTTTGTCGATGGTGTGTTATATATTTGTATTTGGCTGTTGTGTGTTATACAATTTGAGATTTCATTGTAATATAATCTATTACACTGAAAACATATGACATACTCCCTCCATTTCAATTTGTAGGTCGTTTTAACAATGACATATAAACTAAGTAGCCAATAATTGTTGGTTACTTCAAGAAAATTTATATGTTAAATTCCGTTTATACCCTTCATTAAGTGTCTTAGTTTTACTCATTCCCAATGTTAAAGTTACAGAAGTAATTGTGAGCTGAGTCATTATTAGGGGTAAAGATGGAAGAAAAATAATTAATTTGCCTAAGAATTGTATAACAACATACATTATGAAAAATATCTCCAAACCTAAAACGATTTACAAATTGAAATGGAGGGAGTAATACTTTAAAATAAAAATAACATTTTATCAAGCAATTATTTTTTTACATTGGCAGAAGACTTAAAAACAAATTTGCTCTTAAAAGCATAAATATCAAGCACAACATTGACGGAAGGCAGGCGAACGATAAAAAAAAATAAAAAAAAATAAAACACTGCTAGAAGGCTTCAAAAAAAATAATACTTTATTAAGAAATTTTATTTTAAAGTTGTCGGAAGATTTCAAAAAATAATACTCTTGAAGAATATATATCAAGTACAAGACTGGCGGAAGGCAAGCGAAGGGGAAAAACGAAAGGCAAAAAAAAAAAAATTTTTTTTTTTTTACCTTTCTGCCAGTCTCACTGTCGGAAAGGGTAAAATTTTTTTTTTCTTTCCGCCAGTCTCACTGGCGGAAGGGAAAAAAAAAAAAAATTCCCCTTTCCGCCTGCATGGAACAACAAACCATAAAGAGGATCACCTGGTGCAGAAGCCCTGTTATCCCAAAAAAGGCGTAGAAGTGGAAAACATTAATATATAAATTTATGAAAAAACAGAAAATAAGTAATTATTTTTATCGACAATTACTTATTTATGTTTATTATGAGTTTTATTTTATGTTCTCACTTTTCTATATTTAATTAAATTATGTAACTGTTTTTGATAGCACTCACTTACATTTCGCACTCCCTAAACTTATTAAAAAAGCATATGTTACTTCGTATAAAACATAAAACATATGTTACTCTGTGTTATGTTATATTGCTGTACGCTAGCACCCGTTTTCTCTGGAGGATGTCCGAGTTGATTAATATGGCAAAGTTGAAACATCTTAAAAATGAATAACAGTGTCAAACTTATTAAAATAAAATGTTATTACGAAATTACAACTAATAAATAGGGAGTACTTAATACACACGCTCTCTCTCTAGAGGAGAATATGCATGTGTTTCTTCCTTGGCTCTTGTTTATACTCCATTTTAATGTGTTGTTTGACTGTTTTTATTTTTTGTCTATATGTTCATGTAAACTTTTTTATATATTAAATATTTTATTTAAATTTTTAAAAAATTAATAATAATAAAAGTTTAAATAATAATTAATATGAATAGATTTTTTAATTAATGTAAAATATTTTAAAATATAAAATAATTCATCTAAATTTATATGTAAAAAAGTTAAACTGACACTTATAAAATTATATCTAATCTAATTTATCTCTCGGTCTAAGCATCAGACTATGTACTAAGTTAAATTTAATGAATTTCCGTCTAAATCCGTATTAATCACATATTCTGTATTATTTTGATTAATCTACGGTCTTTCTACCTGGGACGAATCGAACAGTTCTACATCGCTTTTTATTCTTTATTAGTCTCTCTTCTAACGTATCGATGAATATTCATTCTCTATATTTAGGAAATTGCTTCAATACATCATAGTAGATTTAATGTATATACATCATGGTTTATTGTCAAAAGATATAATTCAAAATAATTATACCATTAGATATAACTTTATAGTCATTAAAAGTAAATTTGACAGAAAAATATGTAACTTTCAACATCAATAGCTGTAAATTATTTGTCAAAATGATGTAACTTATAAAACTGAGGTCATATAATATAATATTATTATTAAATATTATAACTATAAATACGAATATATGTACATTTCATGTGAAAAAAATGTAATATTTTTTAAAGTCAAAACAATCTTGAAAATTGGATCAAACCATTTGGCCACTAAAAGTTAAAATAATTGTAGGTAAATTTAAAAATTCAAACAAGTTGTCCATCTTTTTTAATATTTATTATCTTATAGTGATAATTTTTGTGATTAAAATTATGACACCTAATCATATATGTTAAAACATGTAATTTATGAATTTTTTTTGTCATTGTATGTAGTTTTCTTGTCATGGCATGTAATTCTAGTAAAAAAATAATAATTTCTTTGTCAAAAGGATGTAAGATTCTATTTGGTCATAATATATAACTCTGTTGTTATGCTATGTAATCCTAGTTAAAAAAATATAACTTTTGTTGTTATAAAGATGTAAAATTCCCATATTCTTGCCATTTTTGTTATAATATGTCATTTTACTTCTCTTAGGATGTAAATTGACAATGTATGTAATTTGTGTTGTCAATAGAATGTAAACACTATTTTTATCATAATATGTACAAATTGTCATAGTATATAATTCTAGTCAATATATGTAATTTTTTATGTGAACATGATGTAATTCAAATGTTTTGTCAAATTTTATCATAATTTTATTTTTTTTAAAATTCAACAATATATAAAATACATTTTTTTTTGGGATATTTAATTAATTTTTTAATCAAATAAATTGATATGGGTATGAAAACTTATAATTTTATAATTTTAAGTTTTAACCATAAATTATAATCTTTAAATTTTACCTCTTATAAATATATACATATATAATCTATAATAAAACTGACAAAAATTAAATTAAATTAGTACACTATAATACAAATGACAAAAATTAAACAAAATATAGTAAGAAGATAAATAATAAGAATTAAATATGCTCGGTAATTTTGTAACAGACATTTTTGGATGTTTTCTAGGATCAGAAGGAATGATGAGCGACAAGAATCTAGTCTTTATGGGATTAGCCTTATTGGTCATTATGATGACCTTTGGCCTGTTACGTCGCTTCATTGAGAACCAAATATGGTTGAAAAGTCTTATTTGTTATTGATTTCCTAATGTATTTCGCTCTTGGCATTTATGCATTATTTTTCCGAACCTATATGGGTTTAACTGTTTTAACTACTTTCATTTTGTATGTCGACTCCAATCCTTTGACTCATCGGATTCTTCCATTTCCCGGTGGAGATCTTTTGAGGAAAAGGTTTTGCAAGAGCAAAAAATTAGTGTTTGCACATAGAAATATTTTTTTAGTGATCAATAAATATGAAAGTAATTTCACATCTTATCGAAAATCAGGAATTACATATATTTAAAACATAAAAAAAATCTAATAAAAATAATATAAACGATAAAAAATGCTAGTTAAAAATCTTACATTTTTAAAAAAAAAATTCATAACTCTACAACCATATGGAATATCAAACGACTTGTGTGTGTAAAAAATAATATTTACTATGAATATCTTAAATATTTTCATAAAAAATATTTAAAATGTTATTTACTGCAACTATTTTAGATATTTATATTATAATATCTTATTTACTAAAAATATTTTAGATATTTTTCATATATATTATTCTTAATCTCGTCAAGTTAATATCCCCATTCTTAAAATATTCTCTTTTTAGTTTTTAACCACTAAAAATAAATTGATATTTTTCATTTTGATTTATATGCATTCTAACTTCACGGTGAATTGTGATAATTTCAACATTATAAAATCAATGAGTAAACGTATTTACTTATATGACATCTTAAACTCTATGTTTTTCTTTGTTCTTCTTCTAGGATTTTGAGTCTATAAATACACTTGATTTCTCACACTATAAACACACACAAACACAGTTAAAAACAAATATCTCACTCACGTTAGTATTTTCTTTAGATTTTGATAAATGTAATTCTGAGAATTTTTTTTTCACACACAAACACAATAAACTTTGCGAGAATCCACATTGTTTCAATTCTTTTATTTATGAGCATTATTATTTATTTACTGTATGTTTTTTTTCCTATCATAAAACATATGAATTATCATTAAAAACTAGCCTATAAATTGTAAAAATACAAAAACATCACAAAATCTGTCCCAATTTTTTTGCAACCATTCTGAATGTAATTTGGGTTTACTCTAATTTTTTTCGAATATTTTTAGATTTATTTACTAATTTATCTAATTAATGGTGTTAAGTAGTTAAATTAATGATTTCAGCTAATAATTATATTTTTGACATGAAAAAATATGAAAATTTTATATGATCTCTTTGATTCCTAATTTTAATGAAAAAAAATAAAAAAAAAATATTTTCTCTGTTTTATTATTTTTTAAATTTTAAATTTTATTTTGCCTATTTTATAATTAATTAAATAGTTACACCTTACAAAAAATAATATTTTTATTTTTCCTAGTCTTTTGATAAGGTTTAGATCATGTCATAATTTTTTACAAATTTCAGAATCTTTAAAAACTTTCTATAATTGTTGTGTAATAATTGTTTAAATTAAAAAAAAAAGAGGGTTTTATTCATTTAAATTTATGGTTAATTTTGAATTTTTTCTTATAAAAACTAATTAAAATTTATTTTGTGGCTTTTACCTATTTTCTAGTTTTATTTTTTAGTCTTGAAAGTTTAGTGTTAAATAGTTAAAATTAATTAATGATTTAATCTTTTATCTCAAAAAAAGTTTAGAATATCTTTAAGTGTCTATGAAGTCAGATTTAAGATAAAAATGATAGAAAAATATTTAATATTTTATTAGCTATTTTAGGTTATTAAATAGGTAGATGATTAATTTATTTTTTTCAATTTACTTTTTCCAACTTGTAGCTTTATTATACTTTTAGGCCCTCTTTTCCGTTATTTGCATATCGTTGTATTTACGTCCGATTTTCAATGAAAATCATTTCTAAAAAATCCTGGATGTGACAATAACGATATTACATTTAATTCTCATACTTTTCGATATTTTGAACGCAATGGTGTGTAACAGATTTCTCAAATTTATATAACTCCACAAGATAGATAATTCATTAATTGTAATTTTAAATTTCATATTTTAATGTCGTGATGATTATATTAGGTGATATAGTTTTTATTTTTTGTTACAAAATTTGGGATTGTCACGAACTATCTACATGTAAATATTTTTAATCTATTTTAATATTAAAGTTTTGTAACTATGATATAATTAGTAAATATTGAAAAATTAAAAATCAATTTAACAATTTAAATGTTACATAAGAAATTTAATATTTGCTTACATTAACATTTAATAATAGTGTTGCATACTTGTATAATAGATTATTATAACTAAGCTATGATAAAGCATATATCAATTATTGATTAAATTAGTTTATCTAAGACTTGACGACAAAAGCATCATTAAATTTTTTTAGATATTTTCAATTTAAACATTCACGTATTGCTTTATTACTTTTCCTTTTAAACTTTTATCTTAATTTTAAAAAAATCTAATATATTAGTTAACTATAGTTGGTGATATAGTACGAATGTTGGTCTTTTAATTTGTAACCTTGAATAAACATTCAATGGTAAAAGTGATAAAAAAAAATATTTAGATGATTAAATTGAAAATAATTAAAAGATGTAATGGTTGTTTGGTCATTAAGTCTTTATCTAATAAATCATGTTAATGGTTATTAAATTAAACATGACAATCTTTTTTTAGTGATCGATAATAATTCAAAAGTATTTTCAAATAAAAAAGATCCTGCTAAAAATATAGAATTACATATATTTGAAACCTAAAAAAGTATGGTAAAAAGAATACAAACTATAAAAAGTAATCAAAAACTATTCAAAATTTAGATAATAATTACTACATAACAAAAAGGTAGGCTTTGATTCCTTACACATAGAAATATATTAATTTATGTACATCAACTAAATAAAAAGGAATAATATATATAGGTGATTAACTATATTATACACAAATATGTCAAATTTTATGGAGATAAACAAATGTTAACTCTCATACAAACATGAAGAAGTATTTGAAAGAGAAGAATACATTAGAAGAACAATTGAAATACACATAAAATTGAAATTATATTTAAATAAACTTAAAACATATCATAATTATAACACTGTATTCATTAGTTTGATTATAATTAGGGTTTACTTAGAATATATTAAGTTAATAAATGATTTGATAATCATTATTGTAAATCACATTATTATTTATGAGTATTAAATCTATTATAGTTTTTTAATTGGATAAATTTCATTGGTTAATTGATTTTATTATATATTACAATAATTATAGCTTAATTTACAAATGACCTCAATCTCAACTCTCTTGTGAATTTTTATATTCGTATTATTATGATATATAGACAAGCGTATAAAATAAACAATTTGTTAAATATTTTTCATCATTCATTCAATATTAGAGAGTTTATGCTTGTAAATTTTTATTTTATATTATAATTATTATAATATAAAAGTAAGATACAATTTATATCTGAATCGATCAATTTAAAATATGTTTTAAGGAATTGTAAATCCTACTTAATAAATTTTGATTTATTAATCACTCATCTATAATTCAATTAAATTACTCATAAATAATTTTAACCGATAAATCAAAATCCGTGATCATGTTATGATTATAGTCCAAATGAGTAAATATTTTAAAATATGATAATAATAAATTTATATAATTATTTATTAAGAAATATCAACTTTCATACTATATGTATATATTAAGGTTAAACACTGATGATGATGGTTTAGTAATAAGTTGTGCAAATTGTATATACTTGAGGTGTTGTATAAACCTTGAGATAAGCACAAGTTTTGCATCAGCTGATGATAATAATATCCATCAGTGGATGATTTAGTTCTTCACAAGACAAGTCAGAAAATGGAACATTTGAAGGGCTTGGCTTCGTGGAGAAGAATGTCTGATGTTACTTAAACAGTCAAAGTATTCCGTACATCAGATATTCTAAAAAAGAGTTACGTTGATTTCATACCATCAAGGGAACCCATCAGGGTGAACCCGTCAGGGGGAGCTCGTCAGGGAAACCAGTCAGGGGGAACCCGTCAGGGGGAGCCCGTCAGGGGAACCAGTCAGGGGAACCTATCAGGGGATGACGAAGGCA
>CM025780.1:27209281-27268075 GCA_014636745.2 Centella asiatica | reverse complement strand
GGGATTTATTGTCAGAGAGAAAACTTTGTAGCTAGTGAGTGTGAGAAGCTGTGAATTTTATTCACAGAAATTGTAACTGTAATTCACATTTGTGATATTACAGATTTCTAGAAAAACACCAAGTTATAATACAACTATTTTAACTTGAATCTGAGTGTTGTTATTTCACTGTTTTTCTGTTATCTTGCTATTTCTGGAAGGAACTATCGAAATTCAACAGAGCAAAAAAGTTTTAAGTCCCCCCCCCCCCCCCCCCCCTTCTATAAACACTTGAGCTTATTTTGCTCTAACAGTATATTAATTATATTATTTAATAATTAAAAAATCAAATAATAGGTGTATACATATAAATAAATATATTAATTAAAATTTTGAAGTATTCTACAAAATTACGACAAGTGGGAACATGGTTATAACATAATCTAAATTATATCTTTTTACTTATGTTACATCATTTCGACAATAAAAATTATATCATTTGACTAGAAATACATTCAATCACATAAAACTTATACTTTCTTACTTAATCTCAAGTTACATATTTTTGACAATCAATATACATCCTTCGACTTAAGTTACATCAATTTACTAAAAAACTACATATTTTGACTTAAATTACTTATGCTACATCCTTTCGACAACAAAAATTATATCATTTGACTAGAAATACATTCAATCACATAAAACTTATACTTTTTTACTTAATTAAAATTTTGAAGTATTCTACAAAATTACGACAAGTGGTAACATGGTTATTACATAATTTAAATTATATCTTTTTACTTATGTTACATCCTTTCGACAATAAAAATTATATCATTTGACTAGAAATACATTCAATCACATAAAACTTTAACTTTTTTACTTAATCTCAAGTTACATCCTTTAAACAATCAACATACACCCTTTGACTTAAATTATATACATTCTCTAAAAAAATACATATTTTGACTTAAATTGTTCTAAATTACATCCTTTTGATAAAAATATATACATCATTTGACTAGAAGTACATAATATCATAAAAAAAAAAAACTTACGTCTCTTGACTAAAATTATTTTGTACATATTTTAGAAGTAGTAATTACATCTTTTGACAACAACTTACTTAAATGATATAATTTTCGTTTTAGCAAGTATAAAGTTACTAAAATGTACAAAAATATGTGGTCCAAATTTTCTTAAGCAAACAAGTGACTAAAATTTAGAATGATATACCCACAAGTGATGTATTGAAGATCCGCCCCTATATTTACCATTAAAACCAATTTAGGCAATGCATGAAAATATAGCCAATCCAATCACATCGACAAGAGCTATTATGAACTTAATAATGATACTAGTAGTATCATAAATGTTCTTAAACGTTACCCTCATTCTCCAACATTTATCACTCCAGCATCAAGTAATTTTACACGCACACACGTGCGCATACATATTAGCTCAAGACTTGGACAAGCTCAAAACATTTTGAAGGGGTTGGGAGATTATCACGAATACATACCTCATACGTATGTAGATGGGGAAAAATCATCATTCGGTGGAAGAACTAATGTATCTTCACATTTGGATATATATATGTTTATTGAAAAGCTTTAAAAGATCCAACCATTCTCATTCTCCTTGTCTGAGCTGAATCTTCTCTTGGTTTTGGCATGAAAGAAAATGGACCTAAAGAAGGATGGTATGATGGTGGAAACAAGTTCTTGTATAGTCTTTCTTATCATTTAATTTTCAGAAAGAGTACTATACATCTTCTTGGTTTCACCATCATGCCATCATCCTTTTGGTTCATCATTTTCCTTATCAAAACCAAGAGAAATTCCAGCACAAAACTTGGATATTGAGAATGGATCGATCTTTGCAAGCTTCCTAAACAAAATGGAAGATAGAAGCTCAGCCTCTTAATTTCTGGGGTTTGGCTCAATTGAATATGTAAGAAATGGGCTTTGGAGATGAAAATTTAGGCTAAAGTTACCACCCCATCAATTTTCTTGGGAGATTATCTTGGTTTTGAAGTTCGAATGAAGAAAAGAACGCAAAAATTTGCTAGTAATTGTTCTCTTTTTATTCATTCTTATTTACTCTCGTATATGATAGGATGCTTGTTTATGAGACAATTTATGAACCATCTCCGCTCAATGGAATGATTCATCATCTCTTGTGTGTGTATATACATGCGCGTGGGCGTACACACATATAAATATATTATTTTTATCCAATGGCCGCCCATATGGACTTGGTCTTTTGTAAAATTGTGGCCGTATTTTACTTAATGTAATTTCATCAAGCTCGCTTAACTTGCATTATTATTATTACTATTTCATGTTCACAATAATATCAAAATAAGGAATATTGGTCAAATTAACTGGTCATTCGATCGACAGCTGGATTGGAACTAACAAGCTTTGGACGTGTGCCAATAAAGTAGGAATATTGAAAGAAGTATCAAGTTTGTCAAATAATTGCACCCAAAAAAAAAAAAAAAAGCTTGTGATCACAAGTTTTTATTCTAATGAATTTGTGATAATTGTTTAGGACAACTATGATATATATGTGCACCTAAAAATCATATTAAGATTTCAATTTCCGCGACCTAGCAGCATATAGCCAATAAGAAACTCATCTAACATTAGAGAAAGGGAAGAAAAAGTCCTAATAAGATAGTTTTATGCACGCCAACCAGGCAACGAGCTAGCTGTTGGTGTTAGTGGCAAAGAAGAATATTCTACTTCTTGTTTTTTTTTATCAATTATTGCCTTATTGCATTTAAGAGGATTCAATGGGGGAAGGAATGTAAATCATATATAATATATACACACACACGCGTATGAACAAGGAGAAATAAATTATACCTCCTTATCTATTTAACAAAGCCTTAAAGCTCTTTTTGTGATAGTTGTATAAACAAAACGTGGAAGTCACATTCTTGTTAAAAAAAACCCTATATGATGTATAACATAACATATTATCTATTTTTCTGCCACTTTACCGTAAAAAACCATGAAGCAAGGAGTACACAGTCTACTATATTATGCTATGTTTATGCAATTATCCTCATCTTTTTTCTATGCTTTACTCTCAATTTTTCTTCTAATTTTCCCTCCTCCATTCTCATGATTTCTTTGTTCTTTAATTAAAAAAAAAATTCATTGATTTGAATCGTCTAGCCTTATAATCAAAATTTATTTTTCATGACACATTTTAATTATACGTATATCTGATACACATTTCTAAAATATATGAAAAAAAAAATCTAATTGTATAGATTGAAATGGTATTCAAAAGTACTACTATAGACGAATTTTTTTAAGCTCCTTTATATAAATTTTATAATCATATATATATATATGTGTGTGTGTGTGTGTGTGTGTGTGTGTGTGTGTATAAATCAATATATTTTTAACTCTTAATCAGAAAAATATTAATTTTACATGGATATTAAAATTATACTATACACCACAAAAAAAAAATCCTTTTATATTATTGTTACTATATAGAAACTGTAATAAGATAAAAGTCGATTGCTTGAAAAATCTAAACATGTATCACAATTTGAATAAAATAAACTCAAAGAGTTCATCACACTAGACCAAGTCTAGAGTTTACTTTTACTTGTATTAAGGCCGTGCGGAGACTGGAGAGCAATGAATTGAAAGCCTCAAATGTGTCGACTTCATGATGTTGGACGTAAAACTTTAATTGAAAAAGACAATTACTGAATACCAACTTGTGGATTTTTAATGTGCGAGTCTCACTCAATTACCTCAGCCGCATTCCTTTGCTGATCAATGAATTTTGTCTGCAGACGTACTTCCATAATGTTAACCCACGTGTACAACGCGGTCTAATTTTTTTGACCTACAAAAGAAATTTTCAGTAAAAGAACCCACCAAAGTACAATGAAGACTCCTCCAAAAAAAATTGCACTCAAACCAAAAAGAAGAAGAAGAAGAAGATAACATAAGATTACATAACGCTCAGGGTCTCAACATCTTTATGTGTGTTTCATTTTCTAAAATCCAAAACATATAACGAACTTGTAAACATATTTAAAGTAAAAAATATCTCAGTCTAGAGTCCGTGAAATTAAAACATTACAATGGTTGAATTTGTAATATTGAGAACATAAAAGTGATTTCCAATGAACGAGGAGTGGCGAAAGGGTTTGTGTAAATGGTATTCTCCTTTTCTCGCGAGTCTTATATTAAGCATTACAATGTGCTAGTACGAGTTGATTTAGGGGATACGATTTAATAAGTGCTAGATGAGAATTTGAGTTTTATCTTCTTCTTTTTTTTTTTTTAACAAAATTAATGAATATATGAAAGATGTCAGATACACCAATAATTTATACATGTTATAATTTATCAATTATTAATTTTTTTTATAATAGGCCAATTAGCTAGGATTCAATAATCCACAATAGGAGTTAGTTGCCTCAACTTATATATACTTATTTGTCTATAAGTTGGTATCCCTAGCATCTGTGCAAATAAATAGGAGAAACGACAAAAAGGAAAAAAATAAAAAAATAAAATCTCCAACCTGGAGTTTTGATAATGTTTTGGTCAAATGGGCTCACTTGGTTTCACCACTATTATTTATGGACTACGTGCACAGACCAACTAGTTTTTCAAAATACAATTGAGATATACCTTTGGGGTTGGACCTAATATTTTGCGTCCGAATACAGAAGTCCACAACATTATAGCATATTCTAGATATCTAAATTTCAAGCAAAATAGTTCTTGAAACAAGTTCCCTGAAATATTGACTTCAACTTGAGCTTTATTTATTTTTTATTTCATGGATTAATTCTAAACTTACATTATAACAGTATAATAACATATACATCGATAATTTTAATTTTTCTTAATAAATACATGAATATATGTAGTAATAACATCTATTGAAGTTCATATTTATGTACTGAGTGCATGATCTAGTAATTTTTCACGATCCTCAAATCATGCCACTTGAGATAGCTGAAAAATGGTTTCTCTGGAACAGGTATGTACTTCACGAGAAAACCAATAGGCCAAGCCATAGCAGCAAGTCCAATACATGCACCCCATTGTCCCCAATTCAACCTTTCTGTATCTGCAAACTTCTTCAGAAGCTCCACCATCACCACTTGAAAAACAATGGTTATCCCAATAATTCCCAGAAACAACTTGTTCTTGTGAATCCCCTCGAAAACATTCTTCTTCTCGAGCTTCCTCGCGTTAAACTCATTGAAAACTTGGCAAAGAACAAATGTGTTGAAGATCAAAGTATTTTTTACCTTCTCATGAACACTGAAGATTGATTCACCACCAAACTGTAAGGTCAAGAGGACAATTATTTGGTACAAGGCTTGAGCCATTAGGTTCCTCCACATAATGTTGCTGATGAGTGGCTCTGTCCTGCCCACAGGCCTTTGATCCATGAGCTCCTTTGTGGGCTGCTCAGTGGCTAGAGCAAGAGCTCCTAATGTGTCCATAATGAGATTTACCCACAGTAGTTGGACCGCGGTTAAAGGCACCTCACCTGATGAAACTGCTGCCACAAAGTTGATCGCAAGGGCTGCCACATTTACTGTGAGTTGGAACTGAATGAATTTTTGGATGTTGTTGTAGACACACCTTCCCCATCTCAAGACAGTGGCCACAGATGCGAAATTGTCATCCAAGATCACAATGTCTGAGCTCTCTTTCGCGACTTCTGTGCCTTGAATCCCCATTGAAAGGCCTATGTCAGCTTCTTTTAGTGCTGGTGCATCATTTGTGCCATCACCAGTGACGGCAACCACATGTCCTTTTTGTTTGAGGCATTGTACCATTAGGAGCTTGTCGAAAGGAGAGGACCTTGCCATGACACAGATTTTATCGACCTTCTCCATACGTTCCTCATGTGTATAATTTCGAAATTCTGCTCCTTCAAGAACTGCTCCACTATTCATGTCTTGATTAGGCTCAAGTATCCCACACTCTGTGGCTATGGCTCTTGCTGTGAACACATTGTCTCCGGTGATCATCTTTATGTTCACCCCAGCATACAGACAGTCTTGAACAGCTTTTCTCACGCCAGGTCGACATGGATCTTTTATTCCTACAAGTCCCAAGAGGGTTAAGTTGTTCTCCTTCAGTTTCTGCTGCGAATTTCCATCTTCATGTTCATCTTCTGAGACTTGTTTATGTGCAAAAGCAATGCATCGTAGACTACTGGCCGCCATACCCTGAATCATTTGATTGAATTTCTGCCTTTCAGTAGCATCTAATGGTTTCATGTTTCCAAATGAGTCATAATAATTAGAGCACATAGCCAATATCATTTCTGCAGCTCCTTTCCAGTGAACATGGATTGTGTTATCCACATTATTCTTCATCAAAATCCCACTTCTCTTTTTCTCCGAATTGAAAGCTTCAACATAGAGAAGACTAGAACTTTCTTTCAATTCTTCCATGTGCATATCCAAATCTAAGACAGCCCAAGAGAGAATAGCTTTTTCAGTAGGACTACCTGAGCACTCGAATTCAGATTCTGTAGTCGGCTTATAAACACTGCCAGTTGTGTTCATGCCAACAGCTACATGTAGCAATTCAAGAACATCAGAAGCAATGGAAGTAGTACTTTTCTCTTCCATACAATCATGGCCAAGCCAAAACTTTGTCACCTTCATTTTGTTCATAGTAAGAGTGCCTGTTTTGTCTGTACAAATGGTGGTGGCAGAGCCCATAGTTTCACAGGCAGAGAGCTTCCTCACCATAGCTTGATCTGCCATCATTTTCTTCATCGAATAAGCAAGCGTAAGCGTTACAGCCAATGGCAATCCCTCGGGAATGGCAACAACAACAATGGTCACAGCTGCAGCAATGATTCCCACAACACCATTTATCACATCATCAACCTTAGTCTTGCTCCCATTGAATTCTGTTTTTCCATTTTCATCTTTTGTGTGACCTGTAAAATATCGAAGCAACAACACTACAAGGACTAGAAAAGCCACAGCTAATCCAATTTTACCTATTGATGATGTGAGCTTGTTGAGCCGGGCTTGGAGAGGCGTTTCTTCACTAGCATCACGACTAATCGTGCTCATCATTTCACCCCATGTAGTGTTCATCCCAACTGAAGTAACAAGCATTTTAGCATACCCATCTGCCACTTTTGTACCAGAAACCAAAAATGGATTCTTGGCCTGATCAATCTCAACATGCTCGCTTTCGCCTGTCATGCTTGATTCATCAACTTCTAATGAATGGCCATCTAAAAACAGCCCATCAGCAGGTACTTGATCACCAATTTTCAAGCAAACAACATCTCCAACCACAATGTCAAAGACAGAAACTTGTTGGCTTCTCCCATTTCTCACAACTTCAACTTGAATATTGTTGCTAACTTTTGACAACTTGTCAAATTGTCTATTTTGCCTAAAGTTACTAATGGCAGAGACAGAGATGACAAGAAACACTGCAAGAAAAATGCTTCCACCATCATACCATCCTTCTTTCGGTCCATCTTCCTTCATTCCGAAACCAAGTGAAAGTCCTGCACATACTAGGAGTATCAAAATTGTTGTATCTTTCAAGGCTTCCCACAGAAAGCAGAAGAAACTCTTTGTAGGAGGCTTGTGATAAGTATTGGTGCCAAAGGCTTCACGACGACAAGAAATATCATCAGCATTGGCATCTATGCCATTGTCAACATCTGTTTTGAGAGCAGAAGCTAATCCTTCAACCCCACCTAATGTTTTAAGGTGGTCCAAATCTTTATCCTTAACTAGGTGTACAAGACTCGAGACGCGTATACCTTGGAATGTTGGAGGATTAATATCAACCACAATGCAATCAGAAGTGATGGGGGTGATTCTTTTCAGTTTTTTGGAATCAGATCGTTTGAAAAGTGAGAAGGCTCTTGAAGAATAGATGGTGGTGAAAGCCAAATGCCATCTCTGTTTGTTCAGTTTGCTTATAGTGGTGGGGAAGTTTCTGATTGACTCCATGCAATACAAGTTTAAATTAATTAGACAAGACAAAGGGTACTTGGTATGTTCAAAAGAACGTGAGAAAAGTTTTGAGAAACAAAGAAGTAGAACTTGGGAAGATCAAAGTATGTATTAATGGAATAACAAAGAGGAAGACTAATTTCACTACTATGAAAATTTGTAACCAACATAAAAATAAGAATGAAAAATGGATGTATTTTAAGGCTTGGAGATATGATCAGTGAATGGTATGAAAGTAGAGTATGAAAACAAATTCTGTTTTTAGAGATTGACAATTCATTAGGATTTATATAGGAATGATTGTCCGCGTAAGAAAGTATTAAATGGAATATAATGTTTGAAGAGTTGATTGTTTTCTAATTAAGTGTACTTAATTGGAAGTTAAAAGCAAAGTACAAATGGATTTTTCCTAGTAAATTACTTAGAAAATAAAAAAACTAGAAAATAAAACGATATGGGTTCCATGAAATTGTCATATTGCCTTTCAGTAAGCAGCACCTAGGAAACACAAGAAAAATATTTTGCTTTTTAAAAAGAAAAAGTAAATTTCATTTACATAAACTCCATAAATAATTGATCATTGGGCAGTTGTAATCAGACATGGTTTTAAAATATTGATGATATCATTACACTGAGGATTGTATCATTAACAAGTGCAAACTTACATTTATTGCATCAAATTGATAAGAGAGAAAAACTAAGTCGTCAATTTTAAAATAGGAGAGATTACTTCGAAATTCAGTGGCAACTTATGGGGTGTTTGGTACGGTACACCTGAAATGATGTGCGAAAGGAATGAAACAATTTCCATTGCCATATTTGGTAACACAACTGAATTGGAATTGAATTCAAAATGAAACAATTTCCATTGCCATATTTGGTAACACAACTGAATTGGAATTGAATTCAAAATGAAACAATTTCCATTGCCATATTTGGTAATACAACTGAAACAATTTCCATTGTCATATTTGGTAACACAACTGAATTGGAATTGAATTCAAAATGGAAAACTCATTTCAGTACATAATGGATACACCATTCCTGGAGGTGGTGGTGCAGTACATAATGGATACACCATTCCTGGAGGAGGTGGAGGTGGAGGTGGTGGTGGTGGTGCTGGTGGAGGTGCTGGTGGTGGTGCTGGTGGTGTTACATATATATTATAATAGAATAGTTACAATTATATGATTCATGCATTTTTTTAGTGTTAAAATAATTTATTATGAATATTTGGTAACTTCATCTGTTCTAAAAAAAAAAGTTATATTTGTAAGTGAAATTTGTTTATTCACTTATTAATAATACTATAAATTCACTAAAAATTAAAATTAACATTTAAAATATAATTTTTTGAAATAGGCGAATAATAATATTCAAAATTATATTTTTACCTCATTAAATATTGCACAGTTTTGCACTATTTGATTTTCTTCGGTTAATAATTATTCAATAGACTCATTTATGTATTTAAAATATAATAATAATTTAATTTTCATATATTAAACTACAATTTTAAGTATGTAAAATTAGTTTTATATATCTAATACTAAATATTCGGTTTAAACTGTTCAATTATCAATTTAACCAGTTGAATTTCTAAATTATTGAATCAATATCTCAATTAATTCCATATCCAATTCCGATACGGTTAGGATAACTATGATAATAATAAGAGTAGCCATGAAGCAATTGTCAAAGCAGTGTTGGTGGTTCAAAGTCAAGAGAGTCGTAACACGACTACACGTCAAAACGCAAAGGACATGCATATAGCCGTAGCCAACTTATGTTAAATCTTCATGTCGACGAATTTAATATACGGTTGTACGGACGCTCCTACTTTTCCATTTGCCGACATAAGAAAGGTTTAAATTAGTAGAAATAACTTAAATATTAGAGAAAAAAATTGAAAAACAAATTATAAGTATATATATATATTTCAATTCACTTAAAATAAATTTTTGAATTTTATAAATCAAAATTAAAGTGAATTTTTTATTTTTTATAATTTTGAAATGAGATATTATAAAGTTATACAAAGAGCATTCCTAAATTCAAATTTTTATAATTTCATACTTTTACAAATGCGTAGCATAAAAAAATTATAGGATTTACAAATATTATTACATTAAAAAAGAAATATATTTTTAATTTTGGAGCGGAACAAATATTAGTTAGATGTACAACAACAACTACAGTGTCAACGACTCAAAATCTTGAAAGATAATTTTATATAATCATATTCGAGCAAAATTGTTCTTGTGGAAATTTCTGGGAAATACGTTCTCTTCCTTGCAAATAAGATAATTAAGGCTCCGCTTGGAACTCGGAAAATATAAGGGAAAAGAAAAGAAAGAAAAGGAAAGAAAAGGAAAATGAAAATCAAAATTTTAGAGTTGTTTGGAAAATAAGGAAAAGGAAGTGGAAAAGGAAAATTAAATTCCAAACTATGTTAGGTACTTGAAAAACTAGAAGGAAAAGGAAAGGGAAAATGAAAAAAAAATTAATATTCGATAGATTCTTTTTTTTTTTTCCTCGATCAATATTTGAAATATAACATAAAATATATGTAACGAATCCTTCCCAAAAAAAAAAAAACTTCACAAAATGATTATTAGTATCATGTCAAGTTTTATCATTCATTTGAATAAAATAATTACTCAAAATTTAACAATCAATAAAAGAATACGGGCAAAACCTCGTGTCATATTGAAAAGACGAGCCATTGAATCTATTACCAATCAGCAACACAGAGTATTCATGAGATCAGCTATGTAATTATTAAAACTGCAAAATGAAATTTGTAATTATCATCCCTCTTGATAGCGTATTAACAGTGAAACACTACTATATTTCAATATGTCAGCAAATTTCAATCGACGGCAATCCAATTCTCCAACTCCCATTGTAACCTTTTATCGAGCATGAAATGTGCACATTAACGCCCCGAATGAGCTGATTTTGAGTCAAATAATGTACAGATATATCATATGAATAAGCTCCAAACAAATATATATATACATATATTTGGGGACAATCTGTAGTTAACGGTAATTACTACGAATTTCGTAACTAGCAGCACATTTCAAACTGTTGATCGAATGATCCAATAGTAGAAATCAAATAACACAAAATTAAAAATATGGTCTTTTCGACAATATTACTGGAATTTCCACTGCCAGTGTTATTGACGAAAGAGTTACTACTTGACTTTTATTGGCTATGCATGCGGTTTTAATTTTAAACTTTTTTACTTTATTTCTACTTTCCTTCCTTTACCTCCTTGTTACCTCCACGCGCATTCTACTCTTCTATTTCTCTTCTTCATCTTCTAACACTTCTGCCCAAATTATCATCATTTCTCTTAAAGAAAACATCAAGATTCGGCCATAGCTAACTTCCGCTCATTTTTTCAACATTTCTCTCTCTAATAACAATCAACCCGACAAATTGCATCAAATTTAATTTATCAAATCAAATAAGTATTTTTTTAGGGTTTAATAAATTTATGTTGTAAATAGTTTTTTTTATTGTAATTTATTCACAATGTATGATTGTGTGTGTATTTGACTGTGTGTATGTGTATGCAATTTATGTATGACAGTGTGTGTATATGCATTATGAATATGTAAATATGTAAAGGGGTGTGTATGTATTTTGCATTGTGAATATGTGGGTTGTGTTTGTTTGTATGTATTTGATCGTATGCATCGTGGACAGTGTGTACATATGTAAATGTGGGCAATGTGTGAATATGTAAATGTGGGCAATGTGTGTGTATATATATATGGACACTGTGTTTGATCAAACATTTGTAAATATTTTGTAGATTACAATGGACCAATACGATTTAAATCCATGTCCCGAGGATAATAGTTTGTTGGATGATCAACCAAATCATATATTTTCTTACATATATAACACGAATGAATTCAGAGTACTAGCATTGCTCAACAGAGCAATCTAAGGTGTGATATTTGGACTCTAAGTGACGCACAGAAAGATAAAAAGAAGGTGACCGTTCGCCATGAAATTAGTTCAGTGGCGCTTCCTCCCAGTTGCAGCTTCCCAGGACTGCAAAACGTGGTTCACTATTTCTTCTACGCCAACTCCATGCTTGACCTGCGCCATAAAATTTACATAAATATTGACAAGTTACAGTTTTGGGTACACATTCCCTGTGCAGAAGTGATGTCTATCGACATACTGGACTGGTCATGCTCCAGGAGGGTGATGAAGTCAAAATAGTCATATAACCTTAAAAATTGTACTCCGTCCCTTCACAGAATTAGAGATACATGCTCCTTGTATATTTCAAAAATAAGATGTTTGTAATTATAGACTAAATAGTATCAAATAATCGACTATGTAGTATCAGTTCTTAATAACTAATAAACCATTAGTTATATTTTAAGTAGATTGAGCAGTACTATTTTATTTTGTTGAGGATATTTTTAAAACATAAAATTATATTTCAAAGTCGTCATGTTGAAAATGCATCCTTCTGTAAGGAAGAGAGTAATATTCTTTTAGCCGTATAAGATTTTTGTATAGCACCAGTGATTCAGGAGAATTATTTTAACATTATTACATAAATGATGTTCCAACTTGTCTCAGATTGTAAAATACTATTCATGTGTTACCACAGGTTACTAAAGATATGCTAAAAACCACAATCCCAAAGACACTGAAAAAAGTTAGATCAGTGTCAAATTTAAATATAGACCCCATATTAAACAAACCTGAGCAAAAACAAATGGTCCACCATCCCGCATGCGTAATGCATCACGTTCCATAACTCCTAAATCAGCTCCAACAGCTGCTGCAAGATCGGTCTTGTTTATTATCTACAATTGTGCAAAACCAAGGCATTAAACTCTGAAGGTTTTGTTCCCCGAAATAGAAAATGTCAAAATGGTGGATTTTCAATGCCTCCAACAGCATATGGTGTTGAAACAACAAAACATACAAGGAGGTCAGCTTGTGTAATTCCTGGGCCACCCTTTCGTGGAATTTTGTCACCACCGGATACGTCTATTATATAGATTATGTAGTCAGCCAGTTCTCTACTGAAGTTGGCAGCTAAATTGTCTGCATCCACACAAATGAAGCTTGTTATTTTAACAACTAAGCCATTCAGTTGTGAAGATTGATAATGTAAATCCTCAACGTATCTTGTTTACTGTCAGTTTTTTACAATCACAATAAAATGTCTTGGTAGCTCCTCACTCATTGACATTAAAGTATTTTTGACCTAAAGTTAGTATTAGTTTAAATTGGACAAATTTCCTGATGATAATACTATATCAGTTTAAATTTGAAGCATTTAGTTATTAAGACTTTTTACAACTGTATAAAGTAAGGAAGGTACTTATATAAATTTTACCTCCCCCAGATTCACATAGAAGCATATCAGCTTTGAACAAGTTAGATAGCTCCTCAAGTGGCCCAAGATTAATGCTGATGTCTTCTCGAATAGCAGCATGAGGGCATCCTCCTGTCTCAACAGCACGTATCCTTTCCTCAGGAAGTGCTCCATTCTTCACCAAGAACTCACCATCCTCTTTTGTAAATATATCATTTGTCACCTATAATGCCATTTCAGAGGAAGAAAGTGAAGTTTTAGTCATACAACAAGACCCCTAGAAAATTGTTGCAGAGTTTTAATATTTATAGATTTCCCATTAGAAGTCAAACATACCTAGCAGTTTGTAGAAGTGAAAAATAATACTTGTAAAGAAAATTAGGAGAGCTCAGTCCTTTTTTAAGAATGTATGGAAATCAAACCTGCTCAGATAATTAGCCCCCAGCAGAACTAGGTAAAAATTAATCAACTGATAAGGTAACTGTCCTCATGCACTGGTTTTATCTAACTCTAATCTTTTAAAGATGGAAGACTGGTACTTTCTTGCAGAGAATAATAAAGAAGAACTCTACTCGATGAGTATGAGTTAAGCAAAAGGCTAGCTTAATCAATTTAGAGAAATAGAGAAGAATCGTGCTTCAGCATACATACATCCATTGACACAATAGTTTACTGCAAACCAGATAACTGGTTCAAGAGGACCCACAGGAAAAGAAGAAAGGATTAAAAAGAGAAAGGAAAACAGAGTTAGTAGACACACATACCGCAGCAAGGCTGTACTTATCCCTTAAAAATTTGCACAAAGCAAGCATCAAAGCTGTTTTCCTGCAACCCAAAAATGAAATTCTAAAAATATAACTTCAAAGAGTCAGCATTAAAAAATTTATTCAATAATCTTATGTTATTGAATGAGGTCAACATTAAAGTGGGAGTAATTTTAACAATAACAATGATTCTACTCTGTTCTGCTTAGTTCTCAATGTTACACTAGTGAAGAAAAGTAACTGATAAATTGTGCTCTATTATTCTGTATAAATTTTCTAGCAATTCACATATAAAATATCAAATATAAATTGGAAATGATTAAAGTATGATGAATTTTAGATGTCGTTTACTATCAGAATATAAAAAATTCTGTGGTCCTTATGATTTTCTGCCTTTTGCTCAATTCTTTTTTTATCTATCGTAATTACACTTAGTTCAGTCTGAATAGCTTGAACTAAGGAAGTGATACTCCAACAACTTTTTAAAAAAAAATTAACAAAAAAGTGTTAGCAATGTATTAAAAATAATCCTATATTTGCTACCAAACAAAGAGCTGCACTGATGCTAATTAAAAATTACTGTACAAAATTATGGTAAAAAAAGAAATACCCAATTCCCAACAGGACCGCCAATTTCAATTGCAAAAGTTTTTTCAATTTATTTTGTTTTCTTCATTTTCTTAGCCTTTTGTTTCTACGAGTTCCAAACACAGCTTAGAATACAGAAAGTTCTTGCTACTGTGGTTGATACAACTTCTTAGGATCTTGTAATACACACATGTAAATGCAAAATGAACAATTTGATATTATTCTTTGTGAAGAAAAAAGAATTGCATTTCAACTCTTATTAAGAAAAACGTATAGTAAATTACTTAAAAAGTATTAGTAGGTGTTATCAAAATTTGACTTTAGGTATTCCAGAAACATGAACAACCTCAAGTTCAACTCCTTATGTGGAATGGAGTGATATTAAGGCCCTGCTCGGCAATGACTTTTAAGGTAGACTTTAAATCCAAAAGTTACTTTTTAAACGAACAGTAAGGATTTTATAACGATTTATAATCCAAAAAAAAGAAAAGCAAGTACTACTTACTTTTGAAGAAGTCAAATTTTAAGTTAAAATAGGCTTATAATCTAAAAGTCACAAGTTGTTAAGAGATACCCGTCAATTCTAGCTACTTCACAAGTCAATTCTAGCTACTTCACAAATTGAATATCAAAAACATACACATGCATTCTACAGCATAAATTGATGCTGATTGAAATTAACAAGATTGAGTTAAATTAAGAGATACCCAGTTCCAACAGGACCACCAATACCAATTGTAAAAGCTCTTTCCTTAAAATCCCTGGTTAGAAGTGGGGGTGCCCTTCTTGTAAAGTAGCCAGGTGAATATATGGGTTCGTGTGAATGTGGAGCTAGACCATCGTGGCTATGGTACACCTTCCCATCTGGGCCCACCCATGATTCTGTTGAGTTCCCCTCAGATTTCCTGCTACATCAAAAACATTTAACTTTTAAAAGAACAAACTAAATGATAAAATTTGTGTTGCAAGTGAAAAAAGTGATGAAGATTACTCGTGGGTATGATGGTCATGGTGATGATGATCGTGGTCATGAGTATGGTTACGGTCATGGATATGATGATCTTCTGAAGTCATTTGAGTCTGGTCTGTGAAGTTTTCAAGTGAACTGTGAAGTATGAAAAGGGGTGAGAGAACAGTCAAATCTAATAAAAGAACTCTTATCGAAGATAATGACTATGTATTTACGAAAACACCCTTGTCCATTTTAGGATTACATATCATCTTCTTCCTTTTAAATTAAAATTAAATTTTTAACTTTTTTTAAGTTAAAAAGTTACAGTTTAATTTAGCAAAAAGGTTGTTCCCAAATACTTCAATGGTGAATTTTAACTTAAAACCAAAAAATTAAAATGAAAAATCAATTTGAACAGGCCCTTATTCTTTTTTTATTATTCTAACGTCTAAGTGTTCAAAATATAACCCTTTTTGACTCAAATTTGTTTGATATTTATAAATATAACAAATATTAAAACTATCATTGAATTATATTAAGAATTCCTAGGCTTTACTCTTTAGTACCACATACATCGACTTTATTTTCATACACATTTTTTTCCTCCTCTTTTTTTCCCTCTATTTTGGTTGGAGCGAAGAGCTGAGGGGCTAGATGACTAAAATATTCAATTTTCCAAAAGCACTCCTATTTAAAAAAAAATGAACAGATTCGCTGGCTCACATGAATGGATGATATGTGCTTATTATGCTGTTTTAAAGTAAGGAAAAAGCAATAGTGCACAAGCTTACAAACTCCTCTGTTTTTCTTTCTTATTTTTAACCATGTATTCAGGAGCTCTTACAATTTAAATGGGAATTTAACTACAGAAGACTCGATTTTAAATATCAATTAGAATTTTGTCTTCATATGTAATTCTCTATCAAGTTATCATTCCAACTCAATAGACATGGAAAATAAAAGTCTGGGAAAATGGATAGCATGAAAAAAAATTGAGAACTTCCAAAAATTTCAAAAATTTTGATGCATGCACTTCAATGAGGTAAGAAATATACAACAAATGTACAATAATTTTTCATAAACCATAAACATAAAGTTTATGCATCAAAACATTACATTACTCACAAAGGTACATTATTTTCTATTCCATAGAAGGTGAAATTATTTCATGTCAGCTGAAATAATTTCTTCAAAGGATTGCTCCTAGCAAAATAATTCCCTAGGGAATTGCTTTTCCTTGCTGTTTCAGTCAAGGCCTCCTTTTGGTTGTTCATCTGAGGAAGCACTTGATCAGAGGGTGTGACTGGTGCATCTCCTAATATCACTCCTTGCTTTTTCATGTACTCCCACTTGTCTTGTAAAAGATACAAGAATGTCATTATAGAGATTTCTGCAGTGAAAAGAATGATCCAAAGCTTTATACTTCTTGATGTTCTTTTATGGTATGCTTGTAAGCCTGTGTAGATGTTGATTACCACCACTATAGAAATTGTTGTTCCAAGTAACCAGTGGAAAAAGTACCATACACTTCTGCCTCTTTTTCCCCTAAAGAAAAGGAAAAGGTGAGGGAAATTTGATAATTTTGAGTTCCTCAACTAATATTCTTTTTCTCCTCTCATCCAAAGTGTAAAATTTCCCAAAATCTCAAATTTGCATATGGTTAATCTCCATTATGAGAAGGAAGGTTTATTTGCCTCCTGCCACCACCACCAGTCCACCCCCACCAAAGAAAAGGGGAGACTTCATATACTACCCTTTATCTGTTTTCCTTTCCCTTTTTCACATTGGTACCATACTACCATGAAATAATTTCTGTATTATATTTAGCTTTAAATTCACTTTTATCAGAAGAACCAGTTGGTGTATAAGTTTTACATATTCATAAACAAAGTATAAGATGAGTTATGACTTCATGGAGCTAAACTTTCACAAAGAGTTCTATGAAAATTTACTGGAATGATTACCTCCGGGGTCTGCGAAATCCGATAAAGGCTTGGAACCAAATGATACCATACAGTGCAAGACCAACTCTTTGGTGACAGTTGTTGAAAGAATTCTCAAATTTTTTGATAGACAGGATTGCTCCTGCAGTGGCAACAAGCACCGAAACCACCTTCTCCATCACACAACAATTTA
Organism: Centella asiatica; assembly: GCA_014636745.2. Lineage (NCBI taxonomy): Eukaryota > Viridiplantae > Streptophyta > Magnoliopsida > Apiales > Apiaceae > Centella > Centella asiatica. The sequence continues at coordinate 27,250,280 of CM025780.1, read as the reverse complement.
ACTTGGTAAATCGCATGACTTTGAAAACAAAAAAAAAAAAAAAGAATGATTATTGTAATCAGATAAGCTACAGTATTATGGCAAACGCCCATGACTAGAACTATCTGAAAAAACTGGTGGCTTCAGGTCCACCTGATATTGACTCGTTTTTACATACTAACGTAGAGGTTGAGGGTTCGAGTTGTAACAACAATACGCGGAACGAAAAAATAGAATGTAGGTTATCCCTCCCTCTAGACCTTTTTCCCCAAGTTCAGATATTAGTTGTGGCAGCAGCATGGAGAACGTAAGAATAGAATATAGGTTATCCCTCCCTCTAGACCTTTTTCCCTGAGTTCAGATACTACATTTGTAATAGCTAGGACTACGAAGAAAAAAAAAAAAGACTTCACTGAAAAAATAGATTTTTCTACTACTTGCTAAAGACTACCCGTACATTTTTATCATTTCATACAGTTCAGAATCACATGATCAGTTGATCACACTCTTTTTCCTATGAGACATGCTTATGGTTAAATTATCATGTTTATTGAACCTACCACAGGATTGTGGTCTCAATATAAAAAAAAGCTTAGCGGTGGTTCAAATGATTAATTACTTTAGTTTCTGTCTGCCATGATTGTAGTGAGCTGGAATAGTGTTGCACCCATTACAAAACTGTAAATAAGCACCATATGGTGAGCAGTGGGTACTAAATGACCAAAACTTGATGACAGTCATATCTTAAACTTATATCTATCTGTAAACTCTTTGCAAATTTGGGTAAAATCTGATACTTGTCTTGTTTCTAATGTCACGGTCTAGACAATAGCAATAACTTGATGATATAAAAATCCATGTTGATATCAATAGTCTGTGGCCGGAGAGACGATAGCATCGGGAATTGCACCATCGCAAGTTCATACAAAAACAGACACACCCACACATTGTAAAGAGAGAAAGAGAAAAAAATTATTAATGGGTGAGGAAGAGGAGGGGAAGAAGAAGAGGGTGGTGGTAGAATCACTGGGATGGCTTACGGAATCCACCATTATGCCGAAGAAACACCGCGCCATCTCCGGTGTCGGACCCTCCTCGATTCTCGAGCTCAAAGCCCAACTCTACAAATCTCAAGAAGAATCCAAACGTTTGGGCAAAGACTCACTTGGCTCCTCCTTCGATCACCTCGACGTTCATCGCGCCAAGAAGAAGATCACCGCCCACGAACCCTTCAACGCCAAGAACTCAGGCGTCGAAGCTCGTGATATCAAGTAACTCCTAGTTACTTTTAATTGAACTATTTCCTTGATGTGAAGTCAATTTTTCATGATCTAGGGTTTGTGGTTTTGGTAAATGATTAAAAAAAAATTTTCCCTTCGCTAGTAGCGAAAGGAAAAAAAATGGCTATTTTTTTTACTTTCCGTTAATTTTACTGATGAAAAGGTCACATTGGATTATTCGATCAACGGTTATAAATGGATTATTCGATCAACGGTTATAAATGTGTTAACTACGAAAAACTCCATAGCTAATGTTAGCTATGGATCGACCCATATATATATATATGATGGGAACCGATTCATGACTAACGTTAGCAATAAGAACTTTAGTAACTAACACATTTATAACCTTTGATCAGATAATTCAAGGGTCCAGATAAAACAATTAAAAAATATATATAACTTTTCCGCCAATAAACACTGACAGAAGACTTTTAACTTAGTTACGAAAATTTTGATTATGAATGCTTACTTAGTTATGAAAATTTTGATTACGAATGTTTTTATATATAGAGGAAGGGCATTTCCTCTGATGTTATTGTCGAAAGGCAGAATGTTGATTAACTAGTTACGAAATGTTTATACAGAAAAAAGACCATTTTTTTTATTGTTTAATCTTAACACTTGAATCATCTATTAACAATTTCAAACGTATTAATTACGAAAATCATGATAACTAACGTTGGCTACAAATTAGATCCATATATATACACTCTTGTTTTTCTTTAAAAAAATTAATCTGGAAAGTAACGTGGAAAAATATGATCTATCATGACGATAACCTAAAATTTTGACAAAGCCTATCCAAAATCGACAATAGGTGACAACCAACAAAATATAAAAAATCATGAATTTGATGATACTTCATTATCTTCTGTCATTTCATTTGTGTTCAAATTTGGGGCAGAATCCAAATTTATTGAAATCAATTTCAAACCAGAGACCGAACGAAGTAGAAAAGGAGAGGAGACAAGAGATAAAGAGCTAGATATGGAGAGGGAGTTATCGTGGAATAGAGAGGGATGGAGCCGATCTATTTTCTCTGGTTTTCCTCACGGTTTTGGAAGGAATTTGATTTTCCTCGATTTTAAGGCGTAAACCACATCATTTCTTTTCCTATTCCATTTCTTTTCTTTTTCTCACCCTTTTCCGTACTTGCGAAATGCAGAATTTCTATTTATTCCGAATTTTCTTTTCTTTTTCCTTCGGTTTTCTCCGTTCCAAATAGACCCTATGTCTCGTTGGAAGGGGAAAATAGTTTTGAAAAAGAAAAAGGAGAAGAAGAAGAGGAGTAGGACCTACATTCTAATTAATTATGTGCATATTTCAAAAGTTAGAAAAACATTTTAAGCAAAAGGTTCACATGTTCCTTTTATTTTTATATGTAATTTTTTTATATTTATTATTACTGTAATGCATATGTTATAAATATTTAATGAATATTGTATGTGACCGACATGAGTTTCTTCTTGTTGCCCAAACATGGATCCAAACTCCACAAAAAATGGGAAGAAAAAAAAATTATCGTGTGTGTCTAAAAGTTTAGTTGCGGTTAGAGGACCAATCAAACTTACGTAAATGGCTAGTGCTAAAAGTACAAACTTAATTTGTTGAATGAAATGAAATAGAGAATGAGTTTTATACATAATTTCATTTTATTTCATTTAAACAAATCAAAATGCACATGTTAATTTTATTTTATTTTTTTATTTGTATGCTTTTGAATTGTAATCGCGATTCTCGAGTTAGTCTATTTGTTATCTAAGTGTTTTTATACCATTTTAACAATGTATATAATTTTTCGATACTTCGCTCTGATTACTTGAGTAGACAGAAAATAAATGAATTTTGAAAAAATATGTATGTCAATTCATCAGATTCCGTTATGATTTCGTTCAATTTTGTTAAACCCTAGTGAGACATGATTATTTTAACCTTATAAATTGGAGTCGGGTATGAATTTACTCTCTTACCTCACCTTACTCGTATCTCTAACTTGGTTATGTATAAAATATAATTTATATTAAATTTAAAAGATTTTATAAGAGAAAAATATTTTTTAAAAAAATAAAAAATAAATTAAATAATTATTTTTAAAAAAATGATATAAATTCGGAGTAACATATCGAGGTGGGATAGATTTAGATTAAATTTTAACGGAGCAAGATAAATTTAAGAAATTTTACAGTTTTAACTGATAGGTTTTGGAGAATGCTCCTCCCTTTTATATATGTTTTGTTGTTATGCCTAGAAAAAAAGTGAATGTATAAAAGCATATGAGAAGAAAAAAAACGAGTTTCCTTGTATCTCTCATCCTCGTATACGTTTTAGTGTTTTACTATTATTTTCTAGTAAAATTCCTATTATTTTAAAATTTTATTCTAACTTTCTCTTTCTCTCTCTAGTAAGAATTTTTGTTTTATTATATATGCAACTACTGCCTAAAATAAACTTAGTAAACGGTTGGGTCGGGCAGTGGACCGTCTAGGCCTAACCAAAAACGGGTGGGCTAAAAAATACCAAGATTTATATGGGCTACCAAGACGGGTGAGCTAGCCAGGCCCACAGGCTTTCTGTGATTAAAATATTACTAGTTTTATAAATATTTTAAATTTTAAATAATATTTTTAAAAATAAAAAAATATAACATTTAAAATTTAAATGACTTGAACTATTTTTTAAGACAATGTCATAACTTAAAATGCATGAATAAGTGCATTCTTTTTATAATTTTAATTATAATACAGAAATATAATTTTTATCAGTACTATATGTGTGCAATTCATAATTGTATTATGTATTTTTATATTTATATTTTGTAATAATGTTATTTTAATTAAAGTGGTGGGATATTATATATATATATATATATATATATATAATATTTAAGTAAATATTTTACTAAGTTGGTGTGCATAAATAACAATGAATTAATATTTATTTACAAAAAAGATCACATAATATGTATTAAAATTTTAATATAAATATTTAAGCCGGTGGGTCGGGACGAAACATGTGGGCCAAAAATGAGTCGGGCCAAAAATGGCCCAAACTTATTTGGGCTACAATTCTTAAGCCCACGACCCTTATTTTCTAGGTGAGCCTAAACTATATTTTGTCAAATTTATCTTACAACTCACGTATACACTCACAGACTCGTCCATTAATTTATCTTACATGGTTTCTTTTATTAACCTGCAAAGTTTAAAACTCAGACCTGCTCGATTTTTTCAGAAGCGGTAATCGATGACCAGTGACACCAACAGTTAGGTCCTCATAAAATTTAACTTATACTAGTTTTTATGTTTGTGCATAGTACAAATATTTTTATTTTTTTAGGTAATATTAGAAAATTATAATTTTTTAGATTTTTTAATATTTTTATATATGTAATTATATATGTAAAGTAATGTTTTTTTTAAGTTATGAACCCGTTCAAAATAAAAAGTTAAATAGTATTTTTTTTCTAAACATGAAAGTAGAAACCTATTCAAAGTCGAACTAAATAGTATTTGATTTTGAGTTAATTAAAATTGCCTTTAGCTACTAATAATCAAATTGACTGATTCAATAATTGACTCAGTAAAATCGATTATATCCCTTAAGTATAGTTTTTCAATTAATATATAGTAATAGATAAATAGGTTGTAGCTAAATAATATATATTAGTAGAGAAGTTCGTGCATAACACGTGTTGTTTTATTATTTTTTATATTTTGATAGTTTTTCTATTTTTAATGTTTTAATATAATTTTTTTGTTGTTAACCTTTTCATGTTTTATAAATTATTTTTATGTATTATTATTATATTATTTTATAATTATAAAAGTAGTATGAATTGATGTAATATTCTATTCACATATTTATTTCTCGATTAACTAAAATAAACAATAATACGAATTAATGTAAATGTTTTCAATATAATAAGGAGACTTAGACATAACAATGGAGTCCTTGTTGTAATTAGAGTTATGAAAGGAACACTTAATCTAATTAAAAAAAAAACATTAAAGACTCCTCTCAATCGTGCTTAGACATAACAGTGAAGTACTTGTTGTAATTAGAATTATGAAAGGAACATTTATTCTAATTAAAAAAGAAACATTAAAAACTCCTCTCAAACGTGCTTATTTCTTGTGAATTAATATATAATACTAGTAAAGAACTCCGTGCACAACAAGGATTTATTATTATTATTTTTTAGTATTTTGATAGTTTTTTAATTATTAATGTTTTAATATAATTTTTCTTTTATTGGTAGCAATTTCATGTTTTACAAATTATATTTAGGTATTATTATTGTATTATATTACAATTGGAATGTTATAGCAATAGAAATTGATGTAATATTCTACTCATATATTTATTTCTCAATTAATTAAAATCAACATTTTATGTTTTGTATGTTTTATTATTATCATTGTTATAAGTAAGTCGAGAAAAAATTAAAAAATTATTATTAAAATATTAATAATTTATCAAAAGTTATATCTTATATATGACACATGTTTCACACATCCATATTTTGTATTATTATATAGGAGAAAATAAAATAAAATTTTATTACTTGACTTGTATTTTATATATGACTTAATTTGCTTAATTTATGCAAAACATTATATATAATGATATTGTACATGACTATTACATAATTATCCTAATTTTGTCTTTTTTTTAATACCAAAATTTGGAGAAATTTATTACTCTATATTTCAATCAATTTAATAATTTTAATATTATTTTTCAAGTCGCTTGATTAGCTATTGCTTATAAATATTATAAACTCTATATTAAATTGACAAAATAATTTTTTTAATCAATGCATATTACATATAACTTTATATTCAGAAATTTGTATTATAATAATTTATTCTATTGTTGTAGATTTGATAGATGACAAATTTTATTATAATTTGATTAATTTTAATCGATCAATTATGGTAGATTACATGATTATTTTTTATTATTAAATTGGTTATAATTATTTTTATTAAACAAGTATAATTAGTGATTAAGATTATAATTAATTTGATTGTAATTATTTCATTATGGATTATTTTTACTCAGTTGTATGATTCTTCTCTTTTTAAATTGATTAAATTATTATTACTATTATTTATAATATTTATTTTACAAAATTTGGAAGCAGTTTTTGGTTTTATTTGTGAGAATAATTATTTTCAATATAATTAAAGAGACTTAAACATAAAAGGTGAAATCTTTATTGTAATTAGAGTTAAAAAAGGAATACTAAAGAATCCGATTAAGAGATAAATATTAAAAAAGCACTCTTGAGCATATTTTTTTTTTCAAATTAATATATAATAAATGGATGTAGTACAAGCAAAAATATGTGAATATTAAACAAAATAAAACTGTGAAGGATATATCGTCTGGCAGACCTACATATGGTCGAGTGGGATCAGCTGACCCCACAAAACTTCTACTTATTAAGGCTATAATTAGTATTTTTCAAGTTGAGATTAGAGAAAAATGTATAGAAAGATATTAGATCCCAACAAATAGAGTATTAGGGGCTTTAGATATATTACCCTCGTTTTAAAATTAGTGTCATTTGAATTGTTTGAGTTAAATCATGATATATTGAATTTTGATAGTAATATTAATTTAGTTAATATAATTATTATAATTTTATAACATGATAAAAAAGACTTTAATTACAACCTTAATTGCTTACAATATTTATTATATTTTAAAAAATTAATCTTAAAATTCAATGTACTAGTTATCTCTAATTTTAAAAAGGATGAATAACATAATGAAAGTTATGGAGTATTTATTTGGTTATAATCAAATTCTAATATCTCATTTTTGTTGAATAAGAAAGTATTTTCTGAACTTTTTTAGTTTTTTAAAGTTAATTTTCAAATTGGAAAGGCATTAAAATTATTAAAAAAAAAACAATCTCCAGATAATTTAATATTGCATCCATGACATTAACAAAAAAAAATTGTAAAAATTGTTGAGCTGCCAACAACATTTTACATATTTTATCATATAGATTGAATGATAGAGTCAAGAGTCAAGACACAACCTCGCTCAACAAGTTATCTCGTTATTCCCGGGAAAACAAGAAACTGACAAAACCTCAAATAACATTATTTCGTTTCTTTCAATACAATGTTGATGATACATGCTATTTATATTACGTAAGAACTAGACAACCAACATGCCTCACGGAAGAAAATTGATAAAAAGACTTGGAAGCTTCTTTGTGCTCATCGCATATTTGTCAATGTTCAAGGAATTTCACCTTGGTGGTACTTATGCAGAAATAATATTTATTGACACACGTATTTTTAAGTGATATTTTGTGTATATTAAATATTTTATATAATTTTAACTTTTTATTTATATAAAATTTTGATTAAAATATTTGTAATTTTTATTTTTCACTAAATAAAATAAATTATTTGATTTGTACTAAAAAATCATTTAAAAATACGTGCGATAACAATTATTTTTGGAGAGAATGAGTATATATTTTTCTATTTCACGGCAATAACATGATGATGATCTTGCTAGATATAGATCTGTTTGTTTCAAGTTAAAAGATATAAATTTTAAATTCTGATAACATAATTTATATTATAAAAATTTTAAAATTTAAGCTGAACTAAATAGAGACATAAAATCAATAAAAAAATAGTGAATAATTTGAAACGGTGAATTTTTAAGTCAAGAAGGGGGTGAATATCCTAGCTACTTCCACATTTCTGGCACTAAATAGGAAAAACACAAGTTTAGCCTCATCCAATATACTCATATATTGGCATATATCCCTCAAATTTTCTTTAACACTCAATATGAGATGGCCCCTAAACTAGTGGCAACTAATATTTCTACACGATAATTGATACTTTTTATCTTTAATTTTCTCTTGTAAGTCATATATGGAACCCATACTTATGCAAGTAAAAATATGTCCAAGAAAAATAATTATTTTATAAAAAAAATAAGTGTAATAAAATCAAGACAAGATGGATGAAATATGGTATAATCATTTTAAGGGGCAGTGTTAAAGATTTAAAGTAGTGGGCATGGTGGAATTCCACCAACTCTATTTTCTTTTCCCCAAACCAAAAGTACTGCAAAGGGTTCCAATTAGTTAAACTCTATTCAAGATATAAAACTATGATTACCAAGGAACTTTTCTTCTAAAAAAACCATCTTTCCAGCCTCTTTTCATCAAGATTAGGCTTTAACACCAAGTATTCTTGGATCACAGCACCACATATTGAGGAGATTTTGTCATATTAATATTTTAATACCCATTACAGAAACTAAAATATTAACATCAATTGTTCCAAAGATGGAGATGTTCAGTCTCCAAAATAAGGTCCAAAATGAATATTTTTTAAATAACATGCTAGAATTTTTAGGCCTTGGATTCCATTTTTCTATGTCAAAAGAGCTTTCATATTGATTAGTTGAAGCTGGTCCCTAAGTAGGCCTTCTCACTTCACTTTTGATCCTATAATTAAGGAAACCTGTAGAAAATTGAATCCCATTTTTCATAGTTGTTACAAAGTTTTGAAAAATCAAATAAATGATTGACTTCTATTTCATTTTCCAACTATTTAAAAATACCCTTTTCTTTCATTCTTTTTTTTTTGTTGGTTACATGTTAACATACACTGGTACACATAATTTCTGATTTAAAAAACTTAGAGCTCTCTACATGTTACAAGATTCAAAAATGGCATACTTTTTGCACATTTCTATAGCCAAAAGTGAAGTGTTCCTTCAAATTGTGACAATGAGCTGCATATGTATCCTGGACATGGTGTAACAAGTATGCTCTAATCATAAACCAATTAGCTGGCTCAAAAAGAGAATGTCAGATTGATCTTTGTTAGTTAATAATATTCATCTAGACACCACCAAAACATAATTATTATCAGCAAGCTGCTCATAGGTTACTGCAACATCTTGTGTTGTTGATGACGGTCCATTTTTAACACTTTCCTTCTGCTTTCCTTCTAATCTAATTCATTTGCAACATTTTTCTTTTTAGATGTTTGATTCATTTGAAAAATTGCTATTTGCGTGTGACTTACAGTAAATGTTAGAAGGGTAATCTGAATAAATTAAATAATCAATTTTTATTTCAAAGTCCTTTTTGTTTGAGCCAGTTAAAGCCAATTAAAATATGAGCTAATTCCAAGAATTTTGTTAGTCGCATCACGTGGTGATGTTTTTGTAGTGGGAGAAGAAACATAAATGAGCATACTTTTGCTTAAGTTATTTTTCCATTGACAAATGGCCTAAAAATTGAGGCTTATGGTTTAAGCAATATTTCTAAAAACAGTACTCCGTATTAATCAAGTATTAACACTCTGGCAAGACATACATACTGATGTCCCAAAGTTGTAATCAAAAGTTAGAGCTACCACCAAGTGTGTATCATTATCATCATCATGGTATAAGAATCTATTAAGTCTTTTGCTTCTTTCATTCACTACTTGTGTTTTAAGCAAACACACTATATAACATAGTTTGTGTACCACAAACTTTTGCAATTTGTAGGATTGTGATAATTGAACATGGGTAATGAGATGGGAAACAACAATGTTTCAGGGTTACAAGGTAACATTTGTTCTTTTGGAACAGTTCTAGTACTTATATTTTAAAGTTCTTTTGGTGCATTTTGTTTATACATAGACATCTTAGTTCCTTTGCTGTATTTTTCTAATGCAGAAGAAGAGAAGACAAGATCTCAGCATGCAGCAGAAACATTATCCGAGGATGTCGTTCGTGCTGATGATGTAATGAAGGGAGAGAATCATACAAAAACTGAAGTTGAAGGCAAAGATTTTCGTGAAAAACAGAGTTTGGATGAAAAGGGTTGGTAAATCTTTCATTTTAAAAAAAATTATATTTTCTCTCTTTTCATCTGATCAATATCATTTCTTTATGCTCATGTAGAGAATATTGGAGGAGATGATATGGATGATAAAAACTGTCATGAAGTAATGTTTTCTTCTGGCAACCCCATGGGAGCTGGAGATTCTCATGTGGAAAAGGAGACTTTTGTAGAAAATGGTTAGATATAGACAGAGTACTAATCTTTTAAAGTTGCGAAATTTGCATCTGTTATCACTCTCCTTTGTTTACATGTTGTGGATTTTTCCTGCAGAGCAAAATGATACCGAGCTCAAGACTCCTCAATCTGTGGAAATTCCAGTAGAAGCAAAGGATGCAGCTAGTCATGGCAGTAGAGTCCAAATTTTTGGTTCATCTGACAACGAATGTGACGAAGATGCAGAGAATTATAAGAAGCAAATATTGGATGGGAGCTCCATAGGAACAAATGAGGATTATATTCAGAAACAAATGCCCGTGATAGAAGGTTAACTCACTGATACCTTCAATACTAATGGTAGTCATTTTTTTTCCGGTCTTTTCCTTTGATATTCAATTATCTCAACTAATCCAGACCGCAATTCTATCAAGCCCTTCCGGGAAGTACTCCCAACATATTCTTTACATTTCCGGGGCTTAAAATTGAGCTTCTGGTTAAATGAACTCAAACGCTTTTTACTTAAACTCAATACTAATAGTAGTCATTTTTCTCCATATGTTATAAGTAGTTATAGTGCATTCAATGTATATTGTGAAATTTAGTAGGAGTGTTATATCTAAACAAACTCAATATGAACCCTATAACAACTCGTTTAACTTGATGTGCTAAACTTGAAACAGAAAATACTGAGTCAAGTAATTCGAACTCAAGATCTGAATCACATGAAGTCGATCCCAGATGTGGTCAACATGAAATGGTTCATGCTGTACAAGTTGCAGACGGCAGCACTATATCCAGTGAGGAATTAGTAGCATCAAGTTCATCCCAAGCTGAGAATGGTGACTTGGTAAGGAATGAAATGACAGAAAAGATGGATATATCTGTTGTTTCGGATAATGATGAACAAACAACAGCGGAAACAATGGATAGTTTGTTTGTGGAAAGTCAAGCATCTGAAGAAGAAAGCTTGTTGGATAGGACAACCTTTGAAGGTACATATGCAGTTTCATGTCCTGAAGAGGTTGAAAATAGTATGCGAAACGAGTGTAATAGAGAGTCACCTCTAGAAGCCTCAAAGTCATTACCAGGGGCCTCGGAATCACCAGTAGAAGCCTCAGAGTTACTAATGGAATCCTCAGAATCACAAATGGAAGCTTTTTCAGAAATTAATTCCATGAATTATTCTGAAGAAGTTTCCGAAGAAGAAAGCAAAAGTGCAGGCCTTGTAATTGAATTGATTAAGAGTGAGAAGGAAAAGGGAGAAAACAAGTTTGGTAGCTGCCAAACTCCATCTTCTCGAGAGAGAGAGACAAATTTTGAGAGCAATGAGTGTAATGTATCTCAGTCTATCGAATTTGATTGCAGGAAAAATGAAAAGGGCAGTGAGATTAGCTCTGGTATCGAGGAGAGTAGTCGAGTTGAGGAATGTAAAGCAATCAGCAATGATGCTCAAGTTGGCTGTGTTCATCAGATCCTCGAGCCCAGTTTTAAAGAAAAACCGAAAATGGAAAACAGCATGCTTCTTACTGAAGAAATCAAATCTGTAAGTGAGTCAGAAAGTGGAGAAAACAAGTGTGATCGCAACCAAACTGAGTACTATGACAAGGCAGTGAAAGATTTCAAGACTGATAATTTCGATTCCTCCCAGTTAGCAGAGTTAAGTATTGAGTCCGATTTTAATACGAGTGAAGAAAAGGATACTGCGGTTGAGTTTTATTCTAGTTCCAACATCGGAGAGAATTGTCAGTTTGAGGAGTTCGACTACAAGAATGATGAAGATAGAGCAAAAGAGGATGTTAGAGATAAGGGTCTAGATTCACATTCTTTGCCTTATTCAACTACACAACCTCAAGATTTTCCCCAACAGGTTCTTGATTCTGAGGCCGCTGAGCAGAATAGAAATGAGCCAATTGTAGAGTCAAAACAACAGAGTTGTTCTGAGTTCTTTATAATCAATGAGGGCTTCAATATGAACCCCAGTGATGAAATCACAAAAAGGATGCTGGCAGCACCTGACACTGTACTTTCGCGGAACGTTCAAACAACCTCAGAGATGATTGCAGAAACTGAAACTCCATCTGTTTTGTATGATGAGCAAAGTGCAAAAGCTCAAGAAAGTGTCGAAAAGCTTTTTACAGAATCAAGTTCAGGAGACAAAAGTACCCATATTGAGTTCAGAAAGTCTCCAAGTTTCCATTTTGATCTCTCAATTGAGGCAAGGTCCGAAGAGTCTGATCAAACTCCTCTACTTTGCCTTGATAAGACTGCAGCCAGAAGCTTATCAAGTAGAGGAGATGCAAGATATGAAGAAGTGTCAGTAGAAGAGAAGACGATAAGGATGGAAAGAAGCGATTCTGAGAAGCCAAGTACTCCTTTTCTAAGCTTCTTGAAGAACAAAGAAAATGCAGAAGTTTTAGCAACTGAGAAACAAGAGAGCAATGCAGCAGATAAGAAGCCAATGAAGAATTCTTGGACAGTCGTACATAAGGCTTACGCGTTAACATCACAACGAGGCAATGCTGGGAAACGCAAGCCAAAATCTTCAATCTTCACAAACTGCATTTGTTGTGGAACTCCGAACTCTTAGACCCCCCACACATCCCATGAGTCCGACTTTGCTGTTCCAAAAAATGCTCCATCTGATATGTGCCCGTTTGGTTACTATTCTTTCTTTGGTTTGGTTTGGATTGGTTTCGTTTGGTTTGGTTTCTTCTACTAATATGAGATTTTCTGGAATGGGGTAAAAAGAAGAGAAACAATATATGGAGTGTGGTAGCAGATTCTTACTCTTCTTTAACCAGAAGAAAATATGATGATGTTACTAAATTATAATATTCATGTGTTTGTACTGGTCTAATTCTCTGTTTACTGATTTTCATCTGCAAAATGTATATTTATTTCATGGTTTGACGAATTTTACAAGATGTCTTAATTGTTACAAGATGTCTTTATAAACAATAATTTAATAAATTATAATTCTGCAAAAGGTTCGAATTTAATAATTTAATAAATTATAATTCTTAATTGTTACAAGATGTCTTTATAAAACAATAATACCATGTACATGTAGTAACTTGTCTCGTTTAAATTAAAACGATTTAATTAGTGAGACAATAAAAATGGCATTCCATGGTCGTCGGAGTTGATAGAGCAGCCGCTTCCTCTCTCTCTCGCTAATGTTTATTGCTATAATATTTTAATATGCAAAATATAATTAAACTACTCACAAATAAATTGAATAAGTAACATTACATTTATATTTTACGCGCTTAACTTATTAAACATTAAATAAAATTTTTGTATATATTTCATTTTTATATTAAATTCAAATCAAATTGATTAATTTTTGAATTAAATTCGAATAAATCGTGTTAGATTTTATTTATATCCGATTAACAGACGTAAAATCACAAGATGACTGCAAATGACACTAACCTTTTCTTATCACTAAACACGTACATAACCAGTCATAAAAATAATAAGTACTAAATTATTTTGAATTAAACAAAAAATACAAAGAATTAATAATTTTTAACTATAATATGATAATTAATCTTCAATAACATAAATTTAACTTCTATCCAAAAGTCAACAATTCAACATCATCTTTACGAACTCCTCGTAGTTGACTTGACCATCACCGTCCAAATCGGCTTCATTAATCATCTGCTCCAACTCATCATTGGTTAATTTCTCACCTAGATTTATCATCACGTACCTCAACTGCACAAGATCTTAGCCTATTAATGTTGTAATGTGAATACAATTCTTTTAGCATGTAATTAAATACTTATATTTAGATAATTTTGTGTATATATAAATTAATTACCTCAGTAGGTGATATATAGCCATTTTGATCCTTATCAAAGACATTGAAAGCTTCTTTGAGTTCCTCCTCTACGTCAGTTTCCTGTCAGAAAATGATATTTTTTTAATTTTTATTTTTAAAAAAATGAGTAGTTTAGATAGTACTCTTACAAATTATAATATTGTTTAACAATAAATATATCACTTGTTGTAAATTTTTATATGTACTCCCTCAATTCCTTAAAAATCAGAATAATATTTGTTTAAAAAAAAGTAATATTTGCATAATTTTTTCATTATAATACTATATTTTTTAAAATTAATCATTACAATCTTCTGATTTATCTTTAAATGCACATTCATAACAAATTTAATGTAAAAAACTTATTATTAGTACATACACATTTCAGTCAAATATATAAAATTAATATTTGTCAAAAATTCAGATGTTGATCTTTTTGTGAAACAGACAGAATATTTAATTTCAAAAAAAAAGAAGGAACCTTCATATTTTTGGTCATAAGGTTCAAGAAGTCGACAAAGTCAATAGTACCATCTCCATCGGCATCGACTTCATTAATCATATCATGAAGATGTTCCTCGGACGGATTTTGATCTAACGACCTTATCACCGTAGCCAACTCTTCTATAGTAATGCATCCTGTTTTGTAGTTTAAACAACTAATTTCTCATTAGCATAAACCCTAAAAATTTATTTTCTACCTATAAATATATAGTTTTTTTTTGTTGTTGTTACGTAGGAGTTTAGGAATTCATTATGTAAAAGCTCATGCGTGCACTTTAGACAAATGTACATTTAACTATCTTGTTAGTATTTTTATGTAGCATGCAAACTTTGAAACCCAAATTCAGATCTTTGCAGTGGAAGAAGAAGTGGTCCATGACTATCTTGACAGATGCCACTTCAACGACACCTTTTAAAATTAAAACATATTAACTTTTGTTATATTCTATAGTGAAAACTAGTACAATATTATCTCGATTGCATCATGTGAAAGTGAAAGAGTTGTTACAATAATTTTATGAATCATATGTACAATAAGTGCTTCCCATAAGCATTACCACGGGAAAGGTATCAGAGAGATCGAATATACAGACACAACCATATATGTAGAATTCATAGCATGCATATATCATTTATATATGTGGAGAGAGAGAGAGAGAGAGAGAGAGCTAGTAATGCTTACCATCTCCATCCTTGTCAAAGAGAGAGAATGCTTCTTGAAACTCAACAATCTGTTCCTCGTTTAGTAAACCTGCCATAGTTGATTTTGTGTGACTTCTTAAGAGAAAAAAAAAAAAAATTAAGTAAGAATCGGCTTTAGGTTCAAACAATAAATAGAGAGGGGGATAAAAATGTTTAGATTCCACTCGTAAAATTCTAAAGTGGTTATGAGGGCCCTATTAATTGAATGCTTTTCTTTCTCTCTATACATTAATTCTAAAGATAAAGTATTATACTCATTTCTTCTATTTTTATTTTTATTTATTCCAAATTATTTGTTTTATTTTTATTTCAATAATTTTACTCTTTATTATATTTTTCTAATATCACCCTCATTTATGAATTAAAATTTATTGTTGAGTGCATTAATCGTATTATTAGATAATGTATTAGTTAAATTAATAGTAACTTTTTCAAAACAATAGATAAAAATTAATATGGGTATTTTAAAATATTTTATCTTTTCTTAATAACCCTATAAAATCAAATAATAACAAATAAATATGGACAGAAGAAGCACAGAAATTATATAATTAAGAAAATAGAGCCAAACAAAGCTTGAGGCCGGCCGGGTGTGGGTTGTCAAACCTAAATACCTCCTCAGTTAATGATCAACAGTCCAAGAATTTTAACGATAGCTATATATATATATATATAATTTTGTGTATGTGTGTCTGTGGTGTGGGGAAAGGTGGGGGCGGGCGTGGACGTTTGTTGGTATTGCAATCTAATTCAAGCTCATAATGAATCAATTTAATGAATTTATGCACACAAATTAAATTATAAAAACAACTCAAGATTATATACATAAAGACGAGAAAAATGGTTGGTTCCACTGAAAAGAGAGAAATACTCCCTCCTTTTAAAAAAAATAGCAACATTTCAGAATAAAATTTGTTCCAAAAAATTAATAATATTTATATATTTTATTCATTATAATGTCATATATTTCGAAAATTATTATTACAATCATTTTATATGATCTTTAATTAATATTCATAATAAATTTAATGAGAAAAATTTATTATTGTTACATGTAATTCTTAGTCAAATATACAAAATTAAAAATCGTCAAAACTTCAAATATTACTCGTTTTGTAGATTGTTACATATAATTCTTAGTCAAATATACAAAATTAAAAATCGTCAAAATTTCAAATATTACTCGTTTTGTAAAACTGAGGAAGTAGAATAATAAAAATATCCACATATAAAATTTTAATTTTGATTTTTTGGTAAGTTAATTTATGTCCCCAGATATACTCCGACCACGTAACTACCTGATGGCATATGAAAATAAATTGGTTACTGGTAGTGGTTAGGGCTTATTAGGGGTTGTAGAGCCCCTTTCGTCGAAGAATCGTGTAGATATCCAAATTAATGAGCACTAGTTATTTTTTTTATTTTTGTTACAAAAAATTTAAAGTGCTAAGAGGTTATCCGATCTAATTTCTAAGACATGTTACGCACCCTAATGATATCAATAAATTATTTATTAAATAAGATAATTAACAAAATTTAAAATTTTAATTTACTGTAAATCAATATTTCGTCGACATGAGCCGTTAATTTTTCATATAAGATTTCCCTTTTGAGTGTGGGACGGCTAAGACCTTGACTTTTAAATATTCGTTACTTGGTTAGATTCAAATGCTATACAACCAAGAAAATCAATTAATAAGTTAAACAACAATAGCGAAGAACAGCTGTAAGGTTTAATTAGTGGAGGAGGCATGTTATTAGGGTCAACAATTTTTGTAGGACACCCTGTGGTAGTCCTCCCTACGTACATTCATTTCACACATGAAAATTTTATAGTTTAAATTTGAAGTGAATTTTTTTTATTCATAATAATTTGGAAGCATTAAAACAATATGAAATATATTCTTAAATATAAGTATTTTTAACTCTTTTAAACAAATTCATATTATAAATGAAATTAAAATTAGATGTCAACCTAATTTTGGAAAAGGAGTAATTCATTTATTTGAGTAATATATATTGGCACCGCTTCAATTTATATTTGGATAATATAACTATAAAGTAGCAGATAATTACATTTATGTTGTACAATATCATATACGAAGTATATACAATTGACATTTGATATAAAAATTCTCTCATAATTTAATTGATTTATTTAAGCGTGAGGCCATCATATGAACTTTTATACACTGGAGAAGGCACCGGCCATATGGCCGTGTAGGGAGGTGTGTACTTTCTGTACTTTTGCTACCCAAACTATTTATTACTCTGCCTCCTGTTTATTTAATTTTATTATTTTTCATTTCTTTATTTTTGAATAAAAATAAATTTTAATTAGGATTTCTTGCTGTCTTGCAGGAGATCACAATGGTGCCTAACATTGTTTTACAATTTTTTATTTTAAAAAAACAAAGAATTCTAGACGAGTCCAACCTATGTGGCACGTGCAACTAGGTTCCATTTTGCTTGATGTTTCACTCACTTTATTTTTATATTTATGGAACAGTCAACAAGACTGAAATATATTAAACCAAGCAATTAGAAATTACAAAAGTGAACAACTTTTAAAAACTTCTATTTTTTATATTTTAAATGCGTATACAACTATTTTATATATTAAATTATATCGATATCTATTTATTAATTTACTTAAGAAATTTGTTTTTTCCACTATTATTATTATCTGTTAGTAATTTTAAATAATTAATTTAGATTAGTATCTATTAATCATTAATAATTATTCTGTTGTTTTACTACTAAAATAAATAATTTATAGTGATCGAACTCAAAAATTCGACTCAATTCAACTAATTATAATTATCGATTTATGTTCAACTTAATTTTAACTCGTTTATTGGGATGTGAGGAATTTTGTAGATGTAAAATCTCTTAATTGACATACGAAATTAGGACATACGAAAGATCTGTGACTTTGATCCGAAAAAGTGTATGTATGCACGCTGCAATTGATTCTTGACAAGTCCAAGTATAATTTTAGTTGCTATTTGGCTATATTATGCATGCATGTGTTGATTTGTTTCCCTCCTACATTAAGATTACGTTTGATTTGGCTAAATTGAATGAAATGATATTGAAACGGTGGATAAAAAAATATATATAAAAGGGCGGATAAGAAAAAAAAAATAGAAATGAAAGACAATAATCAAAAAATTATAAGAGGGTGAGAAAATGAAAAAACAGTGAATTTAATATAAAATTTTGGTTATTATAAATTAAACAAATTCCACCTAGGAGTGGTTTTAAAAATACATATAATTTTATGGAAATAAATGAAATAACTAATAAACTTTACACGTAAATAATTTAACAAATAATATAAAATTTATTTGATTTTTATGTCATTGAGTTTTATCAAATCAAATGCTTCATTAAATTTTTGAGTTGAATGTCTTGAAATTGTTAATACCCTTCAAATTGATAATGTTGAATCAGTGTATATGACCAGGATTAACAACTGTTAACTGATGATCATTGATTCTGAAAATACATGGATCGGTTCACACGAAATGGCACTCCCTCTCATTAAAAATAGAATAATATTTGAAAATGAAATTTATTTCTAAAAAAAAAATATTTGTATTTTTTTTTATTATTATGATGACATATTTACTAAAATTTATAATTATAATCTTTTTATCGTATTATTAATTGAATATTTATAATAAATTTTATTAAAAACTTATTATTATTTGAATATATAACTATTAACCAAACATACAATATTAATATCTGTTAAAAACTCAAATTTTGTGCAATTTAGCTTTCTTAGTACTTGTAGTAAATTTCCCAAAATATGTCTGTATTTTAGGGAATAAATTTGAAAATTTTAACAAAATACCTACCCTAGCAAAATAATTATTTTTTGGGACAGACTTGAACATTGATTTCTTAAAACTGAAAAATTCTATATAGCATTCCCTTCCTTGAAAAATATCAAAATATTCTTTGGAACCCACATATTTTTTAATCTTTATTAATATATATATATATATATATAAATGTATTATGTAACTGAAGTGTAACCGCTATGCTCCAATTCTCAATCTCTCAATTTATCGAATTGGGAAGTCGTTCTATACAGATTTTTTTCTTTCTTTAACAACGAGCTTCACGAGTTGATTCTTGTACAGCCCACCGGCCCACCCGTTGGCATTCATCCAAACACCAGCTGAAGGATAGCATTATGACTTTAAATGAAATATACAAACCTATGCAATTTCAATTAAAAAATACGTAGTAATTATTACATTTTCGCAACATATGACAAAACTATCAATAACAAGTTTTATTATATTTGAGACTCTCGTTACTGATAGTGTTAAAACTTATAACAATTAAAATGCATCTCTTAATTTGAAACAGATGTAATATTGAATAGAATAACTTGAATTAAATTTTTTATCTATTTCAGTAAAAGAAAATGCCAATAATATATAAATTTCTAAAGAAATTAGAGTTCTCAATGCACATAAAAAATTCGCAATCATGAGCATCGTTTCGCAAGTTAAAGATTGTAATTATTTCAGTAAAGCAATAATTTTACAATGTTGAAGATAGATAGATAGGAAAAATATAAGCTTTTGGGAAAGGAAAATTACCTCCTCTGCAGAATAGGGGAAGTAACATAAAAAGAAATAAACCAAAAGGCAAAATTCAAAAACTGAAAAATTAAATGGACAGAATCATGCTTAAATATGAAAACAAATACTACAATAAAAGAAATCGGTTACCTAATGTACTTAAGAAATGTTACAATAACCTTATTAGACTCGATACAAAATATTGTTTCAACAGGTTTTCTGAGGCTAATTAGTTGCAGAACAGGGCAGTTATCTGATGAATACATTTTATCTCCTCAAGATGCATGACAGGCAGTGAAATGTTGCAAAAGGTAAGTGCTGAACCATCATGTCTCCAAGTAGTTTCTGATTTTTCAAATAGGCATACCCTTGGGAACAATCTGATCCTTTAGCCACATGTAGATTGGAACAAGCACATAGTAAGCTCCTGCCATTGCACCGAGAATGAAACGGAAGAGAAAGACTACTGGATTCACCGGCTTCTCCACATCCTCTACCTTTGGACCGAGCTGCGCCAAGACACAGATATCAGAATGAAACTATCGAAAGAAAGCTTCAGATGGTAAGAATATTGACGTTTTTGAAGTAGATGTATACAAGTGAGACGATCTCTCCAAGAGGAAAGGTAAGTCTCTACTAGTCGAATTGGTTATCTCTATTTGATCAGGTGAAGCAAATAAGCAATACATCGATTAGAACCCGTTTGTAGTTTTCAGGACCGAATATGATCTTAATTGAAGCAAAAGGGAGTGGGGGGTTACATAAAGATGGTTAGAAGTTTGTCACCACCATTACGTCCCTATTCTAATGGTGAACATGTTTGGTGAGCAAATGCTTCATTCCATGTTCCCTAATGTTTTATCCTGCATATGGACTTCTTCATTATTATAATAGAGAACCAATTAAAAGATTGGTATCACACATGAAATGGAGTAGAGTTTGATATAATGGCAAAATTTGATTGTATTCTCCCTCAAGACTAGAATCCTTAATGCTTACCTAAAAATTAAGTGCCATTTATATGCTTTCTTCTTTGCTTCTCATTTGAAATGTCTTTGCCATCAAAACCCTAAACATGGATTTGTTGAAGCCAACTTTGGCCTGTTTTATTACTTCTAGCATTTAAGGACATGACAGGTTTTCAGAAAACAGCAATGGCTACAAGTTTTAATTAGTTTGTCACTCATTATCTTAAACAACACTAAACATAGATAGAATAGAATGGAGACAAACACACACAGAGAAGTCCTTAAGTTGAAAGTACCAATGAGCAGACCCGAAACATCCTCAAATTTGTTTTAGCTCAAGCTTCATGGTTTAGGAATGACAAACTTTTCAGGAGACAGCAACTATGTGCCATATATCTTTTTTTTGCCCATATGCATTACCATTTCAACTATGAAGATTTGGTTTATGAAATTATTGGTCGCAGCAGTTAATTTTAAGTAATGAATATAACTAAAAAGTATCAAACTGCATATTGTACTCATGTTCCCCAAACATGGTACAGTCTATTCAACTTTATTAAAAGAAGAATCTAATAAAGTAATAAATAAACATAATCGAAAAATAACAATGTATGAAATGATTATCCATATAAAGCTACCCCTGATGAATCACATTTTATCCAATTTAGCGTACTGTCCCCAGTGGAGCTTCTAGATAGTATTGAGTTAATCCATCAAAATGAATATAAGGTCCCACAAGAAAATATCAAATAGGCCGTACACAGATACATGTGCCAAAACATCAGCCATTAGAACCCAATGCACTTGGCTTTTGCATAACCTGTTACCAGTATTCCAACTTTTGACTAAATTCAGTGATTACAATTTGGTGAGGGAGGAGGGTGTGTGTGTGTTGGGTTGAGGGGGTTGCAAGGGTGGAAATGAACCAGAAACCTACAACAAAATCCTCATCGAATCGTGCGTTTGATGAACAATTTTAATTTCCATCCCCGGATGAAGTTGGAAATAGCCATACCACAATGGACCATCCTTGATAGAACTGGCTATTTTCTTTTTCTATCCTTATAGGGCCTTTGAGTGTGGTTTAAAATTAAAAAGAAAATAGGGTCCATAAGTTGGTAAGAAACAAAATGAAGAATGGACAGACAGACTTTACTCTTTAAAGTGAAATTCAAACTTTTCGACATCACGCTTTTTTCCCGGGGTGCTTAAGACACCTTTTTGAGGATAGAGGGAGAAATTCTTACATACCACGGCATATGTCCAAATAAATTAGAACATATGATCATCTGTTTATATATTATTAAAAACTTCTAATAAATCTAGGGTGCGTCATGTTCACTAAAAGGTTTATGAAACAGAGAGAAATTAGAGAAGCAATAACAACAATAGTACACACAAGACACACACAAAATACGATATCAAACTTCCACAACACAGCATTTGCTACATAAAATATAATTGTAATATAGTCTTTACATATTTGGTACCTGTAGCGGAGAGTCCCCTGACATAGGTTTCACGCCTGTCACAGAGCAACCCATGATCAATCCATGACGGCGAACACCACGGTACCACTTTGGTCCTATCCTCTTTAGTTGAACATTTTTGAAACCAGCCTTCTGAAACCACTCAATGTACTCTTCTTCCGTAGGAAAAAGCATCCACATATCCGCAAAGAAGCGAGACAACCAGAATGTCGGGTAAACAGGGCCAATTAAGCAGGCTTTTCCTCCAATTTTTAGTACCCTGTATGCTTCTTTGATACCACGCTGTGGATCTGGCCAGTACTCAATACTGGACAAACATTCATAAAATTACTCTTGAGACAAGAGGTTGTGAGGACTACCTAGTTCATATTCATATGCTGATCACTAAAATTCAACACTATTAGAATCATACGTCAATTTGAAATTTAGACGAGAAAGACCGAGATCAATCATTTTTAAGCAAAAAAAACCACAACGAAAAATAGGTAATTTTCTTAGGGTGCTGATATTTTCCACAACAACAACAACAACAAAGAAAAAAAAAACAGTGATATTTCCGCAATATTGTCTCCCAAGGACCCCACTTACATGTCATATGAGATAGAGGGTTGTGGAAATATAACCATTCCCTTCTTTATGATGTATTGAATACGAATCATTATAAGCTCTTGATAAAACTATGAGAATGACTTGTTAGTTATGTACCATAGTTGAAGATAAGATATTCTAGCTCCCAATTCATTCAAGAATCACTTTAAAAGTTCAATATGGATTCATTGAATCAAAAAGCACGAGTTTGGCATTAAACTTAATAGTTTAAATTAAAGTGAAGGCCACATGAATCTTAAGAGCATAAATGAGAGAGAAGTTTATCCTGTACCATAATCAAAGGAGCCATTAGCCATGTATAATTAAATGGAACTTACTAATTAATTAAACCACAAATATTAACCAAGGACGCTTACCTTCCAGCAGACACATATCTATCGGCATAATCAGTTGGGAAAGGAAGATCCTCAGCATCTCCTTCAATAATCTTGCATTCTTTCAATGGCTCCTTCTCCTTTGCCTTGGCAAGCTGGTGAGGACTCTGGTCCAAGATTGTCACGTTTTTGGCATCAACATGCTTGACTATCCCAAGAGTACAGAATCCAGTGCCACCCCCCACATCAACCACAATCATATTTCTGTCATTGAGATCAGCCGGCTCAAGCGCATCATCTCTCATTTCCTCAGTCCAGTGACCAGGATTAATGACATGATCATACACAATCGACAAGAACCTATAAAACCAAAATGCTTCTTTCTTGTGTTGGATGAACCTGGGCTGAGTAACAGGCCTAGGGGTTGAAGATAAACTGCATTTGGGTACTAAAGTTCTAGAACTACAATTCCTAGAAAAGGACACTAAACCCTTATTTGTAAAACCATTTTCATGGAAATTTAAACCCTTAAAAGCTAACCCAGTTGGAGATAACCCACTAATTAGCTTGAGATTTTCAGCTCCATTAAGCATTGAAGAGGCCATGAACTGAGGAAATCAAGAAACCCCACATATAAATAATGGAAGTTTTATGCAATTTGAAACTAGTAATTGATAAAATTTCAAGATTTTGTTAGATTGCAGTAATTTAGAATAGCAATTTTGAAGTAGGAAGATAGAAAAATGGCCTACCCAAATCGATTTGGAGAGCTGCGCTAAGCAGAGCTGCAGAGCAAACCGAGTCTCGAGGAGTGAGTGAGTGAGTAATTAGGAAAATGAGGGTGGGATATTATGTATATACAGTACGATGAATAATATTCATTTCGTACGATTCTACTTTATCTAAATATTATACTCCGTATCATTTAATCCTGTATAATATCTTTTTAAAATATTATAAAATTATATGAACGTCCAAAAGATGTACTTAAGATTGTAGTCAGTTTTGAGCAAGTGGGAAAGGTGGAGTAGGCAGGTTAATCAATAAGGCAACTAAGAATTTAAACCGGACAGGTGGAGACCGAATTTGTATCGTGGAAAATGTTATCGACACCGATAATTATTATAAATAAATATATATATAAATATATTGATAAATTATTATTTTTAAAATTTTAATTGTGAATTTATTAGAGTTCATTGATCCGTTATAGAGTTTAGTCACATTAATTTATATATTTTTATTTGTGTACAAATTAGTGTTTAACACCACTCTTGAGATAAAATATTGTAAAACAAACGCATAAATCCACACAAACTAAACTATAAAAACTCACAAAAAACACATAAAGATAAAAATAAATATCAAAAAGTACATAGAGACAAAATAAATAGATGAGTTTTATTGGAAAAAATTAAATACAATGAGAGAGTGTAATAAAATTGTTCACGTATCAAATTTTAATTAATTTATAATTTTTTCTTATAAATTTATTTATGTGCATAAATAAAAACATGTCACATAAAAATCATAAAAGAGATTCAAAATGTAAATACTACGCAATATTTCTTTGTAACAATTTGGTGTACACTAAGCACAAGGTGATAAAAAACATAGAACAAAGGAGCATAAAATACCGAAACAGAAAAAAAATTATATGAGACCACAATATATATTAATAATTCAAAAAAAATCTTAGCAATTAAAAATTAAAATTAAATATGAAATGTACAGTAAAAAATAATAGAGCTAAACATCGTATAACCAAAACAATAATTATATAATCACTATTCTTCATTCCAAAATTATGCAAATGTTTTGACTTTTTAAATTAAATGACGAAATATTGAATTTCATAATTAATGTTAATTTAATTAATTTTAGTTGATAAAATTATTATAAATTTTATGGTTTATAATGAAAAATTTTAATCATAACATAATTAATTTGCATATCAAATTTTCATACATTACATTAATTTAAAATTTACTATAAATCAAAGTGTATCTCTAATTTTAGATCAAATAGAGAAATATAAGTCACACGGGCCACACAGGTAGTATGTTTCAAATTTAGTACGCCCTCTGTCTAGTGATATGTCATATTTAGTTTTATATTTGTCCAGATATAATTGTGTCACACGATATTATTATTTATTATTATTATTATTATTTTGGTTACAAATGGATTACAATCATATAAGATAACTAACTCTACATTAAAGGGAGATAAATACTTCACAAAACCTTTATGGAGGGATTTGGCTGCTCTAGAGTTTCTTGAAAACTCTGTCTCGTAAATTGCTTTTAATCTCAAATATTCATCTATATGCAAGTTGAGATCTAATAATAATTTTGAAAATTTCTTTAAAAACTTAATATGAAATAGTAAATAACAAAATTCAACCGAAAGCCGTTATAAAATATTTACGATTTACCATCTAATATAAATATTTACTATTCAAAACATTAATAAATATAAATTTGTCCATGTATAAATATACATATTTACTAAACAAAATAAGAATTTTGATTTTTTAATATCATTTTTAAGAAAAATACATGTAACACTTAAAAACAATATTTCTATAAATAGTTCACAATAACTGACATTTGATTTTTTTTTTTTAACGTAACTTTAGGTGAATTTTTTTATATGTTAAATATTTTATTATATCCTAAAAAAAATTAGTAATAAAAAATATATTAAATAAGAATTAATATGAATAAAAATTTTAACATATAAAAAAATCACCTAAAATTACGTGAAAAAAGTATCAAAGGGGGGGGTCCTATTTGTATTACAAATTATTCGGTACTTAGAATGTACCCGTCAAATATACAAAAATATTTCCTTTTATTTTTAAAAAATATACGAAGATTTTAAATTACAACATATTATCTCTACCAACAATATATGTATATCCATGTAAACAGTCACTCACATAATGTATTTCATTTACTGACTAATATTTATATTTAAATATTTATATTGTATATATGTATGCATAAATTTAATTTCAATATTATAATTATCTAATTTATGTTTCAATAAGTAAAATTTAAATATGTGAATTATTATAATTAAATTTAAATATAATCAACATTATTTATAATTATACTATTTTTATTAATTACTAAATAATTGTATATGGTTGCATGATTTTAGTTAATTGTGATACAAATATTGTACGATTTACTGAGTAAAAGAAACACATTATGTGATTTTATATTTATATATTGACAAACTTATATTTATTTATTTTTTGAATAGTAAATAATAAATATTTTAATAACGGTTTATATAATAGTTTTATGTTGAGTTTTTAATCTATTGTTAAGATTTATAAGAAATTTTGAAATTAATTATTAGATCTCAACTATTAGATAGATGGATAATTGAGATTAAAAGAAATCTATTAAGTGGAATTCTATAGAAACTCTAGAAGAGCCGATTCCTTTTAACAAGTGGGATAAAATCTCAACTTGAGTTGTTAGTGAAGATTGAACCTGTAATCTTTTGAATAGGTCATTTCAGTTTTAACCATTAAATTAAGTTCTCATTGGCTTTAATATTTCAGAATTAGCCACAATTTTAGAAATACACACAAAAAAAAGCTTTAATATTTCTAAGTAATCAGTCTTGATATCTTGTGTGGTGAACTAAATTAGTTTTTATTATCTCAAAATTTGAAAATTTAGAGAAAAATCAAAGTAGGATTATGAAAGAGAGGAGCTTATCAGATGAAATGGGTCTTTAATTATTCGCATGTTCTTTTCTGGTTACTTCAGACTTCCGGCATTATGAGACATTGAAGAGATTAAATTAGAGAACTGGAGATAGACGTATGAGTGGGCTTATGTATAGGATTAATTTTATAGAAAATTGTCGGCCGTTATTTTTATTTTAAAAATATTATCATGCAGTTTGAATATATTTAAATTATTTTCGTGCAATTTATGTTATCTTGTTACTATATTACCATTTGATTCTTTATGTTATTATTTACGTTATAATTTTGTTAAATATATAATAATATTGCACATAGAAACATAAACTTAATGAGAATGATTATAAAATAATTGTATTGTATGAGAATATTTTTCACAAAAAAATACCGGCCGATGTGATCTTTTAAAAAATATTACCCAGAAATTTGAGTGTATTTGAATTTTTCTCGTGTAATTTATGTTACCATGTTATTATGTTAGTATCTAATATATTATATTACTATTTACATTATAATTTTGTTAAATAGATAATAATACTGTATATTATAATATAAATATAATACCATAATAATATAAATTTAATGAAAATGATAATAAGTTGTTAATAACAGTAGTAGTACAGTTCATGCTGTTCATACAATGTGTCATATAAGTGAATACAGGAGTTAGTTAAACCTGTCAGTTAAGAGCTAGTAGTTGATTCTAGGAGCAAGAGTACGAACAAAAGCTCTATATAAACTCTCTGTATATTTTGAAAATTAAATGAAAATACAACTTTCTCTCTCTTTCATAATATAATAGCATCATGATTCTTCCATTTTCTGCAAATTATATGCGAGCTATAATCAATTGTATTGTATCAGAATATTTTTTTATTAGACTACATCGGTCAGAAAAAAACCCTATTTTTCATCTAATCATATCGGCCGACAAGAAACCCTTAATTTTAATTTTTCCGGACCAAGCCATGGCCCAGTTTGACCTGGTATATAGCTACGCTCCTGCATTTATTTAAGAATGGAGTAAGGCTTAACAAAAAGAAATGAGCCACCAGAATTGAAAGGTCAGAGATTAAACCCCATACAATTTATACCACTTTAGTAATGCTTGCTGTCTTGGGTAATTGACATACCTTTTGCAAATGATAAGACAAATGCAATTTTTGAATATAAGATAAAATAAAATCGTGATTACGAAATTGACTTCAAAATCCAAAATGAAGTTCTTTTCACAAAGCGAAATGGGAGTAGTTTTCTTTTATGTATTTAGACTCTTGCAAAAGTATGTAATTGAATTTAATTATCACGTTACTTTACGAAGTACATTTTTATGTGTCAAAAAAAAAAAAAAATCATCCTTACGCTCTGAAAATAATGACATACTTCACTTCGTACTTAATTTATTTGTATAATATTGGTTATTCAAATTTATATAATTTAAATTAGTATGAGTGAATACTATTGTGAAACTAGTTGTATTGATAACAAAACTTACTAAATTTTTGGTAACTGTAGCGTAACTGAACTAAAATATTTCACAAATATCCCAACATCAAATTGAAATGCTGAGAACATGACACACTTTAGTAAACAATCCGCAGGTAGTAATTTCACACTCCAGAAGGAACTTGTGACATGTTTAAATTTGGAATGCATGGAATAGCACCCCATTATCCTTAGCTTTTTGCAATCTCAAAAAAGATTTAAATAATTATAAGAATAATAAATAAAAATCGAGGGAGCATGATGTCTCAGTAATCTACACAAATATCTTAATTCACGAGTGTCATTTGGGAACAAGGTTGATCAAGGTTAAACTGAGGGTGAGTTCTTCTGCAAACAATATTCTAAACACGCTTAATTTGTTAACTATAACTAGCTCACAACTCGGGTAAGACACAATTTTTTTTTATTATTATTTAATTAAATATTTTATTGATAGTTATAATTTAATATTTTCTCTATTTTAAAATATATTATTAATTTAATCGTTGTTTAATATCAAATTCGTATGAATTAACTTAATTTTGATTATACAATAGAAAAATATTTTAACACATTTATCAAGTATTAGTAATTTCATACATTCACTAAGTAAAGTGACATTGAAATTTTATATTTGATTTCATATATTTTATTCATCTTTAATATATTTTTTTATATTATCGATATGATGATAACATAGTCATAAATAATTTCACCGCATAGTCATAAAATAATTATATAAAAGCTATATAAGAAAGATTTCCAAAACTGAAATATTAAATTAAATAGTTACACATCAACTTTTATTGTAAACAAAATTTAAGTGAATTTGAATTAGAATGAAAAATGTTTAATGAATAAAATCTACATATAAAATAAATTAAAGTAGAAAAATAGAATAAGAAATAAGGTTAAAGTAAATGAGAAAAACAAATTATATATTTAATAGTTATATACTCTCTATGTTGCGCAAAAATAATTATATTTGAAAATTCAGTTGATTACATAAAAATTGAAAATTCAACCTAATTTATAATTCAAACTTTTATTAAAATATATTCTCTTATACTTACTCCTATTTAGTGTACATATAAAATTAATTCTAAACTTTATTATAGATATGAAATTAATTTTAAATTTGTAAACTTATGTCAGACATCTAAATGCAAAATTAGAGAGATCATACAAAAATAAAATATAAAAAATATTTGAAACAATTATTGTTATTACGGAATATATCTTTAAGTCGAATTAAAAACTACAATACTTAGAAAATAAAAATGAAATATATGATAAATCTTAACAATTATTAATTAGAATAAAATATGATAAATACATACAACATGATCAACATGCAATTACTAATCTAATCCAACATAATCAATAAAATATAATTTAATCGATTATAATTGAAGATGTTAATTAAAATAATTATAACGAAATAATGATGATAAATATTAATAATCCCAAAAATACAATAAATGCACAAAAATAGTTCAAATAAAAAAAGTCAAGTCAAAAAATATAATTTTAATTGAAAAATGGATTTTAATTGTATAATTTATAATGTGTATATGCATATACTTTAAAATAGTTATGATAATATGTATTTCAATGTTCTCAATATACACTTAAAAAATTTGTTACACTTATTCCATGAAATTAATTTTAAATATGTACAATAATCGATAATTATGTTAATTAAACTATCAAATATCACAATTAATTTTTGTCCATAATTTCATTAACTATGCATATAAATTGTTTGTTATATGATATTCATATATTTTGTTTTAAAACTCTCTAATTTAATTTTGGATTTCATATTTATATAATAATATTTATATATTTTATTTTAAAATTCTTTAATTATGAATTTCATAACTTCTAGTAGAAGTATGAATTGATTAAAGTTAAAGTGGATTAGGAGAATTTGATAAAAGTAAGAGTGGATTAGGAAAGGACTATAAAGGAAGGAAAATAATTATAAGAGAGTAATATCAAAAAGAAAAAATACAAAATCATGAGAACAAAGAAAAAACGTTTGTGCTTTTAAATATATAATAGATTAGATTAATTATCGATTAAATCTACCTAATTAAAAGAATAATAATTGAATCGATAATCACAACATATGAGGGAAATTACCATAAGTTATCGATGATAACTAAATTAATCATAATATTAATCATTAATTAATTCAATCAATAATTATAAATTTACTCGTGTCGTACAAAAATTTTAAAGCTAGTTAGTGTTAATCTGATAATATCTTCTACGGCTTGGTACATCTTAAAAAGTTAATTATCATGGCAAAAAGTGAAACTGAGTCGAAAAACTCGGTTGCACCAAATTTATTTGATGAGTAAAGATCCCCAGGAAGTTAAAATATACATAAAAAAGGAAAGAAAAATCTTCTCAAACTATTTTTTTCTTTTACATTCTAAAACCAAACAAGTTCACAATATCATATATCGATTTTCTTAAATTACAGCTATGGCTTACTCTGATCGACACTAATGCAACTGACATCGACCTATGAATAATGATTATAACTCGTACGGTTTTTTCACCTCAATGAGCTCAGATGGTTTCTTCACTTGGCGGAGCTGGACTGAATTCTCAAAGCAATGATAGAATCCGTAATGTGGATATCTCTCGTACCATGTGTCTTGCTTCTCGTGGGTGTCCCAGTGTTCTCCGCTGCTGCTCTTTCCGTACTTGTGCACCCATCCAGAACCATTGTGACCTTCACCCCAGGTCCGGTTCCAGCGTTCACCGTACTTTCCCTCCCACCATGTCTCCCCTTGTTTCACTCCGTGGCCATTGGGATCAAAATGCTCGTCCCATTTGTCGCCCCATTTTGTCCAACCATAGCCCTCGGAACGTTCAGCCCATTTGTCAGTATACTTTATGCTGCCTCCTTGCCCATCATACTGCTCGCCCCACCTGCCCATGAAAATGTTGCGATAGTTTAGATACAAGTTTCAGACGATGCTGCTGCACCACAGAATTATTTGTACATCTAAGAAATACTTCTATTTCTCTCAGGTTGAACGCTTTCCTGCTGTCCTTTGTGTTTCTGTTGCAAAATTATATCGAACATATGATATGACTACTACTACAAACATTTGGTGTGTTTAGTTCACGGTTGAAAATGAAAAGAAGAAAACATGGTGGATTTGAAGGGAAGAGAAAATGAGGAAACTTGGAATGTAAAATATGGTGTAGAAATTAAGAAATGGACAAAGGGGCTATCCCACCACTACTTCCTTTCATTAAATCCCATTCCAACTGCAGACCAAACGCACCATCATATATCGACAGTTTGTCAGCGTGGCAGTTTTGTCAAACAAGTGTGTTGCTAAGACCAGTTAGTGCAAGTTCCCCATTCAATCTTCAAACAGGATAAGTGCAACTCAAAGATCATAGTTCAACATTCTATATAGGAAGTTCAAACATCATTCATTCATGCAACATTTGTGATTCCAAACTGGCACTATTTTTTATCACATACGTACTTAATAATTGATGCCTTACCTGAACAAACACTATAACGATATCGAGCCAAAAAAAGAGAGAAAAAAGAATATGAAACCTAAATACGAAGAATACAAGTTTTTCAGTACCTTTCATGCCAAATATGAGCATGACCAGCCTCAAGAGGTGTGTTTGGGTCAATGCTGCACCACTTGTGAGCCCATTTATCCGTTTGTCCAGAAGGACCATAGGTCTCGAACCATTTCTCCTGCCACTCACTGCCTTTTCCATTCTTGCCCCACTTATCTGCAGTTTTCTCAAGATGCACAAATCCATCTTTCTGTGTAAAAACCACAAAATAAACAGACTAAGCCAGAGAAGCATAAACAACTATGTGATACGTATCTTCATACCTAATTCACAAAATATTGATGTAACAGGTCTTTGTCATATATGACTAGCATGATTTTGTTGGCAAGTGAAAGAAGGAGCTTGCGTGCTGGCTCAAAGGGTATGTTATAGACTTATAGAAGATTATTAGAAGTTTAAACTTGAGATAACTAAAGCGTAGACTTGCAACATAAGAAGGAATAGAAAATAAGTCAGATGCCTACCAAAAAGCTAGCATGCAGTCAATAGCACATTTCCTATATAAACAAAAGGAAACAGCAAACAGGGTTCAGCTGCCTCTACTGCCATTTGCCAAACATAAAACCAGAGGTGCAAAGTCTGAGAAAAGCCACTTTACCAAGAAAGCTTATTACTATTTCTAGTTTTCGGCTTTCATCCTTCCATTGGGAAAGCAAGAGAAATATTGGGTGATAATCTTCCGAGAATAAGAAAGATCAAAAAACCTACATTTGATCTCTCAAATAACTATTCAAGCTAATTGTGGAGTCTGTTGTTTAGTTTTCTCCTTCCTCATTTTGATAAAAGTGCCAGCAGTAGGATCAGGTGGGATTTTTATGCAAGGGAGGGCTGACAGAGCAGCTGCAGGTGACTATTTGAGTTACTCAGTCTATTGAAAGAAGACCTAGTTTTCAAGTCCAACTGTAATATATTATTCAGTAAAAAGGCAACAAACCTCTTCAAATTTCAAATATAAAATGCTTACTACCTTGTACATGGATTCTTTCCAGAATTCACGCCAAACATTGCCAGCAGAGTCACGCCCTGATTTCTCCGAGCCTAATTCTTTGTAGTCAAATTCGTCTGCAGCCTCCCAATACTTTTCCTCCCATTCAATAGATTTGTCAGCACTGACACCCCTAGTCAGCGTCCACCTGCAAACCACCCCATCAGGTCTTACCTCAGTTCCTGTCTCTTTCCACCACCTCGATCCATCGGGGTAATTCCCCTCGGTTGATACATCATCAGTCTTATTAAGAGCATT
Source organism: Centella asiatica (assembly GCA_014636745.2). Lineage (NCBI taxonomy): Eukaryota > Viridiplantae > Streptophyta > Magnoliopsida > Apiales > Apiaceae > Centella > Centella asiatica. The sequence continues at coordinate 27,216,867 of CM025780.1, read as the reverse complement.
AACTGCTTCTGCTGCATTTGTTGAAAATACAACACCAAGTTCACGTTCCTCTTCCAAGTGAGGTATCTCTTGAGCTGAGTTAGAAACATCCACTTTTTCAACCTCCAGTAGTGACTGAAGAGGAGGAAGAGGAGGGTTGTGGTCACTTTCAACTTTACTCTCAAACGGGATTGACAGAATATCTTCAGGTATTTCCAACTCTATCACAGGCATAATCTGACCAGTAGGTGAAGAAGATCTTCTAGCCAACTCCACATCACCTTCATTAGAAATCCTATCATCATCTTCAGGAGGTGTCCACGACCAGAAATTTGGACCTGGGGTACTGTTTTGGTCATTTCCTGAGACAGAGGAAAATGTGCCTATACTCTGCTGCGAACCTGGTAAAATGAAAAACATCAGACAATGCCTGTAGAGGCAGACATAAGTAGTTTGAGTACATAATAACTTATGTCAAAAGTTGGAAGCCAAACAACTGAGATAAGGGAAAACCAATAAAACTGCAATATGGAAACATTAAGCAGGAACAACTTCGAGGCTAAAAGGCTTTTACACCAAAATTCTAAACAGGTAAAAGAACTTTACTTTACCAAGTGGAACACTCTAAAACACAATTTATTAAATTAATATTGCATTTTAGTCACCACCATGCACCCAAACATTCTAGAATTTTCATCTTGAACTGTAATACTTTCTGAACTAGCTAAATTCAATCCAGTCAAGGCCCATGTTTATCAAGTAGCATAAATATGAATTGATGCAAATTAATTTAATTTTCTCTTCCTGGTACTGCTGACATGTTTGCCCTTTTTTCCTCTCATTTTTTCATATATTGTGTCAGCCCATAATTAATCTAATGCTATATATTCATTACACCAATAAATACATATATCTAATGATTGTTAAACAATACAACTATAATTGATACATTTTAATTTTGTATAGAAGCTGTACCAAAGTGATACTACAGTTCCTATTAGTGAACAGACCATCCAAAATCTAGAGCAGTTTTTGTACTTTCCAGTCATATTTTTGAAAGCAGTGTCAGTCTTGTATTACTTGATGTCATACAGAGGTCGTGCTTGTCATTTAAATAGAAACGAGGATGGAGGAGTTCATTAATCTTGGTAACTGAAATGTTACTTAGTTAATGGTCCTTAGTATACCCATTCCTCTACTTGGAAAGATTTACAAAGACACGACCTTCTCAGAAACGATAACTGGATACTCTATAGAATAGTAAAATCAGGAAATTCAAATCGTGTTATTAACATTAAAATATCAACTTTTAACTTTGTTGGGTACTTGTTTAATTTGCAATATTGGCCTTTGCATTAATCGAAATCAATTATGTCTACGTCAAATTAGCGACCATACATAAACAAATGAATATGACCTTTCTGAAATAGAATGCTTTCAGAATGCCAACAATCAGCAAAAACGACTCCAAAAACTAAGATGATGAAGCAATACCTATAAATTAGTCGTGCATCATCATGTTCTTCCACATCCTTTATTAATCTTGAAACTAATCAATTTATACCATTTTGAATATAATTATTTCCAATAAAGACATCCACGTGATCCTGTCTTGCGGGTACTGAGATACACCAAAAGGGTATACATACCTAAATTCCTATTACATCCTTTTGTTATTAGCAAATCCTCAATAACCTCTAGCAGCAACCACAGATCACATACTGGAGTTCAAAGTGATACAAGTTGATGAGAACATGAACTGCACTCTTCTAGTCCAAATTAACATCTCATTTACAAAATCAAACTTCATTGTACTGTTTAAAATTTATATAACTAGTTAAATCACATTACTGGTGTATGAAACTTACCAAAATTTATTTTTTAAGACGTTATTTTTCAAGAAATTCCCTACTATATAAACCGTGACTTTGAGACAAAAGGTTATAAAAACAAATGAGTCCTAAAACTTAAACCATTTTACCTAAATAAGCAGCATAATTCAAAATTAATGAATAAATTTAAATTACACCATTACAGTGATTTTACCTCCAAGCTGATTCTCCATTTCACCATAATTCTTAGCTATTATTTTAGCAGACCTTAAATAACCCGAATCGCTGCCACCGGACTTCACTTCTGAAGAGCTCTCCTTAAGAAGTGCACGCGCGGCGGCGATGGCAGCCGCAGCCCGATCAATGACCTGCATTCTCTGTACTCTATCTCTCTCCTCTGTAGAAACTTCCAGAATCTTCTGGAACTCACTGCTCTTTCTCTCCAACACCTCTTCCTCCTTCTCACCACTTCCCATCGCCGCCGATTTCTCGGCGATTTTTTGAAACTTCATCGCCTTTCTCTCGCGTTCCACCGCTTTCTTCCACATATCGAGATAAGAATCGCCCCCATCTGAAACCCTAATTCCCCAACTTCGCCTCCCTCTTGGTTTTATGGTGAATACTGAAAGTGGGTCTCTCTGTTTAAGAAAGGGTAGTAACACGGCAGCGCGTGTAGTGCAATTGCTGAAGTGGGTCGCCATTTTCAGCTTCTTAGAGAGAGATTATGGGTGGATTTCGAGACTTGGGAGTAGTGATTTGAAGTTAAGAGGACCCCTTCTCGGCTCTCGCGAAGAACGTGATATGAGCATTGATCTTTACTCTTCTTCTTTTTTGTTTTTCTCTATTTACAGAAAAGCAAAATCAGAAATTTCTTGAATGGGAAGGAAGGTAGTGATTCTATGAGCTTTTTGGAATATCAATGGCGAGAAATCAAAACAAATTTCTCCTGAAAAGCCACATGTGGCCAAGATTTTTGAGGTTTTGGTTATTTGGCGCAAAATTATCATTTTTAAGCTGAAATGTAACTGGTAATACACGCCGTACAAGTCTGATGAAAATAAATGATCCACATGAATTTGGGTCCCTTGATTTGTTTCAGAATTTGACATTAGTGGCATAATCAGAACCAATGAAATTTTACTTTTACTTTTTATAACTTTAAACTAAAGGCATTTTGTTACATTTATTAATTAAGAAATATATTATTTTAATTTGTTTATATTGTGTTTGCAAGATCCTAGCAGTTAAGCTGTGTATAAAACCGTTAACAATTCTAACCAAAAAAAAAAAAACTGTTAACAATGGTTATGTGGTTTATTCAATAATTGAATTCGAATTTTATTACTTATTATGTTTAAAAGATAATTTGTAAGTACCACCGGCTAGAATTTGTGAATATTTTAAATTTTCCTTAAAATTAAATAAAGAAAACATAAATAATTTGAGAGTAGATTATTTCACTTGAAATTCAAATATCAACCCATAATATCGAATTTCAAGCATAGAGAGAGAAGATTTAAATCATTTTAAAGCACAATAAAATTTAATTGTATATTTTATGCCCATAAACATAAGATTTATGAAATAAGTAACTTACGTACATAAACCAGAATAATTAATTGAGTTCAAATTTAATTTCGGATCAACATAGTGTTAGAAATTATAACATTTAATGATAATATGTAATACTTGAAATTGTTAAAACTTGAAATCGTATTATAACTTGCAGTAGTGTGCTATCAGATATTAAGACAAAGACTCTCAATTATATTGAAGGGTACACGAAATTCATCAGGGGACGAAGTTGGTCATCAGCTAAGTCATCAGAGTACGAGTTATCAGGAGATAAATCTCCACTTATGAACTAGTTATCACGAGATAAATATCCACTGATGAATAAGTGAATAAGTTTAATATCCACTATTGAATAAAGTCATTAGTGGATAAATATTCATCGATGAACAAAGTCTCATTAAAAGATAAATGGCTTGACACTGCAGACCTCTACTAGAGTTCTTCAACTTAAGAAACCGATCAAAATCCATAACAGAGTTACAATTGAGATTTACAAAGTTAGAAAACTAATCTGTGAAAGTTAAGATATTTAGTAACAATGATGTGTCTTAACATAGATGTTAGGTAACATAGTTGTTACAACTACTTATAAAGAGAAAATGCTCTGATAGAACAAATTAGTTGTTGAAAAGCAAAACAGATCAAAGATAAGAAGTTGTGTGGAAAGTATATAAGAAACATATATACACAACACAGACAACACAACAAATAACAAAAGAGAATACACAAAAATAGAGAGAGAGATTATTCAAACACTCTGCAATCTTACGTAGCAAATTCATAGAATTTGATAAGCAAGTTTTTCATAACTTGAGAAGTTATAAATTATTTTATAGGTTGCAACTGTTCACATTTGAACAAATTTCAGAAACTGGTATTAATTTTTGATAACTAGATTATAATTTCAAATTTTAAAATCAATAATATCCATTTTTTATTGATTAATACAATTTGCTATGTTTTTATTTCTATAATATATTTTCAGATTGTAGTGTATTTTTTATATTGAAAAATAAATTTATAAATTATATTAAATCCCTTTTAAAATTATTCATCTGAGAATAACACATACTTAACAAAATTGAATCAAGGATATACATACCACGACAAGTCTTCCACCCTTCTACCCTTTTGTCTCTTTTTGGACAAGGGAACTGATATCTCTACGAACATAATTCATATTTTTGCACGGAATTTTTTGATGATACAATTTTTAATGCATAAAATATAAGTAATTCATTTATAAATGATGGACTCCATATGAAAATATCGAAAATTATTATTAAAAAAATTAGTATTTTCCATTTGATAATTGGTATTTACTAATTCAATTATTTAAAGAATAGAAATATACTTCACAAATAATGAATTTTATTAATAAATTTTTCTTATAAATATAATTTCAACACAATCATGGTAGTAAAGGTCATGATAATAGTAATAATGTAGACAGTGAAGGTACTGATCATAAGACATTTTAAAATTATTTTATTTTTTAATATTAAAATAACCTCTTTAATTTTAAAACAAACAAAATTATATATTTTGAGAGATGCAAAAATAAGGGAACCAAAAGAAACTAAAACAATCTTAAAGCTTGAGACACAAAAACTAAAGAAGTAGGCACACTTTCACCCAAGAAGAAAACAAACATATCACCAAAATTAAAGAAGTCGGAAAAATATTTCCAATACGTAAATAAACAATATAATTAGGTTGCAAACGATATGAGGTAGACTCAACTTAATTCGCTTAAAACTCGTTCGAGTCGTTAAGATAAGTAAGCTCATCTCGAACATTAAATAGTGTCTAATTAGTTCTACAATTCGAGCCGAATTTTTGCCTTGTTCGATTTGAACTCGAAAGAGATCGGGGTCCGTCAAGCTCGATTCGGCTCATTTAAATATTACAATTAAAAAAATAAGTTACATATTAATCAATCATCAAACCATCATTAATCAAACTAAATACAAAATATTAATCATAGTTTAGTTCACTACTAATTCATTTCATGAAAAATCATCATTAAATAAAGATTAGCAAATAAATAATGCATCATGATTAGGGCTGTAAATGGTAACCGAAATATCCGATATCCGTTCGCATTCATATTGAAAAAAACAGATAATATCCGTATTCGATTTAAAGCGAATACGAATACGGATATATGCATATCCGTATCCGTAATATCCGTTATTTATAATATATTTTACTCAATATTTATATTATTTACGTGTATAGAATAGAATTTTTTTTAATCCATTCAATTATTTATAGCAAAAACTAATTTAATATAAAAAATGAATATTATTTCTAATATGATATTTCATTTGTGTTTTTCAAGCGAAATTTATTTAACACGTATCATATAAGTTATCAAATTATTGAAAATTATTTTATTTAAATGGTAATAAATAATTTGTATCCGTATTCGAATTCAATTTAATTAAGCGGATATTATCCGTATTCTTATCCGAAATAAACGAATACGAATACGAATATATACATATTCATATTCGTATTCGACTGTTCACACCCTAGTTATCATATGTTTTTGTCAGTTATAAATACCTAAGTTTTAACTATAATACTTAATTTAAATTAGGATGGTAAAAACCTTTTTGTCGGATATAGTTTTCTTTCCCCAGCAATAGTAGTTAGGGTTGTAAACGAAAGAAACCGTTCGAAAATAAGTTCGTATTCGACTTGTTTAAAACTCGTTCAACTCGATTCGTGAAAATAAACCATCCAATTTTAAATACGATTTTTTTAGTAAAGAATTTCAAACTCAACTCGGCTCGTATCGAATTTGAAAGGTTGAGTAAACTCAACTAATTTACATTGTTTGACTTGTATTCGGCTCGGATCTACTCATTCGAATAGTTAAACGAGCCGACTTTGAACATAATTTTTCATTCGTTAAGGATTTTAGACTCGACTCAGCTCTATTCGTTTATAAAAATATTCAATTAATTTTGGTTTAAGCTCGGCTCGACTTGACTCGTTTATAAAAATAAGACTCGTTTTTTATATAATTGACTCGTTTACGACTCTAATAGCAGCAGAATGAGTGAGTGCACATGCTTTGTCAAAATAAGACTCATCTTCTGTACAGTGTATAGGCGTGGAAACGATTTAAATCGGTTCCCATTTTATGGTATACCGGAATTAAATCACTCTAAAATGTTTTGAATCCAAATCACATCGAAAATATTAGTTTAAGAATATTCTAAATCAAATTGCACCAATCAATCTATAGTTTGAACCGCACCTCATCACTATATATCAATTATATACTAATAATAATAATTAAAAATAACATATATAATGTTAATAAATTAAATAATTAATATATGACATAATAAAAAAAAGTTTAGTCTTCAAAGTGACAAAGAATTTGGATATTTAAAACTTAGAGGATGTCTACATATTAAACATTACTCTTTACAAAAAAATTATAGTATAAAAATATATATAAAATGCTCCAAGACTAGTTTTTAGTAGAAAAAAGTATATATGATGCTTCAAGATTGGTGCATCACTCATTCAAAAATTAGTGCAATTTTGTACATGCACGAATATACGTTTTTTAGATTTTTTGGCGATTTAATTATTTTTTTATCAAAATTAAACGAACCATTTCAACCGATTTTTTTTTTAAACTAACACTGAACCAATCATATTATTTATTCGAATAAGAATAAATTAAAGAGAGAATGACTGGCCGGCTTAGTTAGGTTTATAAAATTCCTTTGCAATTGGGTTGTTTTTAAACTATTCTTTTGCAATTATATAAGGTATTATTATCCCAAAAATAACCTTCCAAAAGTTAAATTCAAAATCTCTTGTATTGAAGAGATAAACAACTGATTAATTTTTATGGGTATAAAATTACTACTACACTTGATCAACATTAGTTTACAATCCATTATTCACAATTTGCATTCATTATAAATCTATATAAGCATTCAACCAAGAAAGTCGGAAGATAAAGGTAATTTAATTAAATTTTCATTATTTTTCTTCTGGCAATGCTTTGTAAGGTTCAACATTAAATTCTTCTTACTCTCTCTCTGTATCACAAATACATACATATATATATATACACACACACATACATACATCAAGGGATTTTCATTGTGTATATTTGAAGGTTGCATTTTATTTGAAGATTAACATGTAATAATATCTTATTTTACA
>CM025780.1:27163843-27189816 GCA_014636745.2 Centella asiatica | reverse complement strand
CTGTACACATTGCATAATAAATTAAATAATAACATAAACGGTTTATAGCGCAGAAATCAAATAAATACTTGAACTTGAATAAAACTAATTAAAACAAAAGTCTCACGATTTAATCTTGGCTAGAAATCAAAGTATCTTGACTAGAAGGATTTAGTTGTTCATAATACTTGAAGACATAATGCTGAAATAAATAAAAAGTGTATATAAATCTGCAAAATACTCAGAGAGAAAAGAAAAGGGGCGGCTGCTGTATAAAAACAGAGATTCATAAAACTGCTGCAGCCCTATTCTATTTATATAAACAATATTTGTTGCCCTACCAAGAATCCTAATCCTAATTGGCATCTTAGAAGATCCTTTTCCAACTTGGTAACTACTTTAATCTCTTTCTCCAGGCTTTTCTTTCCTTGTCCACGTGCTTCTGTATCTACAGTTTCGGTCCGGCTCGTCCAATCTAAATAAACTGCTGCTGTGTTTCTGCAGACCCCGTCCAGGATACGACATGCCCATGTCGTTTTGTTACTTCAATTTTCTGCTTTGATTCTTCCTGCTCTTTTCAGCCCATTCTTCCTTGTTTTCATCATTTTCACCTTTTTCACCTAACTTTATAAAAGTAACTTGAAAACACCTCATTAATAAATATAACACACACAAAATGAATGTAAATGTAATGCAAATCTATACACAAATTGCACACTATCACTTTTGCATCAATGGCTAAGATGGTGAATGTTAGTTGTGTTCTCGCTATTGCAGCTGCCAAATCATGGCCTGATCACCAACTAGATATAAACAATGCCTTTTTACAGGTGACATATTATAAGAAGTATATATGGAGCTTCCCCAAGGTTATATTCGACCACCTGGTTCTCATAATCTAGTTTGCAAACTACAGGAAATCGCTTTATGGGCTTAAATGTGTCTCACGACAGCGGTTTGCCAAACTCATCGATTGTTTACTTCGAGCTGGTTAAAGTAGTCCTTGGCTGACTGCTCATTGTTTACATACCAAAATGGTTCCCACTTTCTTGCCATTGTTGTATACATTGATGATATATTGGTTACAGGTACTGATCTTCAAATGATCGAAGACCTCAAAACTCTTTTTGATGTCAAGTTCAGCATAAAAAATTGGGAGAGGTAAAATATTATCTCTCATGGGAAATGACCCGTTCTACTAAAAGCATTTTCGTTAATCAAAGAAAATTCATGTTAGATCCTTTTCAAGAAGCATGGATGATTGATGCAAATCCTTTTGTGTATTCCCTTAGATCAACATAAAAGGCTACATGACAATGATAAATCAGGTGCTTTACTTCAGGATCCCACACTATATCGTAGCATCGTTGGCAATATGTTATATTTGACTTTATCTCGTCCCAACATTAGTTTCTCAGTGCATTTGTTTAGTCAGTTCTTGCAAGCTTCTCATATATAACATATGGAAACAGCAAATCGAGTACTTCGTTACTTGAAATTCACAGTTGGACAAGGCTTATTATTTCCTGTAAGTAATGATTTACTCTTAACAGGGTTTTGTGATGGTGATTGGGTAAAAGAACCCAAAGACAATAAATCAGTAACTAGGTTTTATTTAAAGCTTGAATAGACCTTAGTTTCTTGGCAAGCATAGAAATAATCGGTTCCTTCTCAAGTTCTGCAGTGGCTGAATATAAATCATTGGCAATTACAACTAGTGAGGTTATTTGGCTTCACAGTATATTAAAGATCTTCAAATTTATTTCAATGGTCCTACCACACGTTTCTCTGATAGTCAAGCTGCATTGGATATAGCTGCTAATCATGTTTATCAATCTCGTACCAAACATGTTGAGCTTGATTGTTATTTTTTTCGGGAAAAAAATTCAAACAGGTTTGATTAATCCTACAAAGATTAGCTCCAACCTTCAACTGACAGATTTCTTTACCAAAGGCTTATGCCGAGTTTTACATTGAACTTTTTGCTCCAAGTAGGGGCTACACGTACAACCCTTCTACGCCCTCAAATTGGGATGGGGGATGTGGTGGGGGGGGGGGGGGGGGGGGGTGTAATAATGATAACAAGGAAAATATTTTTAATAGGGGCAAGTTAAGTATATTGCACCAACATCAGCTTCCAGCATAACAATGAAGTATTCCATGATGAAAGCCTTGATGATATTAAACAACAAAAACCAGAGCCAAACATGGCATAACTGACACAACACAAATTACTTAAAGTTAGTTATTAATGAGTGGTTGCTAATTTCGGGTTTACAGAAAATAGTTGATTGATTAGGTTATTGTAATTAGTATAAATACTGATATAATTATTCATGTGAACAAATAATGAGAAATATGATTCTTCTACTTCCTCATCTCTTCTCGATCTCTCTACAACTTTCTCCAATTTGTTTCTTAATAGTAAGGTAAGTTTTTGCCTGTGGATTGAGATGAAAAGTTGGATCACTGGAGGGTGAAGTTGTGTGTTGAGAATTTGAGCCAATGTAGAGATTTATTGGGAATTGTGTCTCTAATTCCTTGCTCAGATAAACTCAATTCGAAGTTTGTTCAAATCATTAGGTTACAGGGGTAGTGCACAGCCTAGCCGTGCGGAAATGCATGACATACATTGAGTTTGGGAGAAAATTGGTTTTCTGGATTGATGCACGACATGGCCATGCAACAATGCACAATGATGATTCCAAAAATTGAGACTTTTTCTTTCTTGTTTCGTTTTTGATTTTTTCGTGCAACTTTTGTTAAGCTATATGTTCCATTTCCTAGTTTGGATTAGCTCGTAACTTGTATAAATAAACTTTAATATGTTTATATGAAAATTGATATAGATTGTTGAATTTCACTAGAGACCAATTCGAGAGATTGTGAGATTGAGAGCTTGTGCGTGATTAATCTTGTAAATTCTCCAATTTCATATAGTGAAACTTCTTGAGTACCATGATTTTTTTTCCAATTTTGAGTTTTTAACATTAAATCTTGTGATCTTGTGTTGATTGAATTGTTTTATGTTTTGTTTTCATTGCGCTAACATCCCGTTTTCTTTATTATTTTATAACAAATGTTCTTCAAATATGCAAAAGCTATTGATGAGTGAATAATCATGGGTGAATTTTTATTTTTATAAAAAATAAGGTAGCGTATGAGATCAAAATGATTAAGCTAATATGGTTTGAATATTTTTCTCGTAAAATACATATTTAGATTTTGTTACCAGTAAATTCTAAAAATCGATGATTTAGAAAAGTATCATAAAAACCCTTATGAGACTTGTAGCATAGAGATCAAAATGAAAAGGAAAAAAAATGGTCGGATAAAAGAATAGTAATAGGCTTAGTTGGTCTATTTTGACAAGGTAAAATTTATTTAACGTCATTTCAACAAATGATCATCATAAGAACACCACAATAATACACAAAGACAACAAGAAATTACAATTGAAAATTTTGTGTAGCTCATATCGCACAACGAGCAATTAAAAAGATTTTAAACGTGGAACAAGAAAATTAATAATTAACGGTACAAAATATATATGTTCTTCAAGCACATTGGAAGCCAGGTGGGACTTTTCTGTCGCAAGCATTAAGAATCATGCTTATAGAAACAGGAATATCAAGATTTAACCCAAAAACATTGGCTTTGATGGCAGTGCAAAGACAAACAGCTGCTTCCATGTTCACAAGGCCTCCAAAGAAACTACAACAAGGCTTCACCGGAGGGCCCCCGGCGACGATCCCAACCAATCCGCCGAGCGCATTGTAACATACCCCTAATTTTAGGGCATCCCTAGGGCATGTCTCCGGCTTTGGAGGGCTAAAATACGGGGTTGGGATGCGCGGCGACGGCTTCGGAGGACTAAAAGACGGCATCGGGAGGCGCGGGGACGGGTTTGGAGCCACCGGAAAAGGCAACGGTGGAGTAGAAACCGGCAGTGGGGGAGGAAAGAATGGCATTGGTGGAGGAGAATAGGTATTGGGAGGGTTTGAAGGTGATTTTGCATGCTTATGTTTTTTGTGTTTTGGCTTATGTTTTGAACTATGATGAGGGGATGAGTCACATGATTTTGCAGTGGCTAAGGCAAAAAAAAGAAGGTTGAATGTTAAAAAGAGAGCAAGTAGAGTAGTAGTAGTATTCTTGGAACCCATTGTATATCTCAAAACCTTGGTTTCTTTGATGTAGAAACAAAGGTTGGAAGAGTTTTAAGTGTTTGTTGGTTTTACTAGTAGGAAATGGACATATATAGAGTTTAAAGACCAATGAGGAGGGGAATTAGTACAGAAAGATTAAAAAGAATAGATTTCTTTATGGATTTATTATGCATTGGAACTTGAGCTAATAATATATCAAGTGCTGCACAAAATTATTATTCTTTCTGTTCAGATTTACCTGTAGTTTTCAAATTTACATAATAGCATCAGTTTATAATAAATATTAATATAAGACTATTTTATTTATCATTTTCTATAATATATACGATAAAAATTAAAAAATTAAATTATTGCATTAAATATGAGAATAATAGAAAATTACTTTTCTAGATTCTAATTGAATATTGCTTATCATAATTATATCTACACAAGTAAAATTTTCAAATATGACATAAAACTGGATTGAGAGAATCAGTAGGCTTTGATTGCATATTTTTAATTTTGTGCTGTATATTTTTAATTAATTTAAAATTTCCACTAAAATATAAAATTAATTTAAAGATACCATTCTCTTATTTTCACGTATCTATTGGATTCATTGTATTTTAGACACTAATAGTGTCATTTTCCTTTATCAGCGGACTATGTTCATGTTATTTGATCAGAACGTATAAGTTGACAATCTACTGTCTTCTATTATTATTTTTTCCACCATTCCTAGCACATATGTTGTGATGACAAAACATAATAATGCAAAGATATATGCATATTCCCATATCAATAAGAAAAAATAATCTCTACCTAACAGCACTTCTTGCATTTTCTGACAATTAATTTCATGAGGTTGTGAGACAATTTAAGTAGAAAAGGTACATTTATTCAACTCTTTACTTATATTTCTAGATGTATTAATATATATACATTCATTCACATGCGTGTCTTTTAGTTGTCTGAAGTGAATTGTGTTTTAGTCCTTTTCAATCTTTCCACAGTCTTAACCAATTCGACAAAGGAAAAAACATATTACCAAAACAAACAAACAAAAAAAAAAACAGGAAAGGGGAAAAATTAGAAGGTAATTGTCAAATATAAGTCACGAACATCTGATGACCAATATGAACTCGAGAAAAATGATACTCTTTTTATTCCAGAAAAAATTTAAATAAAAAATATGATATATGTGCTATAAAAAGAGTTAGGTTATACATAGTAATAATTTTACTATTATCTTGTTAGAATTTTTAAAATTTATGATTATAAATCGTCATATTACTTTCATAATAAATTTCATAAGGAAAAAGTTATAATAAATATGTGATTTTAATATTAACAAAAGAAAATTGAAATATGACTCTTCGTAACCGACAAAGTTGTTTTGTTGTATCTCCTCTACTATTTCATTGTATTTTAGTTTTTTTTTTTTAAGAATATTTTGGTATACGTATGTCAAGTTCTGACAATGTCATAATTGGGTGCCTCGAGATCTGTTTCAGCTAAATGAAACCTTAATTTGTCAAATTATGGATTGTAATCAAGCTGTACAACATAATGTCTGAAGGAGAAGAAGGAAACATGTTTTTGTGAAAATTAATATATGTACGTACAGCTAATTGAGTACAGTATATTGGTATATATTAATTGTATCTCGAGTTAATTTTTCAGAATGTTAATTATGTGCGGTATAATATAGATGTTACTATTTGTCGAAATTGGTTGAGCGTTTCCGCTCTCTACCACATTTCCTCCTCTATTTTTAATTTAATTGACAATTGACATATTATTCAAATTTTTTATTATTATATAATAACATTAAATAAAATAAAATAAATTATAAAATAGATAATAAAACAGTTCATCACATTTCTATGCTATCATCCATACGAGAAAAAAGGTTAAAAAAAATAAAATAAATTAAAGAATATTTTTATTCTAAAGTTCAAACATATATATATCCTTAACAATTTACTAACTAAAGCTAATCGCACCATATTTTCTTAACTCATTCCTTATTTTATAGTTAAATAACAATTTATATAAATTCTCTTAACAGTATCTCCAAATTAATTCTATCAGATTCCTTACTATACAGACTTATAAAATTATTGTCAACTCTTTGTTATATTATTTTAGTTAATCAATAAAATTACTTACGATTAATAATTGTACAATTACGTCCAAAATATTATATATTATATTATATTATATAGTATAGTTGATAATATTATATAATTATTTTATAACATATTAATTAGGATATATTTCATATCTTGTATAATATAATATAATATAACAATATATTATATTATAGTATAGTATATAAATTATTATAGAAAAGTCTATTATATTATATAAAATTATATTGCATATACTTATATTATAATTTATATATTATGTAAAATAATAACTTTACTTAATATATTATATAATTATTTTTTAAAAATCAAAATCATAACATAATATATTAAATACAATTGTATATAAATATATATATTATATATATTATAATATTTTATATAATTATAAATTATATTTTATTACATAGATAATATTATATATTATAATATATATCACATATTATAACATAGTGTATATATTATAATATAATATATAAATTTTATTATATGAAATTTTAAAATTTATTATATATGGTGTATTTATTATCTATATAATAAATAATATATATATATATGTATATATATTACTAATATTATATTATATATTGAAATTATATTTTATATATATATATATATATATATATATATATATATATATATATATATACACACACATTAAAATTATGTTCAAAGATTTAAAAGTGGTGGGTCCAAAGAAATATTTTAATATTTTGTTAATTGAAGGAATGTGAATAATAGATCTCTAAAGATAGGAAATAGTTGTTTAATAAAAATAACTCTATCATAGAGAATATGCTGAAGTAAAATTTTTATATAATTTCTTAACTTTATTCCTTCGACAAACCTTGATACAAGTAACGTCATTATCAACTTAATTCTAGTTTAATATAAAAGATTAATCTTTAATTTAAATTTTGAGAAAAACTAAAAAAGAAAATACTTAATCTATTTTAAAATTAAATATATATTTTAACTTTTTGAATCAAAATCACGGTATATTAAACAATGAAATTAATGTAGTCTATTAAAATTATAGATACAAATTATATTGTGATCAAAAAATTTTGTCATAAACCATAAAATTATAATAATTGTATAACTAAACTTATAAATATAAGATTTAATATATTTTCAAATCAAAACGTATCCTTAATTAGGAAAGGAGGGTAGTAATATATTTACCGTAACTACTAGGGTTATAATAAAATCCAAACGGCTAAAGATTCGCTCAAGCTCGATTTGAAGATTAATCGATTCTACTTGAGTTCGATATGAAAATGAATTAAACTTGATATCCTATTTAAAGTTCGATAAGTTAAATGAGTAGAATCTGAGTATAGAGATACTCACTCAAATATATTTGTGAGTAGTTTAATTACTCTTTTTATACTAAAATATTATAACATATACTAAAATTTTATGATCAATTTTATCCTAATAATTTATTTAAATATAATATATGTTGTATAATTTATTTTAATAATAATTGTTAGAACAAAATGGGTTTAAGTGTTTGTAGAAGGGGAGAACGAATGCAAACACTACAAACTTTTCGTTCTTTCTAAATCTTTTCGCACAAGCTGGAATATCAGAAAAACTTAAAGAAATAAAGATAAATACACGCACATTCAAGTTAAAATAGTTATATTAAAACTTGGAGTTTTTTTGGAAATCTGGTTAATCACAAATGTGATAAATCAACTACAATTTCTGTAAATGATTACAGCTTCAATTTCACACTCACTACCTTCTCACTTTCTTTGAAATATTTCTCTCAAGATATATTACAAAGATTCTCTAGTGTTTTGTGTGCTTCAATAATAATGGATGATCCGTTGGATTGTGTCTTTTATATGAGAACTCTTTTGCATGTATATCAGATCAGTGGATGAACCCACGTACTAAGACGTGCTGCTCATTTCAACTTAGCCGTATATGTGTCACATCAATGTCCTTTGGGAATTATGTGTCAGACTGCTGCTACTTTTGTTGACTATTTTTCATCCCCTGATCTGCGCGCATTTAATGATCGAGAGTTGTCATTGGACCACCAAACTTCAGAAAATATCTTTCCAGATTATATCTCTTACTTCTTCAACAAGTTTCGTTGATATGCGTGTTAGACTTGATGAATAGTGTATACAGTCATAACTATCCACTGACGACAAATCCTGATATGAACTTGATCAGTGCTTCTGGATCTCCTGATAACAAGTCCTGTTTAAGAACTCGATCAGTGCTTCAAACTTCACTTGATCTATCCAAGTGCTTCTTGATCCCCTGACGTTAAGACTTAAGGCATACTCTGATGGTTTTCACTGATGTAGTGTTGAGCATTCCCCCTGACGAGTTAGCTTGACACTGTTATACCTTGACGCGTTCCCCTGATGAGTTTGGCTTACCACTGCCATACCATGATGCGTTCCCCTGACGGGTTGTCCTGCCTACGTCATCCTCTGATGGGTTCCACTGACGGATTCCCTTAATGGTCTTTAATCCCTAAAGCTTTATTGTTCTTATCTGGAATGTCTGATGTGCAGAATAGCTTAAGTGACTTTGAGTAACAACATACATTCCTCTTCACTATCAAGTCCTTTATAAGTTTTCACTAATAACTTGTATAGTGCAGAGCAATTCATCCCCTGATGACCAAATTGATCATCAGTGGATGCAAAACATGTGCAGATACTTAGGTTTATTGAATACCTAAAGTATTTTTAGATGCACAACTTATTATCTAAACATTATCATCATTATTTATCTCTAACAATAATGTTTGTAAATAAAATAATTATTACATATATAAAATGTGTTAGAAAGTATGAAATTTTATATAAATATAAATTATATTTTGTAAAATTTCTACAATTATAAATACTCGCGAGTAGTTCGTAAGTACTTTGAATTCAATTAGAGTAGAATTTAAACATATTCGGACTAATACTCGAATTCAAATTTGAATATTGAAAATTTAATTAGAGTAGAATTTGAATATATTAGTGTTTACTTGTATTTAATTCGTTTACACCCGTAGTAACTACACATAAACTCCTTAAAACATATCGTCACAATTCACAAATAGATTGCGTGGACCTCTACTGTAAAATAATTATATATTTCCAAACAGTACCCCCTACGAAAAATAGATTAATAAAATTAGTGCAAGTTTGGGATTTTTTTTTTCCTTTGGGAACATAATTATTTTAAAACGTCCATCGTAAATACTTACCTAATGGTGCTAAAAATAGTGCGTATTATTATTTAGCCTAAACCATTAGTACGCAATTAGCAGTTAATTAATGTTATTTGTTTTCGGTCCTTATGATAAAAATTAATAAAATTAAATTTTATTTAAATCAATTAGGTGCCTGAATTTGCCGTCGCATTTAACTTTGTTTGTTTCCTCGTAATCATTATGCAACTTTACAGGTTATATCACTTTATATTTGGTGAATTGATCGATGATATTACTATTCTATTTACAAAGTCTACAAACATTGTAAATATTTACTTGGTGGTAAAGAACTTACACGTTATATTCGATCAACATTCACAAAACATGGTCATCGTTGAAATAATGCTTTCGGTGAATTAAAATAACGTACATATTTTTTATTTTCCATTCAATATTTATAAGAGTAAAAAATACATTTTGATTTTTGACTCATCTTTATAAAGTAAGTGAATTATCAGATCTTTTGGGTTTAGTCAATACTCTTATCATAACTGTTCGTAGATTATTTACAAATTTTTATTAACAGAGGAATTTATGATTTTAATTAGAAATTTTACTTGGTGTGGGGAATTGTTATCGGGCACCAAAAACTGTTTTGATAAATAATTTTCAAGAACAAAACTGGTTTGATATTGACGTTGCTTTAATAACTAGATCAGCTTACAACTTCATTAAAAGTGTTAAAGAATCCACATAGGAAAGAACTCTACGAATATTTAACAAATTTGCAATATTAGTTGCGTTTGTTTAATTAAATGTCTGAATTTGAATATAAATATAATTATTTATTTAATATTTTATCTTAAATATTTGAATTAATTTATTTTATTATTGTATCAAGTATTAATTTATTTAACATCATTTTTTTGGCTTACTGAATTTAGGTAAAACTGAATTTATTAATAGATAAATGATAGGCTAAACAAACGGTCTAAAGGATATAACATCAAAACACGCTCAGATATTTAATCTGTTAAAATGCATTAAGAGCTAAACAAACACGACCTAACTGTTTCCTGCATTTTTGACATTAAATATATGTTTTGGTTTTTTGAGCAAAACGATGACACAAGATATTTTAAAATTAATATAATTTATAAAAATTCAGAATACAAATCATTTTGTGATGAACGAAGAACAATGTTAAAATTATTGAATTGATTTATATATATAATAATTATGAATTTCATGAAGATTTGGTATTAAAAAAAAAGGCAAGAGTTAGAATAATTGTTTGATAGTCAGGCACTCACATATAACATCATTTTATATAAAATTACATACAAATCAAAGTATACACAAAACACGTGTCAAGTGATAAAAATTTCATATTACTTTCACCTATACAATAATACAAAATATGAATATACAATACATAAATTGTGTATGTATGATATAACTTTTAATAATTTTCTTTTTAATTTTAATAATTAGTTATTAATTATTTCTTAATTAATTAACTACAGTTAAACCAATTAAAAAATAAAATGAAGAAAACATACAATATTTATATTAAATTAATTGATAAATAAATATTTGACTAAAATATTACATTCAGTTCTAATAAACCAATCATAAAATAATAAAACAATGATACAAGAAAAAAAATTGTAAAACATGAAAACATCACAAAAAAAAAAGGGAAAATTTATATTATTACATTAAAAATAAATAAATAACTATTAAAACATTTAAAAATAATAAACCAAAATAAAAACTCTTGTTGTGCATGGATTTTTGTGCTAGTTACAATAATTTAACAACTTGTGTAATATATATTAAAATAAATTCTTGTTTTAACAAATCAAATACATTATCGTATTAATATGCTGCCAAATTTCAATTGGTTTTGATAGCATACCTTAGGGGAAAAAAATTCCATATAAGTAAATAAATGTGGAATAAAATTTAATATAAACAACCAAACGCGGATATTTTTATTACTCACTTTGTTTTACTACAAACACTTTATATATATCGGATTCTATTTAAAGAAATTTTAGAAATTAAGTGAAGAATATTACGAAGTATTTCATTATGTTACTCTCCCACAAATTTCAACTTTAGACTTGATATTTAAGAATTACAAAAGTTCATTTAATGGTAGCTAAAAGTTTCATCATGAACAAAGTAATAGAAATAGTTAAATACAAAACATCATTCTAATTTCTAATTCGTTCATTTTAGAAGTGTTGAAGAAAAATTTGCCAAATATATTACTAGCTCCAACTACAAATCATTGAGACTATTCTATTCGTTCCCAAATAAGTATCATTACACAATTTTACAACATAAATATAAATAACATAAAAATAATTGTATAATACAAAATATACTCTTGACTTTAAAGCTTTCTCTTGAGGTTTAAAAGATGCAATTCTCTATATACTTTAATTGATGTTAAAATAAGAAAGCAATAACAAAGAAAGAATTTATTTTATTTATTTTGTTTTTTTGGGGTGTTATTGTTGTTACAAAAGAATCTACTTTTTCTTTTCTTCTTTGATGCCTGCGCACATCAATACTGATGAGAATATTATGATACACCTGCGGGACCACATTTGGGGAGTTCTTTTGCAATTTAGTCAAAGCACCACTTTGTGGACTTTTTTTTTCTTTTTTTTTTTTTTCTCCTTTCCAGCTCTTCTTAATTAATTAAGTGTTTTTTTTAAGGTCTTTTTTTTTTTTTTTTTTGGTTACAAGTTGTACTTACTTATTGGAAATATAACTAATACGGTATCAATTTAAAGTTAAAAAGAAGAAGATAGCATATATTAATATTACGGAGTACAACTCAATAATAAAAGTTGAGAATTTTAATTTTTTTTTTTGGCTATAAAAGAGATAAGTACTTAGAAATTCAACCGCACATTTATATACTCATAATTACGTCACAGAATTTAACATTTAATTGTGAACTTCAAATCTGTTCGTCTGCTGGAGCACTCTCCGTACCATCATATATACATACAACGGACAACCCTAAAGCCTATATATATGGATCATGTAGCCAAAAACGAAAAAAAAACACAAAAGCAAAAAGTTATTACTAATAAGTAAAAAATTTTCCTCAATACACTCTCTATTTTAATAAGTACAAACTTTTATATATATACAGATTTTTTTATTTATCTCATTTACATTAAATTCTCTAATATACAATATTCGATAATAAAATAACAATATTTTAACATTTATTAATTCTTTAATTAATAGATAATATGTTACTCCCTCTGTCTCATTAAATAAGTCTTTTAGACCATTTTTCTATGTCTTATCGTATAAGTCATTTACACTTTTTAAAAATAATTTAATGATTCATTTCCAAACATATCCTTAATTAAGTGTGATGAAAATTAGTCATTTAAGAGTGAAAATAAATACTTACTCATGTACCTTGGAAAAATACAAGAACATTTTTGATATTCTATACAAAATTAACATAATAATTAGTGATTGATTTTTTAATATGTGTAAAAATCTCTAAAAGGCTTATATAAAGGGACGGAGTGAGTATTATATATTAATATATATATATATATATATATATATATATATATATATATATATATCACAGTTATATATTAAATAATTATAATATAATATTAAAATATCAATACATATAGATAATATATTAAGTATATTATAATCATATTTTAATTTATTAAAACATATAATATTACTATACATAATTATTAATTTAATATTAATGTATAGTATATTAGTATTTTATTTTATAATATATTAATATATTAATATATTATATGTGATATACTATATAATATATATGACATTTATATAAAATAATTATAATATAATTTTTATATAATATATTACAGATTATAATAGTATATACATTAATATTTTATATTAATGTATTAACTAATGAGTATAATATATGTTATTAATTAGAATTTAAATATTAAATTAATATATAATATTTTAATACAAATAATATATATATATATATAGTAAAGTACGATTATACAATAATATAAATATGATAAAATAATATTATAATTTTGATAAATATAAATAGTGATATTATAGGTTTAAGTTCACTGTTAATGATCATTAAACTAACTTTAAAATAAGGATATTGGTGCAGCTCATTTTTTTTTCATTTTTCATCAAGATTCTATAAATATAAAGAACAAAATTGAGTTTAAAAAAACTGTTACAAATATTCTAATGGGTTAAATTTTGAAACTCTAACATCCATCTTTTCCTTTGGTTCACCTCTTGTTTTTTTTCTTTTTCACCTGTAAAAGGTAAATACTGCTGGTTGAAAATTATGACATTTCTAGCAGATTTTCTAAATAGATTCTTTTCTTTTATAAGGGAAAGTATGTTCTATAACTTTTTATTTAACTTTATCACTACTTCACCTCGACTAGATTTCTATATACTTGCTTCATTTTATAAAAAGAGTTATATTTAAAGTGAAAATTGTTTCATAAAAAATTTATATTTGCATAATTTTTTTATATTATCTGAAATTTGTCGTTGCAATCATTTTATCTTATTATTTATTGAACATTTGTAAAAAAAATTATTTTTTTAAAAATTATATTTTGAACATATAATTTTCAATGAAATATGTAAATTAATATTCGTAAAAGTTTGAATGCAATTTTATTTGTAGAATGGATGAAGTAATATTCTTTTCACATTTGATACCATTTCTCACTATATTTTTTTTTAATTTAAATAATATTTCACATGTGTAGTCATTATCTAATAAGAGTTAATCGTACGAACAATACACTCATTTACAAAAATGACTCTCAACTAAGAAAGTTAGAAAACTCACCTCAAGTTACATAATTTAGTAATATACACCTTAGTATCACAAACATATTAAAATTTTGTCCCAAATATCATCGCAAAATTTCAATTTTTCGTTGCAAATGTCTGCCGAAGTCTATTATACATTTGTACTTGCTTTCCAAACTTGTCGAACTAATACCTCGATTTTCTTACTTTAAAGTCGGATTTGTAAACAACATATATTTTAGAGGTCACTTTTACGATTACTTTTATTAAGAATCTTAATCCAGTTATAGTGGACTACGAAACTGTAAATTTCAATCGTAAAATTAGTTATAAGAATTATGTATTCGTTTGTTTTAATTTACAATTATAAAATTTTAAATTCTGATAATATAATTTACACTAACAAGATAAATTTCATAATTTTTAACTGAAACAAATTGCACATTACAGAGTAACAAATGAAATAACTAACCGGGTATATATTGTAATATCACAGTCATATTCAATTGTTCTAAAAATCTTTAAAAACCTAAACAACTACCTCCTTTTTGTCCTTCATGTTGATTTTTTATCAATTACTTCTTTCGTTTCACTAAAAAAACAATATTTAAATTTTTGACCACTATTAATTGTGCATATTTGACCAAAAATTAAATGTACAATAATAACTTTTTCTTATGAAATTTGTTACGAATCTTTAAGTTATTACGAGATATATAAGTTTGTAATTGAAAGTTTTTTAATTCATAGCAAAATAACAAAAAAAAAAAACTCTTTTTTGGAACAATTTTTTTTTTCTAAATGTAACCTCTTTTTTTTTAAACAGATGAGGTAGTAATAAACTGACCCGTTGATTGTAAAATTTGTAGAAATAGCAGTGAGTCTGTCTATCGAGGATATATAACTAAATTGAAGCATAATATAAGTTCGCTCCAACAAATAAAATTACATGCATTTATTAAATTTATCTCTTACATTTAGGATATCTACCTGAGTATATACCAGTGAGGAAATTAAACTCCACATAACAAAGAAGGAAATTGTGAGAGATCGTTTTAACTTAATTTTTTGTGTTATTGAGTATCTTTATACACATTATGTAATTATTGATAATCTGAAGAAATTATGACAAAAGATGAAAGAAAATGAAGATATTGTCGATAAACAGAAGTAGGTCTTGTTGGTTAATATTTCAAAAATATTCATAGTAATTGCAGCACGTCAAACCCGCTCTCATACGAGCCCATTTTGAAAATTAATTTCGAAATCGTGCTAATTAACTAGGCACTTAAGAAGCCAGTTGATGGGGAGTTGGAGTTGCGACAAACATTAATGAGCATATTCATATAAAGAGGGAGATTGATTTTGATGCCCAAAATAGTGAAACTCATGGCGGTGCACATACAAGCTTTGGCTTCAAAGTCCATTAAACCTACGATGAGACTGCAGCACGGATTTCGAAAAGGGGACCCCACTTGTACATTCATGATCACCCCATTGAGAAGGTTCCCACACATTCTTATCTTTAGGACATCCCTAGGGCAGGCTGCCCCCCCATCGGGAGAACTGGGACATATATGTGGAGGCAGAGGAAGAGGCGGCGGCGGCGGCGGAAACGGGGTATGTGGTGGACACGGTTGAAGTGGTGGTTTAGGGCGATAAAAAAAAGTGGCGGAAGAAGTCACAAATAAGAGAATCATAGAAAGGCATAAAATAGTAATTTTCATACTTATTTATTAAGTTTTTTGTTTTGCTTCTAAATTCTAATTATATAGAACTAAAGAAGTTTGTGGTTAAAAATCAAGGAGAAAATAGTTTGTGAATTTTTGTTTTAAGGAATGTTTAGAGATTGTACACCTAATTATATGTGGGTTGTTATTGTATTTGTTTTTGGAATTTGAAATTGGCAGTACATTGTACATTTGTTCGCAAACTTCGTATATATATGAGAAAAAGTCTTTGAAAAGCTCCTAAGTGATTACTGTTGCATTACTTGTAGGCAACAATTATTTCAAATGTTGTATGAAGTACCAAATTGATGAGCTCAACAAAGAGACGTACACATAATGTCAAAATTTGGGCTTGATGCACGTGTTTTTGAGAAGTTGGAACTTTTTCAAACTATTGAAGGCCGATAATAAGGCAAAGTATAGAAACATTTCGTAGCTTAAATAAGTTCAACAGGAGGGATGTGTCATATAAATTAATGGGCAAATCTAAGGCCGGTACATTATAAAGTCAAAAAATAAATTAATTTTTTTTTAACGGTGCACTTTAAAGTCAAAATATTTATTTTATTCTTATATTTGTGTTGTCTATGTTATTATCTATATCAAACATTACTCTTTTCATGTTACTTTTTTTTTTTTTGTTACTATTTATGGCAGAACATTCAGTTAATTAAAAATAAGTTTCAACGCATTTCAAACGAATAAAAAAAAGATAAAAGAGGATTCAAAAGATTATTGTTAATGGTAACATTCAAAATGTTAACACTAATAGTGACATTGTTTATCATAACATTTTCGACAGTTTAATGTTCATCATGTATGTTACAATTTATCATTAATGTTACTATTCATGAATCACATTCACTTGATTCAAATCACTTCAAATTATATTTTATAAATTATCTTATCTTAAACTGATAAAATAAAAATAGAGAAAGATTTCAACAGTAACGTCAAAATTAACAAAAATAGTAACTTATAATTAAAACTATCATACATAAAAGGAAACAACAAAATAATTTGTAAAAAAATCATAACACTAATAGTAACATAACCTACTATTCACATTAGTTGTTTAGAAAGTAATCATACTCATGTTACTATTTTTCATTGATGTTACTATTTTAAAAAATTACAATCCCATTAATCCAAAACATATTCATACATATCTCAAACCAAAATATAAAATAATTAAAAATAATTAAAAGATACAGTAGCTTTGTTAACACTTTTCACAAATTTATTCTTTGTGTTATTGTTGAGCAAAATCACGATCAGTTTTCTCAAGACAAATTGAAATATTTCATTTCACAAATCAAATGAATAAATCTCATATTGACAAAATAAAAAAATAAATAAAAAGTACAAGGATGAGAATAGTAATTTCAGTGCAAATAATAATTTCACATGATGTTACTATATATATCTTTTATGTTACTATTAAAAAAAAACCAAAGAAATCTGAGAAGGGGGGGGAGGGGGGGGGGGGGGGGGGGGAGGTAAATATAAAAAGGTCTATAGAAGTGGAGATCGACGATTGTGGAGATTGGTGATAATCGTGGTAAATGTAGAAAATCGATGGAGGTAAAAATTGACAGTGGCGGAAATCGACGGTGGTAGAAGTTGATGGTGGCAAAAACAGAAGTTGACGATGTCAAAGGATGCCAGTGATAATATAAAAAGGTCTATAGAAGTAGAGATCGATGATAATGGAGATTGGTGATAATTGTGGTAAATGTAGAAAATCGATGGAGGTGAAAATTGACAGTGGCGGAAGTCGACGGTGGTAGAAGTCGATGGTGGCAAAAACAGAAGTTGACGATGTCAAAGGATGCCAGTGATGACGAAGGATGTTAGTGAGATGATGACAGTGACAACCTAGATCTGTAGAGTTCAATACATTTATGCAAATTTAGATTTGAAAAATAAGTTTGGATTTCAAAGATTTAATTAGATCGAAGGTGGTAGAGAGGTGTTGAATATGAAAATGGTGGAGGATGAACATGAAGATGAAAGTGGTGAAAGAAAAGCCTAGAATAGGAATGAAGATAATGGGAAAAGAAGAAACAAGGTAGTGTTGAAATTATAAAAGAAAGTACGCCGCTAAGGGATGACAAAAAAAAATAACTTTTTAAAAATTTTGATCTTTACCATGTACCAGCTTGACATTATCTGTAAATTAATTTGATATAGAACTACCTATAGTATATCCCAATACCCTTAAAGAATATATATCATAGCGAAAAGGACTTTGCGCAAGCAAGCACGAAAGAAGCAAAGTAGAAGCTACCACTTCCTCCGACCGACTAAAATACAAAAGTCACAACCTACTTTGATTCAAAAAAAAAAAATGGCTTTCTATCATAGTTGCAAGGGTTAAGGCAGGTTTCTGTTGAGAACAGAATAGTGTTCGTGTCCAAAGGTGAACAAAACCCTAGCTTCTATAGTTCACTACTTTTTCCAGGTTGGAGAAGGGTTTAGCCCGCCTGCATACTAATCAAAGAGGCTGAGAGTAAGCGTAAGCTCACCGGTAATCTCGAAGAGCTTACCTTCATTCTCTTCGCGAGAGCCGTACAACACATAGCTGGAAGTCAGAGGGCCCATACTACCTGCCTAACCTTTTGCTCTGAGGGACTGTAAATTGAAAAGTGCCCAACCCATTCAGCCAAAAGAGAAGGAGCCTATGTATTTGTTGTATTTGCATAACCCTTGTAGATTGAACCATATCTACACTCTGAGCCAATCCCTTAGCAGTCCTACCACCATGCCGCATAACGGGAGCTCATGTATTTTATTTATGGTGTAACAACGGTAAAACATAACAAAATATTATGGCCGCCTAACATGGTAGCTGGATGCGAGTATATATTCCTTGCGTAGGGATATAGAGCGGGGTAAATCTTAGAGAATTATGTCTGTCTTCCCTAGTGGATTGGTCGACCCCTGTAGGTTGGTCCTCTTCAACCACTGGTTTTGCTTTATTCATCATATCCATAAATCTGGCTAATTGGTTTTTCCTTCAACCATTTGATCCATTTTTCCCTTAACTTGATCCTCTTAGATCGAGTATGATAAGGCGGTCGAGCCAGAGGTGGAGCTTTTTGAGCTAGTCCTTTTCGATAGTTTAGTTAATTTTCAATTGGGTCACCCGAGTCAATTTATTACACTAGTTTTTCTGTTCATACATAGGCCTACGAAGCAATAGATTTTGGAAGGACTTTTGTGATTCATTTATTTTTGGGTTACTGCCCCCCTTTCGAGCATGTTCACTATGGAGTCATCTCAGTCCTAAGCTAAATCCACCCCACCAGCCTTAACTAAAAAAAAGGACAAAACCATACCATATCGAACCTACTGAGCTGCCTTGAGGATGAGTAGTATTCCTGGCCAGAAGACGTTCTCATAGATGATTTCTAGTCAGTGTGTCACAAGTGGCTTCTCGATGAATAAGTTGTGATTGATCTTGTTAATGCAGTTTTATTTTTGAAGGTAGTTTCATATTCTAATGATCCCGTCTTACCTAAGAATTAGGATTTTTCTTTTCCTATTTGAAAAGGGGATCTATGTTACTTTCACTATGCTTCACACATGAAATTAGACTGCGACTCGAATATATTGGAACTTGTTTCAAAGGTTAGGTTACCCCGTGGGAGAACTTTTAGAATCTCTTTCACTCTCGGATCTAATTCTCTACTTAGTGACTCGATCACTCTTTCTTTCTTTCGAAGCTCGTGCACTACCGAAGTGAAGCTTAAATAAACTTCATAAACCACTATGACCCTTACATTCCAACTCAATTAAGTTAGCCAAATCCTCCCTACACTACTTTCGTTA
Organism: Centella asiatica; assembly: GCA_014636745.2. Classification (NCBI taxonomy): domain Eukaryota; kingdom Viridiplantae; phylum Streptophyta; class Magnoliopsida; order Apiales; family Apiaceae; genus Centella; species Centella asiatica. The sequence continues at coordinate 27,169,961 of CM025780.1, read as the reverse complement.
GTAAAGCTATCTTACTTGGTTAGGATCTTTTCTTCAAGATAGTTGTAGTTAGTTGCCTATAGTTAATGGTCCTCTTTGGTTGTGTCCAAGTGAAGTGAAACTCGGGAATGAAGCAGATAAGTCTCAATGGAAAGCATTCAGCGATGGGATTGAGAAGATATGGAATAAAGTAGGGGAGTGGGCCGTTTGTTATTACGTCAAGGCTTGGCTTTGCAATCGCTCCTATGTAGTGGTCGACCTAAAAAGTAGTTCCATACCAAAATGCTTCTTATATATTACGTCAAGCTTTGCCAGAAGTGGTAAAAGCTTATGTTGAGCATTGGTTGTGGTACTGTCGATACTCCAGCACGTACGAGGGGTGGATAGAGGATTTGTTACACCGGGCGGACGATCCTCGAAAAGACTCATCGTCTAAGCAAAGATATGAAGCCATTGAATAGGTGGGATATTGACCAGACCTTCTATACATGGAGTTCTCCGTATCCTGGGGTGGCATTCCTTTGATCAGATCAGAGATTTACCGTTATATGATATGTCGAAAAGGCGAAGCTACTGTTCTTTCAACTTTCAGATAAGACTGGCATGATCGAGACTTATCATTAACTTACTATATTTAATTGTGATACATCTGATAAACAAACCCTGCTGCGACCAGTGCACGATTGGTCAATGTCCTTATTACGAATAATAAGATATGATGGGACATTCGATCAATCGGCACCTCTAAGGTTACTAAAAGGTAGTTGCTTGTTTTAGATCATATGATTTAAGTGACTGATCGGTTTCCATTAGAGTTGCAGCTATTTGTCCTGTAAAGGTTGTTTAACACGACCATGGCTCAAGCCTGGGTGCAAATGTATTTGTTGTACCTGGATCTAAGCATTCCCACCTTGAAGGACCTGAGTTTTTCATCAGGTTCAAAGTAGGACAACCATTGGGCCTCTGTTCGTATCTCTTTTTGCTTGTTCCTAGTCGCTCAGACTCTTATGAACCAAAAAATGAGTCTTAGGGTGTTGTTAGTGTAGGAGTACTACAATCGACCTATATACTACCTTACTTGTTTCGAGTGTTGAAACAAACGATCAAAAGACTCTTGTTCTGACTCGAACTGCCACACCTCTTTTTTCAGTCGAGTCAAACAGAGGTTTACTTCTTCTGTAAACCATGAACTCAAAGTACGAGGTGGCGAAGGAAGCCTGATTATGCCCCTTCCTTGGACTTCATCCAAGCAACTTCGTTACCATTATATGACCTAGGCCAGAAGTTTTCCTACTTGCTACTTGATTACGCCACATAACACATAGCCTTATTAAATATATTATATAATTGGAGATGTATTTTTTGATGTGACAAGCTCTAAGGGAATAATCTCTTTCTTATTTCTGCCTTTCTTTCCCATGATGACGAAGAACGGGAAAATCAAAAATTTCACTTCAAATTTCGGACCTCAACATCCTGTTGCTCATGTTATTTCACAATCGCGTAATATTAATTTTTTGGCCTCATCATCGAAAGCAGCTTCTAATTACTCGGCCACCTCAAACGGCGTGAACCGCATATGGGGAGACCTGCCCGTATGACTTTTAGGGGGATCTGGTCAAAAGACCGGCCCCACCTAACTAGATCAAGGGACTGAGAAATTGTTTGTCCCACAAGATAGTTTGTAGAAGGAGGGATTGAATACAAATCACAAAATTCTTTCGAACTTTGTGAGTTTAGTGAATATACTGTATTAAAAGTTGTGGAATTAAAAGAGTACAATATATCACAAGTGTTTCTAAACTTTTATAAATCAATGAAATATTACAAAAGTTCACTGGTGTGAATGACCAACTTCAACCAACTCATTTGAAAATAACAGTTGCACTCTAGAATATGATTTCTAATTTCTTTCAAGTTATGAAAACTTGTTTCTCTCTTTCTATAAGTTTATTATAGCTACTATTTATCTAAGATAATATGTAAATTTGTGTTTTGTGTATCTCAGTTATGTTCTTGTTGTATATTATCTCAGTCGTTCTATGTCTCTATTTATAGGCATAGCTCCTTTGTTCTCCAATCTTCTATTCCAAATTGTTACCAAAAATATCTCTACTGTTCATTAGTATTTGCAACTCTGTCACACAACATTCTTCTTTGTACAGTTTCACTTGCATGCCAGCCTGATATCTAACTTTTCTAGTGTATATTCATTACATCAGCTCCCTATTTTCTTATTGGAGTTCCCAAGATAAGTTATCGGTAGTACATAACTTATCTTTATGGGCTTCTCTGGACTTTATTGGTCCAGCTTCAATGAATTTCTCCTTCAAGTTGACATAAGTTATTTTTGCAGTATTTCATACTTGCGGCTTGCAGGTTTTACACTTGCAGCTTTATACGCATGCTTGTATGCAAGTCTAACTTATCTCTATAAGTTATTTTTGTAGTGTTCACACCTACGGTCTTTATACTCATGTGTGTGTATGTATAACTTATTTCCTTAAAACTTCTTCGGTAGCCAAACCGTATTGGCCAACCATCCTTATCTTAATTTCATCGCCTTAACTTTATCAGCCATATGTCATCCCTTATGTTATCTTTAGTCTTTGATCATCCATCCCCTGATGGACAGTCTCTGGTGTTGGGCAAAATGACTTTGGTGATAGTTAGCTTTAAGTTTGGTGCTTTGTGGAACATTGGTGCTGGCTTTGGTGATGATCTTTGATCTCCTGATAGCTCAATTTCAGTGAACATTCTATCCCCTGATATTTCTTGATGTTTTATCCATCAGTGGATGTTTATCCCCTAACGGGCTATTTTGTTCATCGATAGATATTTATGCCCTAACAAGTCTTTGTAAATTTATCCCCTGACGAGTCTTTGTTTATAAATGGAGATTTCTCCTTTGATGTTTTATCTCTTAACCAGCTATATCCCTTGACTACTCTTTAATGCAATACAGAGTCTTGCATTAGTCTTTGGTAACTTTAACATTAGTCTCTGATAGTACAAACCTTAGTCTCCGACAGGTTAAAATTTTAGTCTCTAACAGACTAAAATTTCTTAGTCTCTGACAGGCCAAATTTTAGACTCCGATAGGCTAATTTCCTTAGTCTTCGACATGCTAAAATTTTAGTCTCCAACATGCCAAATTTTAGTCTCCAATAGGCTAATTTCCTTAATTTCGGACAGACTAACTCTTTATCTCCACTACGCTAAATGTTAGTCTCCGATAGGCAAAAACTTATTCTCTGATAGGCTAATTCCTTAGTCTCTGACAAACTAATTCTTAGTCTCCGATAGACTAATTCTATTTGACCAACTTTGACTTTTGTTGAACTCTCCAAATGCATTCCTTGTAATCTCTGATGCTCACCTGCAGTCTCTGATAGTACACTACTGCAGATACTTGTAAAATTACAAAATATAACAATTCTAAGTGTTATATATCATTATTAAATGTTATAATTCCTAACAAAAATTAATAGAGTAAAAAACTTATCTTCAAGTTTTACCTTATTCTGATCGTTCAGAGGGCGATCACGGGGTCACTAAATGAAGTCCTCTGTTGGTTTTCGATAGCAACCCTTCTTTATCTATAGTCATGTTCTTCGGTTAATTTACTTGATTGGCTAGTCTCACACAAGTCGATCAATAAATCTGTTGTCGATGTCATAATCAGTCGATTCGATCAACTAGTAATCGTAATATAAGCAAATGAACTGAGATCGCTCATCTATCAGTTGTGTCTTCTTTAATGAATGAAAGAACTTTATAGGTATCATAATAGCAAGAAGGGGTTCAAAGAACCCTCCTGCTGAGATTTTCTTTGCTTGGGTGAAGACAATAAGTGGGATCGGGGAAGAGAAAGCGAAAGGTTTGCTCAACTGGGAGAGTGAGTGGTTAGTCTGTCCCTTTCAATAAAATCTTATTTCAAATAGGCAAATAAGAAAGGATCAGGTACAATCAGACGATCCTCCTCCTTTTTCTTTCGATAAGCTTTCTCGAGCGAAGGGAGAAATCGAAAAGAAACTGTCCCTGACCAGGGATGGACGTAAACTAGTAAGCTATCGAGGGTAGGGATAATCACCGATAGTTCTTACTCTGGATATTTTGTATTTCCAGATAGTAGGCCTCCTTCGCCCACTTAGAAATGGATTCAAACCACTAACACAAGGATTTTCAATCATTTGCCCTAACCAGCTGAGCTACCTAAACTACTTTCCTAAAGTATGTTTTCTTCATTGATTTGCTCTAACCAACTGAACTACCTTACCACTTTCCTAAAGCAAATAGCAAGCCCCACAATCAAAATCAAAAAGGATGGGAGCACGGGTTTGGAATAGCCTTATTATATAAGATATATTATTCACTATTTATACTAATAAATATATAGAATGCTACTGGTCCACCAATTAGTAAACAACTAATATATCATTTAGTTTATAATATATATATATATAAAATTTTGCTGGATAGTTAACTATATATATGGGGTAGGCAACTTAATCAAGACAGAATGAGATAAGCATAGCGAGAAGCTAGAGTTCAAATGGAAGCGGACTAACGGCAAGCGAGATAAAGGTCCCTTTAACAAGATAGATGAGAACTGTAGCTAACAAGTATACCCTGAGTGGAATCCTACTTATATTATACTCTTTTTACTAGATGGCAGGACGGGTGCCAGCCAAGTTCTTAGTAGCTAGGCAGCTAACCCAGATAGAAACCCTTGGATCACCAAGACTCTAATAATCCAATTCATAGGAACTCGAAAGACATTCCCATCATGGAACCCGTCTACCTTCTCATAGCTCGTAACCAATACCAAAAACAAGGGTTTTTCTCTCTCGCTCACCAGGAGAATACTCTCAAACTCACTTGGATGCTAGCATGTAAATCAGGTGATACACAACGTGAAGGAGCCCTATCAAGTATCAAGAAGTAAAGGTCGAACGTAGGTGCTACACCAAGATTGAATAGCATACCATACATTATGGTAATCATGAGAATCTCACCTGACTTTACGAACCCGAGGAAAGGCTCACAACAGTAGTAGGGGCATTAAAACCGGAACTTTTGTGGGAATTTTTTGATCTATAAACCGTCCCTAACGAAGGATCGACTCAGATTTGAACATGATGAATCACTTTGGCGCGGGGGATTTTGCCTACACATGCTCCGGTGGGGGGAAGGTTTCAACGAATAGCTTAGAGCATGCGACAACATACCCTCCTTCGTGTTGTATTTTTAAGTTAAAGTCCTTTGTTGTGTAGTTCATTTCCTTTTTTTTAAGTGATCTATTAGAGAGCTTCCCTGTGACCACCCGAAAGGTATGCTCTGTGTAGCTAACCCCAAGTCTGGTAGCCTTTGAAAATAGGTTTCTGACATAACTTCCTATCATATCAAGCTTTATGTTGTTGCTATTGCACAGGCGGTTGCCATCTTCCTCAGGATGGATCAATTTGTGTAAACGATCGCTTTCTATGTCTCCCAATCGATGCGAGACTGCCAATCATAGACTGGTGACCAGGAAGTGAGAGCTAAAGCTCCATACACTATGATGAATTGAGTGTTTCAATTCGTTGGTTTTTAGGTTCTTTGTGTATATGCCCAATTGTAGGTCACCTATGTGACCAATCCTCACTATTGGTTTCACAACACTGAGTAAGCATACTAATTATGACCGAGTTGGTTGATTTTTCCTGTCCATTCGCTCTAGGTAATGTAATATGGGCTCGACTTCCTTTGAGCTATGAGAAATGAATAGGGCTTAACAGCGTCTTCTTCTTTTTTTTCTCTTGACCAAGATCTCATAAATATGGCTACGAAGAGAACTATGGAGCCTAGCTGAACGCTTAACAAGGCCTATCAGCCTTAGTATATTCGGGCACCTAACCACTCGTGAAAAGAATGGGACATTCAATACCAGACATAGATTTCTTTTAATAAAGTATAAAATGTGTAAGTTACGACATAGATATATATAACATAAATATGAACTTGTGTTACCACAAATTAAATCAGTCTAATAGTTTAGACTGTAATAACAGTGGTCCGACAAGAATACCTTCGAAATATATTATGTATGCATGTATGTATGTATGTATGTATGTATGTATGTATGTATGTATGTATG
>CM025780.1:27121350-27163833 GCA_014636745.2 Centella asiatica | reverse complement strand
ATGTATGTATGTATGTATGTATGTATGTATGTATGTATGTATGTATGTATGTTTTTGTATACGATGAACAATTTTGGTCTAAATGAAGGCGTTTTGCTAGGGGCATATTTGAATTGAGCTATCCAAAATCTAACTTGATAAATTTTCAATTTAATTCTTACCGCTTGATTTGAGGTTTATCCTTTACTTATTATTTTATAGCTTATAAGGTTGATCTATTTATTTATTGTCTTAACAGATCATGTAATGTAAAACATGTTTACTTATTCTCTCTCTCCCCCCCCCCCCCCCCCTCTCTCCCATCTCCTCCTCTCCCTCTTTTTCCACCACCTCCACCGCCACATCCCCCCCCCCCCCCACCCCCCCCCCCCCCACTGCCTTCGTCGCCTCTGTCACCACTTTCTCCTCCTCCGCCGCCTCTTGTTCTTCTCATAACTCCTCATTAACAATCTTTTTTTCCTCCTTTGTTGTTATAGTCATTTTTCGTCGCCATTTTTTTATTCAAATCTACTTTTGTCACCACTAAACAATCACCATTACCGCCATCTTTATCACAACCTCCTCATACTCCTTATTCTTCTTCAATTAAATGGAACAAAAAAGTTTTCTTATTTTTGGTTAAATGTGGAATATAAATGTTACTTTAGACGGTTGATTTAATTTGTTAAATAAAGCTTAAAAATAATATTAGTATCTATGATTATTTTACGAAAACTTATGCGTAACTATATTGATTAAATTAAGTTCATTCATATTGATTATTTCACATTTGATTGTGCCTTAATATGATTTTGAAAATTATAAATTATTCATTTATTTTTGAATGTGACAGAGTAATATGGTGATGTATTAATTTGAAGATAGTTAATTGATTACTTGTATAAATGATGATAATTAGATTAATTTGAAGGTGAATAAAATAGGTAAAGTTAACGCTATATATATGCTCGAGGATTATGCATATATATGATATATAATATGTGTGTGTGTGTGTGTGTAAACATATAACTAGCCATCACGCACATACACATACGGAGAGTTCTAAAATCTTCACACGGCATGACACCTCCTCAACGCAGTTTCACTCCCCTCCATTTCCTTGAGAAATCGAAATCGTTCCAAGAATTCCCCTCCTCGGTTAGCAAGAGTCTCCGCAAAAACACGTATTCAACTCCTCAAGAATTGCAGGTCCATGATCCAACTGAAACAAATCCAAACCCAGCTCTTCAGGATCTGTATTCACGAAAAAGAAGATGTTCTCAATAAGCTCATGGTCGCGGCGTGCTCAGACCCCTCAATTGACAACTTACATTACGCTGAGAACATCTTTGATTGCATTAAAAACCCGTCTTTATTCGTCTACATTGTGATGATGAAAGCTTACTCAAAGGCTCATTGCTTCGGAAAAGCTCTCTTTTTGTTTGATGAATTGAGAACTAATGGGTTGTGGCCGGATAATTTCACTTACCCATTTGTGTTTAAGGCAATTGGTCAATTGAGGGAGGTTTCAGTGGGCGAAAAGATTCATTGGGTGTTGTGAAATGCGGGGTTGAGTTTGATTTGTATGTCTCTAACTCACTTATGGACATGTATGCTGAATTGGGATTTGTTGGGAAATTGAACAATTTGTTTGACGAAATGCCTGAGAGAGATTTGGTTTCTTGGAATACTTTAATTTCTGGGTATGTTAGGTGTAAGGGGTTTGAGGATGCTGTTGGAGTTTGTATAAAGATGCAAGAGGAGGGGAGAGTGAGACCTGATGAAGCCCGTGTTGTGAGCACCCTTTCAGCTTGTATCGCATTGAAAAGTTTGGAACTTGGAATGGAAATTCACCGTTTGTTGCCAGTGAACTTGGATTTACTACCATAATTGGAAATGCATTGTTGGATATGTACTCCAAGTGCGGATGTCTAGATTTGGCCCGAAGAATTTTTGATGCAATGCCAAGAAAAAATGTTATATGTTGGACGAGTATGATATCTGGGTATGTGAACTGCTGTCTGCTGGATGTGGCTAGAGTTTTGTTTGAGAGAAGTCCAGTTAAAGATATTGTTCTCTGGACTGCTATGATAAACGGTTATGTGCAATTTAACCGTGTTGAGGCTATGTTACTGTTTCGGGAGATGCATTTCCACAAAGTTACACCAGATGAGTTCACTGTGTTTGCTCTACTTACAGGTTGCACTCAGGTTCAAGCCATAGAACAAGGGAAATGGATCCACGGGTACATGGATGAGAATGGAATACACAGTGATTCAGTTGCTGGCACTGCTTTGATAGATATGTATGCTAAAATGTGGTTGCATAGAGAAATCCTTGGAAATGTTTTATGGCTTAAAAGAGAAAGATACGGCTTCGTGGACCTCAATTATCTGCTCACTTGCTGTGAATGGGAGGATGATAAAGCCCTTGAATTGTTCAAGTTGGGTGAATTTGTACCGGATGATATCACCTTCGTCGGTGTTTTGACTGCATGTAGTCATGGGGGAGTGGTAGAAGAAGGTCATAAACAATTTCATTCCATGACAAAGATTTATCAGATCAAACCAAAATTAGAACATTACGAGTTTCTGGTTGGTGATGCAACTCACCCTGATATAGCAGGAATTATATCTATGTTAAAACAAATAGGTAAACTATTGTCAGACGTTGAGGAAACAGAAATGGAAGATGATAACCTCAATTCTTTAGATTTGTAGGTGATAATATTATTTGAAGGTTCAAGACTGGGAAATTTTACTACATAATTTTCAGTTCATGATCATCTTCTAACAGACTTGAGAGTTGTGTGTTGTGTTACACGAAACAAATTATGTATACTTGAAATTGGGCTGGATGGTAGGAACAAGAAGCCAAGAGTTATTCAAGGTGCAAAATGGATGCATTGGCACTAAGGAAGCTTTATAAAAGGCAGATAGGTGAGCAAGGAAATGAATTTGATGCTGAAAAATATGCAGAAAAGCAGATGCATGGCTTCGCTAACAAAACAAGGTTTGATCTACACTTCATTTTATACATTCTTTCATATATTTATGGGAATTGATTTTTACTTTTTTTCTTTATTTGATGTATTCACGTGAGGTTCCACTTTGATACAAAATTTTGATGCATATGGTACAAGTATTTTATACACAAAATGTGGAGTCTACATGTAAATAGATATTTGGAAAGAAAAAACTTGCGGAAGGAGTGTTTCCCATGTTTATTTGACACAATCACAATCTGTTGTTAAGAAATGAATGATCAATTATTGTGTATGCATTGTGCATCAACTCTGTTTATTCAATTCCAATTTCTTGATCTTTGTATAGTGTTTTATCTATTTTATGTAATGCTCTAGAAACTTAAAATTACACTGTAAGTTACTAATCCTTAGAAGTATCTGTATTGTTCTTGAAGTCTTATTTAGACATATCACATATATGTCTTATCATATATTACGGTTCTATCGTCGTTGTGATTGAATCACCCAAGATTGGGCCGCACATAATTAATTTTTTCCTGTGTGGTTGTTCCAATAAATGTCAAGTTCCACCAAACATATTTTTCCTCCCTAACTCAATACTAGCCTCTCTAATAAGAAAATCTTGCTCGAGAAATCAAACCTCATAAGTGAATACTGAGTGAGAGTTGGATTAGTAACGGTAGAAATTTAGCCGATAAAAAAAACAAAAAACATTACGTCAATATGCAACCATCTTTCACTATCATCAAATTACATGGAGTACCATATATCACCACTGCGCCCATGATTATACCAGAGTATGACTTTGTCGACGACTCCACATATTAATAGTACTGTTATTACATATATATATATATATATATTCACATAGCACTCTAACATACTTAGCATCATGAACCTTAAACTACTGTTTAGTGTCACTCGATTTATGACCTACAAAAATTTGAGGTTCATGATTATTGCTATAATTTTCTTACGTGCTTCCTATATAATGCCTTTAGACCCGTAGTAATTAGACGGTGAACTGTCGATGCTGCCAGAGCATAATCATACCGACCGTCGTCATTGTCGTCACCCTCCAACATTGCTGCAGGAGGTGCGTCGTGGTAAGCTCCGCCACCTCCTGCTGCACGTGCTGCCTTAGCACAGTAATATCATATAAAAGGCAAGAGTAAGGAGCAGGAGCGTTGTGTCACAAGTAAACCCACTAGAGAAGTGTGGACTGAGGTTTGAAGGTTGTGGATGATCCAATGCTCGTAACATATATGCGTGAAATTATGTGGCTTTTCCACGTCCAAAATAATTTTCACATCATTTATTATTATACTCCATAATATGTATTTATAAATCTATTTATCATGTATGTAGTGGCATTTGAGTAATTACTGTAGTATACCAAGTTGTGAGTGGTAGAGAATAATTTTTTTCTATATGTTTTGGATGCGACCGGTTGACAAATAGTGGAAACAAGATGGCTTAGCTTTTACGGGGAACCTGGTAAATGAGCCGGCAGTGGAATATAATTTAGCAAACATAACATTCCACTAACAAATAAGTGTGTACACGAGGAAAAGGGAAATAGCTTCTAGCCTATTTTGTAAAAAATAGGCTGTATTATTTCATTTCTACATTGACTTGGATAATTTTTAATCTCAGAACATTAAAAAATGTAGAAATTCACAAATTTTTTTTTCTTTTTTTGTGATGCGTTATAGAATTTTTACAACCATATAACAATGTGGAAAATTTGACTCTTGAAAATATGTTGAACTTACATGGTTTTGAAATTTTTAATGGACAATACAAAAACTTATGAGATTTTGCATACTATTTATTTTTCAATGTTTGTATAGTTGAAAGTACGGTTGAATTTTTCAAAAAAAAGTACCAAACCCCCCACCCCACCCCATCCAAAAAAAATATTGATTAAAGCTCAAATAAGAAAAATCTGCTGCAGCCCATATCTCATATTTATGAATTCCCTATCAGTTTAGAAAAATTCAACAGTATAGATTATCAAAAAAAGGATGGGTACATCAAATTTTGTCAACATTTTTTGTGTTGGATAACACGATCTCTATAATCCAGTAAAATTAGTACATTTTCAAATGTTAGAATATATTGATTTTAAAATGATTATAAAAATTATATAAATAAGTTTGAAAATTTCACATGCTATCGTGCAGTTAGATTTTAAATTTTTTTCCAAATCTTTTTGAAGACTCAAATATAGAAGAGTGGCTAAAATTACAAAAATGAGCTAATTGTTGCTTGCAACAAAATCTTAGGACACCAAAACTGCGTAGTTTGAAGTTTGATAATTTTAAAATAAAATAAAAAATCCTCCACCACCACCAGCATTCTCCGGCCGCCGTGCCAAATATTATAAAATATTTATATATTAAAACTAACAGAGTTTTTGTGGGTATGAGCACCTAAGCTTATGTGTTGCATACAACAAATCCACATACATGCGGGCGCACAGAGAGATATAATATATATATATATATAGCCTGATTTTGTTTTATCTTTTGCAGGGATGCTCTAAGGCCTTTGAGTTGGTCATGTGGGATGGTCATTGATATAAAGTAAGTTGCATATATTTTGCATATATCTGATGGTATTATATATTTTGCATCCTGTAAGTTTCTAGAAAAGTAAGTTGGTTGCTTTTACCAGTTTAGTGGACATTGAAGTTGTATTTATCCACTTTATTTCACATATTTTCTTTCTGAGTCCATTTCATCGACCTGGCTTATATATTTTTCTATTACGTCATGGATAGCATGCAAACTTGTAATATTTCTTTTTTAAACCTGAATTATTAGATCCAGAACTAGTTTCCATATACAGTAGTATTTATACTTGCACCCTCCCCTGAAATATTTTCATAATTTAAGTTTGCAGTTCACAGTCAGATTTTAATTAATTCTATGGGAGTAGGAATTGCCCTTGCCCCTGTTCCTGCATGGAGCGAGGATGGATTTCTCACGGATGAAGTTGACATCATTTGATAAAATTTGTTAGAACAATCAAACTTGCAGGCTTTGTAGTTTGTAACGAACCGGACCAAAAATTCTGAGACCAATTTGTAATCTCTGTATTAAGAAGTTGACAAATGTGTATTTTTTTTAATTTTTTAATAAGTAAGATTTAAAATTATATTTAGGAGTGAAGAATCTCAGTGAGTTTTAATAAGTAAAATTTAAAATTATATTTAAATTGACAAATGTGCATTTTTTTAATATTTTAATGAGTAAAATTTAAAATTATATTTAGGAAGAAAGAATCTCAGTGGGTTAAAACATGTGATAATATACCGAGAAACTGAACCCGAAATGAGACCAACTTAGTTGTACAAATGGAACCAACTTATTTGTACAATTACATGATTTATTTCCTACTACATGTTACAAACGTCCATTTTTCAATTTTTAATAAATAAAATCTAAAATGCTAATCCTCTCAACTTCTGAAATGGAATAACCGAAACCTTCTGGAATATATGGCACCGCGTAAATCCCCTTTATACTGTGTTTGACACCATATTAGTAAATTATATCTTCTTGCGAAACTACTCTTTATTATTTGGACACATATATATGCTTGAGCAAAATTTTCTTATGTTAGCAGTGTTGAAAATTTAAATTCTGGGTATAATAATCTATGCTCGTTTTTGTGGTGGCCAAGTCTTCAATATAATTTTAGAGACTATGAGACATAAACTTCAGGTAAATTAATATATACCTAGTAATAGATTATAGATAGATAATAATAAAATAATAATTAAGTAAATGGGATTAACTTATTTTAACGTTGAATAGAATCACATCGATCGTTACATCAATTTTAGAAGCTTGTAAAAATAAAAAACAAATTAATCACAATTTATATAACAATACATACAACTCTACTAGCTACCTATGAATATAAAACTTGAAATCAATAAACACAAAAATATCACTATATTACTATAAACAGATTTATCTACCAAACAAACATGTTACTCACTTAACCAAAATACTAACTAATTAGTTTATGAATCTAAGATTTATCAATCGTGAGTTACAAATATTTAACTACAATAATCCTATAATTCATAGATTTCGGTGTCGATAACCTAACTGTGCAGTTTGGTTTATATTAGTTTGGTTTTTTGGTTTCGCAAAACAATTTTTTTTCAGTTAAATTTCTCAAATATTTTTGGTTTTTTCACTCCTCTACTATCATACAACAAACAAAACACCAACCCTATACCAAAATCATAAATCCTCAATAAAAAGGGAACCTACATGCTATATAATAGCCCAAAAAAAAATGCACAGAAGTGGGCATGAGTATATCATACCCAACTGAAACTAGCCCATTAAGGGCGTTGGCGTGTCCGGCACAGCTGTTGCTGGAGGTTCAACCTCCGGCGGGCCCAGAGGTATGGCTTCTGGCGGAACGATATCCGGCGGAGATCTCTGCGGGATATCGGGCCCCGGAGGAGACGGCATGGGGGGCCGAGGAGCGTCAGGAACCGGCGGAGACGGCGTAGGTGGGCCCAGAAAGTCTGGGCCTGGATTAGGCCCAGGAAAAAGCGGTGGCGGTTCGGACTCAAATTCTGGGTAATTAGGAGTTCTCGGTAGCTCCGTCGGCGTGTGAGGCTTAATTTGAGGCTTCGAAGGAAACTCCGGCGGAGATTTGGGCGGCTCAGATTGCAGCATCCGGCAAGGAACGTTAACCACAGGACGGCCAAATCCGCTGCCCAGATTTCTCATGGGGACTGGGTATATCTTCACAAAGAAACTGGACATATTAATAATTTGAACTTGAGCTAATAATTCATGAGGTTGATAAAATCTGAAATATTTTGTAAGCATTTCATTTCATCTACATGCATGTGCGTGTGTGTATATATATATATATATATATATATATATATATATATATATATGAATTCGTGTAATAAAATGCAAGACACGTGTCAGATTACAAGACACGTGGCGCATAGAGCGTAAGTGTGAATCTATGGGACATGCACGAACATTTTATCATTCGATTAATTTGGCAGAATTTGTGGTAAGATGACCAATTCATATAAGGTAAAGAAAAAGAAAATAAGGGAAAATAAAATTGACAAAATGTCAAAAACGTTCAGTGAACTTGTATCATTGGTTGGCAGGGCAGAACTAAGATGATATATTGACGGGTTGAGAAAAAGAAATTCGATCCGAGAAAGTAAAATTAACACAAAAAGTAATATACGATATATATATGAAAAATTTATAAAATTCTAATGATAGTAATATAAACTCTCCTTATTCTATCCGTACGTAGTTTTGTCCTTATTTAAGAATAATAATATAAATTTTAAAAAATTAAGAGGAGCGGCCGTTACTCTATCTGTACGTAGTTTTACCCTTATTAATTGTTTTGGATTGTGAAAATAAAAGGTGACCACTGGTTTTGATTATAAATTTATAAGTAGTATTTTAAATATTGTTAGCATTTAGAAATTATTAAATAAATGTTGAATATATATAAATATAAATTAAAATAAAAAAGTGTTTCGTGTTAAAACAGATAAATTTTTTAAAATAGTTTTTCTTTGAAGATAAGTTAATGTCGATTGAATAATGTTCCTAATTGTTTAATAAAATTATGAAATTAAGGGCACAGTAATAACTTATGTTTTGATTATAGGAAGAAAATATTACATTGAACTTGTAATTTATAATAAAATTTTAATTACGGATTTACAGTTAAGTAGATATATATAATTAGATAAACAATAATTCTTGTGATTATAAATATATTTAACAACTTATAATCGACTGTGATTATAAATATATTTAACTGCTTATAATTGAGTCCATGCAAAACGTATATCGTAAATAATAATATCATCTACAATCAACTCTAGTTGACTTTTATATTTTACTTTTAATTTGTAACTAATCTAATTTATGAGTTATTATGAAATAACGATCTACTAGCTTCTAAACCGTACACAGTACAAGTAAATATTTTTAAATATTTTTTTAATATTTATAATTTAATAATCGTGATCAATTATTATATTTTAAATAATTAAAAATTGTTAAAATTTAAATATTACTTAACATAAAGAAAAACTTATTATTTCTTTAATACATTTATGAGTCATTACATGATAAAGAAAGAATTAAGTTCTAAGCATACAATAAATTTAAATTTTATTTATTAGGATTTGTAATCTTTATTTCTGTTTCAAAATAAATATGTGTTTTATTTTTTATTTTTTATTTTTTTATCTTAGTTAACTTTTTGTTTTGTTTTGTTTTCGTTTGAATTTTGTATTATTAGGTTTATACTTGTAATTTTTTTATATAATTGGTTCTTAAATTATGAGATAAGTGTTTCAAATGTAATTAAGTAGATTTGGCATAAAGGGTGAAATACACTATTTTAATTAAAATAAGAAGAACGATTAAAGAGTATTTTTGTACGTGAACTTTTCTTGTAAATTAATATATAGTAATAAATTATGTTGATTATGACTAATCTATCATAAATATAATCCATATTAATCTCAATATCCTGAAATTGTAACAATAATACCGACTTTGAAATTTCGAACAGTTATTGTTAGGGAGGAAGTCACACATACAAAAGTCATAAATATAGGCTCATACCCAATGGGGATATCCATATCCAAATGAGTGGACTTTTGAAATTTTGTCTTCACAAAATATGCACTCCTTTTATTTCAAATTAAACTTACGAGACTTCTGATCGTAAAGATAACAGTATAAATTACATCATAAAAATTTTAAATCTCATAATTTTAAACCGAAATAAACAAGTACGTAACAATAGTCTCACATGAAAGACCTCTAAGTTATTAATTTAATTACAAATGCAGAAACCAGTGCGCAAACACGGGCCTTAGTTGTTTGGGCTTGTTTTGGTGTATGTTATTTGGGCCAGGTTGTTTGTTCTTTCTTCTTCTTTTTTTCAGGACTCTCTCGTTTGGAAATGCCCTTGACTACTACTTTTTTGTAGTAGTTCGATTATGGTGTGTTGCCCCATTTGCTACAGGCTTCTAATATATATTGTTACAGTTTCTAGCAAGATACACGAGCACATACCAGTGTGAGATGTTGTCATCTTAGGAAATACATGGTGTTGTTGCTTGTCATCTTCCATCTGAAATTCTTATATTACGTGTACGTTGTATTATCGCAGGTTCCAACTGACTACCACTGGAGAGAATATAGTCATATCACAAGATGGATACCATGGTAATGAGTTAATTTACATAATATCTTCAACGGAAATAAGGAATTTCTGAAGGACAAAACACCGAAATGGGGATTCTTAGTTACACCAAGTCTTAACACATGTTGTTTACTCTTCTTCTTATTTGGCCATCGTTTAGTATTTGCCAAATACTTTTCTTCATCAGTTTCAAGCTCCTTTTGTTTGCGATAATTACCTCGTCGCTGCGCATTCTAGGCAACACGATCCATATGATTGTGATAAACAGCAAAAACAATGCAAAACCCCCAACTTGTCTCTCATTGGACCTGGCCCTTTCAATTTCAAGCGCGCTTCAACTAGTATGTGATAACAACAGTTGAAAAAATTAGTTATAGGCTGATGTATTACTTCTTAGTGATGTAAAACATCTGTTGAAATGTAATTTGCAATGGGTATAAGTCGAGCACAACTTATATATGACTATATATAGAGATATTAAAATGTTGTGCATGTAAGAGACACCAATAAAATATTCTAGTACAAAATTTTCAACTCTACAATTCTCAAAGTCATCTGGGAGAACTAAAAGGCCATCAGTTAACCTAAAAAATCTAAGAAATTAATCGATCAAGTCAATAAATATAAGGGAAACCAACGGCCCAAATTCCTTAGTCACATAACAAACTCTGGCAATAATAGATTACCAACCAACCGGGTCCCCTATAAACTTAACTTATCTGATAATAATACAATATATTTATTTATTAATAAAGCTATGAGTAGCAAAGTAAACTCCAAACTTTAATAGGGACTAGCATTTGTTGTACACACTACTGTGTGAAATACCTTTTTTAATTTATAATATAAATAAATTAAAAATTTATGAGTAATCTAAACTAAATTACATTATGCGGAATTATTTTAGAATTTAAATTTTGTAACTGAACTCTATTTTTCTGATTTAATTAGGACATACTTGGTGAGGTTTCGGTTATTAAAGGGAGTTTGAGTGTTTTTTCTTTTCTTTTTTTTATGACAATTAATATGGGGATAAATTTGACAATTACTTGTCATCGATTACCTTCTCTAAAAATGTGAAAAGATCAGGATTTCAAATCTTGTAAACTAATAAAAAATCTTGTAAAATAGTTGATGAATATACGAATGTGTATCTAAGTTTCTAGACATTAACCTCCTATGTAATAAAAAAAAATGACAATTACTTGTTTTAGTTGTGACGAAAATAAAAGGGGATAAGAGTTGTTTTGCACTTCCACTTTCTTGATTTTAAAGGTCCTAATTATCTATAGAATTGTATGTATACAAACGGTTGGAGAAGTGGGTAGAGGCTTAAATATAAGAGAGATTTTACAAAGAGAAATGCTTGCTGAACAATTTAACTAATATTGAGATATTTTAAAAAAGAAAAGATTGTAGTAAGTCACTGCAATTTATTATATTTCCATGCAATTTAATTCCAATCAAACGCAAGTCACCGCATCAAGTAGCAAAGCAATCTGTCTTTTTCTTACGGTTTAAATTTTAGTGCACAATAAATAAATAAAAAGAAATTCAATATCAACAGAACAGTGTTAAAACCTTAGAAAATGAAGTGAAAATCGTCTACCCACAAGGCAACAAGTGAAAAGAAAACAGTTAGAAAGTGAGAAAAGTGTGGTGATGTTCTTTGATTTTTTTTAAAGAAAAAGAGAGAAACAGAAAGAAGAAAGAAGAGAAAAAGACAAAACACCGCAAAACTAAAATGAAAGGATTTGGTCCAAGAAAAGCCTACTACTTTTCATCCCCACTTTATTTTCTTTACTACTTTTGCAGCAAATGAATAAACTAAACACCACCACAAAAACAAAAACAAAAAAAATAATAATAAAGACGATCCCACAAAGATTCCTCTCCTCTTTCCTGTTCCTAAGGCAACTGCTCATGATTCTGTAACAAACCCTTCTCTCTCTTAAATTTCCAGCTATGTTTATCATATAGTATAAGTATTTGACTCATTCCTCAATCATGTATAATTTCAACTGAATTTGAAATTTTGGGGTTTATTTATTTAGTTTTTTTGAATCAGAGACTTGGAAATGGAATCGGGTGATTCGGAGCAGATGGGGTCGTTGGTGGGTACCACTGATACGAGAGGGAAGCATCGGATTTTGGCTGAATTGAAGCGACTTGAGCAGGAAGCTCGGTTTCTTCAGGTCAGCACACTTACCCCTTTTCGTTTTTAAGTCAATTATAGTCTTTGTTGTGTGATTTGTTTCTATTTACGTAGTATTTGGTAAGTTGATGGGTAATTTGATTGTTAATTTGCTTTCCTAATTGGAGTTTTTGATTGGGATAGTTGTTATGTTGAATAAGGAAAGTGATAGTGTGGGACAAGATAATGATGGGGTTTAACGAAAATGAAGAGCTGTTGAAATGGATGGGCAACAGATTTTAGACAACCTAGTATTGTATGTTGCTCTCTAAAACACCAGAGAAAGAATTGTGCAATTAGGGTATGGTTGTGAACATCCACCAAATTACACAATCCCTTCTATGACTGTGTGCGCGCGCATGTGTTTGTTTGTTTGTTTGTTTGTTTGTTTGTTTGTGTGTGTGTGTGTGTGAGAGAGAGAGAGAGAGAGAGAGAGATTAATTGATTGGTTGGTTGATTATTTATTTGCAAATGCTTAAGAAAGTCGGTCATCCAAGTTAAAATGGGGTGCATGCCTACATCAATTCATCTTATAGTATAATTATCTAGTTCTAGGATGGCAATTTGAACCGTAATCAAACCTGAACTAGCTAAACCGCTTCGAACTAGCCGGTTTTTAACCGAACCGATGATGTAATTGGTGTAATTTTGGTTATAAAATTCTTAAACCAGTAGTGGTTTGGTGTGGTTTTGGTTTTACTATAAAAACCATTGATGAACCATACCGCACCGAACTAATGCTTTAATTTATAAAAATTTATATAATAGCTTTTATTGAATAAATTTGTTTATTATTTTAACTTTGATTTTATACTTTATAAATACTTAGTTTACTTATTATTGATTTTACTATCAATAAATTTTGTTTGTTATAATATATTTATATATCAGTTTATAGAAAGTATACCTTAAATATATATTATATTATTTTTCTGAATAAAATTTAGTGCAGTGTGGGTCGAACTGGTGCACCGGCTGGTGCAGTTTTGGTTCAATAATATCTCGAACCAGTACCGGTTTGGTACAGTTTTGGTACAAAATATTTTGTAGCTGGTTCAGGATTGGACCATGCAATATCCGACACCAATCCGCACCATTGTCATCCCTACTCTGGTTTATTCAATAGTTCATGCAAACACTGCTATTTGCAATTGATATCAACAAAATAATGTCTCTGTGTAACCAAATCAACCCGTGTTCTAGTTGCCGTTATGTAATTTAGTGTTTTATCACCTATTCATATATCAAACACCAGAGTGAACCATTAGTGGTTTTTTCCCTTCTGTATAAGAAATTGAAGGGCGAGGTAGTAACTTTTACACTTTCCGGTAAGCTGTACTTGAGGCACACCTTCAGTAATGTAAGCATTTCTTCTTGTTCTTCCATTTTTTCCCCTTAAGTCCATAGTTATATATTTTCGAAGCATCCAGAAATACACTGAACTAGGGATAGCTAGAGAGTTGCCAAGCTAGGGTTCATCTCGTTTTTCAAGGTGTTCTAACTTCTAATGTTCAATGTATGATGTGACAGTATAATCAACTTTATTCATTAATGACACCTACCATCCATATAAAGTATTTAAGACTTTGAGCCAATGCTGATTTCTTTGGTATGGATAACCACTTATTCTACATGAAAAGAGTGCTTGGACAGAGAATCTTAGTAAATTTTTAGAGTTCAACTTATTTTAAGATTGTGGATTGCTATTCTAGTCTTAGAAGAATAACTGTTGGCTGTGGTTAGCAGGTGACCACCTATTTGAGTTTCTACAAACAGCTTGGAATTAGTTATTGCCATTATATTCCTACTCCCTTCATCACTTTTTTTTGTACATGTCCCAAAATGATGAAAACGTTTCTTGCTTACCATCTTAAGTGTTGTATCCCTTCCTTGAGTTAATAATACTTGAAATTTAAAGGATAACAGGTCCCTTATTCATTTTACAAAATGAGACAAAATATTTATCTTTCTTTTGAATTGCATATTTCAATACAACACTTTCAAAGTTATCTTGAATATGTTACGTTTTTTAGCTAAAGTTATCCTCTTGAATATAATCTTAGTTGGAACTTAAATTTTTGTAAAAGGCCATATTTTTTAATATTCAAATAGTCATGAACCCACATATTCAATAGGCATCGATTAGTATTGCGTTATTAGAATCATTCAATTGGTTTCAGTCAATTGTATTGCTCTAATGCTTGGGGAACCGAGATTTAGTAGGGTGCATCAGCGCAGAGCTTTTGTCCGGTATCGATAACAAAGCATTATTTCTCAGCCTGAAAAGGAC
Source organism: Centella asiatica (assembly GCA_014636745.2). Lineage (NCBI taxonomy): Eukaryota > Viridiplantae > Streptophyta > Magnoliopsida > Apiales > Apiaceae > Centella > Centella asiatica. The sequence goes on along the minus strand of CM025780.1, from coordinate 27,149,139 downwards.
ATACTTCGATTCACATATGCAATAAGGCCTAAAAGACTTAAATTTTAGACTCTTAGTTGTATTTGTGGTGACAACCTATTATAGTTGGAAAGATCAGCCTCTAAGGTTGGTCTAAATTGTGAAGAAAGGGAAATGCAGGATTCTGGTCTGTGTTTTTTTATTTAACTCCTTTGCCCCTTTGTTTTCTTTGGGGTTTGTTGTTGGGAAGATTGGAGGGAGGTAATTTATTTCACCATGGAAGAGTTAAGGATGAGCAATTTCTCAAAGCTGATTTTGATTGGTAACTGATCTCTGACAAATCCTGTATGCAGGAAGAGCTCGATCAGCTTGAGAAGTTGGACAAAGCCTCAGCTACGTGCAGGGAGTAAGCCTGAGAACTATAATATCACAAGTTTCTTATTGTATATTAAAACTATGGCTGCTATCAATCTTCTGACTTCATTTGCTTTGTGACTACTAGACTGCTGGTTATTGTGGAAACAAGACCAGATCCTCTACTCCCTTTGTAATTCCCTGTCTTGCTTACATCTGCTACTCTTTACAATTTGTATCTACTCTCTCATCTGCATTTTGCTTATTTTTTTTTTATTTTTTGCAGAACAAATGGCCCCACGAATCCAATCTGGGATCGATGGTTTGAAGGACCACAGGATCCATCTGGCTGCAGATGCTGGATTATGTGACTTGTCCTCTTAATCTCAATAAACTTAATATTGCTGCAGAGGTTTCACGAGTTGGACAAAAATTCGACAAACATAGAGATACACCATGCTCTTGGGCAACTTTAAAGGAGATAATCCATGTGCAGAAATGACGATTTTTAGTTTCTTATTGGCTAGTTCAGATTTCTTTTTAGTTTTGTTGTCAGCACATATTTGATTGAAATACGATAGATACAGTTTTCTCCAATATAATGGACCTCAGATTGGTAAATGTCTACCCCATTGAGTTGTAAGTTGGTTATCTTTCCAAATCTTGGTTTTGGCCATCGTTATCTTGCCATGGTTTTGGCCTTCTTTTCTGTGAAATAGTCGGCACAATTCCTGCAATTGAACTTTGAATTACTATCCAGTAGAACCAAACCTCTACTATGAGGAACCCTCAAACTCCGATTTAAAAAAGGATATTTCATCTCAGTTTTTCAGATGATCTTAGTATACAGAATGAAAAGCAGAAAGGATTAGATTATTGAGTAAATATTTCCCTTCTGGGAGTGCGAGATGAAAGGGATTTTGGCACCCAGGTAGTGTAGTTCACGCCCAGGTATTTTTCTCCTTTCTCATGACCAACGGGAAAAATATAGTCAAGAAAATATATATTGACAAAATTGTAGTTGCCCATTTAGTAAATTTTCAAACATTGGAACCAGAAACTGGTTCTGGGTTCATGTTCAAGTTGTCAGCAGAACAATACTTCAGAAAGAGTACAAAATATCATAATATTCGACAACACTTGGATCAATTTGTACATTATAATAGACTAGTCCCCGTAAAGTGTATCAAAAGAAATGTGTCCATTCCCTTTCATAACTGTCTTCTTATTAGCTAGTTGCTTTTCCGCCAACTCTTTGTGCAATCCACCCTAGGCCGTCGTAGAGCCCATCTCCGGTGAGAGCAGAACAGGCTTGAATGTGCCAATCATGGTTCTTAATGCTGTGAAGGGAAAGAGCGTCTGTTATCTCCGCAGGAGTCATGGCATCCTTAAGGTCCTGTTTGTTTGCATAGACAAGTACAACCGAACTTTGAAGATCCTCATTTGGTAGAAGCTTGAATAGCTCATCCTTCATAATAGAGATCCTTGCCCTATCAGTGCTGTCTATTACTACAATTACAGCATGGGTTCCACGATAATATGTTGCCCATGATGTCCTCAGTCGCTCTTGCCCACCAAGATCCCAGACCTGAAGTTAGCAATAAAAAACTAGATAGATTATTTACTACTGGTGAAAAGATTATAATAAGAATGTTCCTCCTTTACAGTAGAACAGAGCATTACAGACGAGATCTTAACTGAAAGTTAAAGAATGTAGGGTAATTGAACAAACAAGCCAATTGATTCTGAAACCAGCATTAGCAAAAAGCACAAGGCTATCTCAGTAACTAATCCTATGATAAAACGATATGTTGCGACAAGATTGGAAGAGAATAAAATTGTAAGACCTAAAATGCAATAATTTGTCCTTTCTTATAAAGCGTACCATGAGCATAATCAATTACAAAATAGAACCTGGTAACTAAAATCATGAACTAGCTACAAAAATAAACCAAGGTACACAAAATATACATTCGAGGAGAGAAACATATTAGAGATTTATTGACAGCATAAAGGTAAAGATTCTATTCACTGAACTGGGAACAAGAGCTAATCTGTGGGAACAAAGTGGCTCTTTGGCCTTTGGATTCATGTTCTTACTCGAACATGTTCGCACTCGAAAATTATGGGCTCAAGATCAGTGTGGTTCGTTAAATTACAGCCTACTGGCAGATATAACTCATGTTAACTGGTGAGATCATCACATGCAGGTATGGTTAGAAAGTAGTACATAGAAAGTAGAACATCCAAAACCTTGTCATAGATTTAAAGGTATTCTAATCTCCTAAAAAATAGGTCAGGAAACTTGCAGTATTCTAATAAATTAGTATTCTCTACCAGCCACGTGACCATATATATACCAAAGCCATGCAGTTCCACCTCTGCAGAAACTCATGCAGCCACCCAGTAAAGAAAGCCCTCGTTTACCAGCAGCCACATAACCTCTTTCTTAAGTTTTGTACCACCATGTGAAGTGAGAAAGCGATCACCGAATAACATATATGAACATATTTCTAAGTCCACCACAATAGTAAAATGAGCCAAGGCTTGTTTTGTTGAGTACATTTGGGGCTTAAAGTGCTGCCCCAATTTTGGTGTGTCACAAAATTGATGTGTTCACAGAGTACATCTAAAGTGTGTGATAAGCTGCATTGAAAAAGTGCAAATGTGAAACAAACAAGATTCTCAAGTGCATATGAACCTCCAAACACAAAAATATGCACCAAGTATGGCTGAAATTTCAAATCTATTAATAATTATGTGTTAATGGTATGTATTAATCAAATCCGATCCATAACATAGCCGCTACCAACTAAGTTAATTTGTACCGCAGCAGCGGCACCCACCACTACACACGATACGCCTATAAACAGAAGCACCCCTACTTCATAGTCTTAAACTGACACATAACATAGCCCACAAACATTTGTTAATGATATCTCAACCTTGCACTTTCAAGATCATTTCTGTATATCCAAAACTAACTGAACGAAACAAACCAAGAACATTCAATACTGATTGATTATATACATTTTGGTCATTCATCTTGCTTGAATTTTTAACTTCTATTCTGGAACAAATAGTGTCTCCCACACTTACTACTGTCGGACCTCAAATAATTGCAAGCACCCTCGAGCCTATAGCAATGGACTCCTCTTTAGGTATTCTTGCCATTTTTAGATTTCTGTTTGTTTTAAACAAAAGGACTAGATTGGACATTTGGGTAAATTCCTAGCTGGGTCAAAGACATCTCTAAGACCAAGACAACAAAGTGCATCAACCACAGATTAACCAACCAGTTAAAGGAGAAAAACTTTACAGATAATTAGCAACATAATATATAGTTGCACTCGACATGACCAGGATTTATATACTGGACTGAAAGTGGATAGGAACTGGAACACACTGCTCATGAATCATATATTCATAATGGAACAATATTGAATCCCCTATACACCCTCTAGTCTAATCCTTCTAGGCGATGTCAACTTCACCTTATGCAATGACTTTTGTCCATGTTTACAATACAATACCTCAAAATTTTCTTTTTCGAACTCATATATAGGGAAATTTAATAATCAATGAAGTGCTTTATGCATTCATATGCAATTATTGAGATTGATTGTCACTTCATTCGTCAACACACTGTTGATTGTCTGTTGTGTGTTACAATGTAAAAATTATGAATTTATACAGGAGTGCTAAACTTGGAGGGCACACATACTTAGAGCCCACTCAAGTTGACCGTGTCAAGGATAAATAGAAGGTGGTCATAGTCAATACTTCAACAAATAATTAACCCCATTCTTCATGTCCCTTCTACTTATGTAAATCAAACATCATACCTCAACGGGCTGCGGAAATTGATGGGACTGCTTCAACACAAAGGATAAAAATCTCATTTTGTGGTGCTTGCAACTAACTATTCCCGAAAATGAAAATACCAAAGCAGCAATGCTTATTCCAAATCCCTAGCTCTCAACATCCAAGTCCAAAATGTGTTTGAGTTTGACATCACCCATGTTACCAAATCTCCTCCAACAGACAATAATTGATGGTTATAGAGAGTGTTCAACCATGTGGCCCATGCCCCTATTTGTACCAAAAGCCAGTCGCTCTTCCAAATCAAATGGGACCCTAGGCCAATCATTGAAAGCGAAACTGTTTGCCAAGGACATTTTGATGACATAAAACAAGAACGTATGAACAAGTAACGTTATCTAACAATATAGAACTTAGAAGTGCCAACAGCATAACCATATACTTCCAGTCTGAAGTCCTCAACAACATTTCCTTACTTCCTTAATAGTCTTAACCCCACTTTGAATTGTAAAAACATTTCCATATCCTAAATCAGTGAGGCATACAGAGGCCAAAAGACCTCCTTGGGGCCCAAGGGGCGCACCTTAACGAAGTGATGCACACATATTCAAAATTAATAATCAATAAAATTTATATGTACATACAAATAAGAACCAGGTCACAGAACAAGTAAAGAATATTTAAAAATAGCAAGTAATATATATCTGTTCACATAATACATATATAGTATAATATTTATAATTATTCAAGTAGTATATATCTAAGTTAAATGGACTCAGATGCAGTGTCCAGTCGGATACGGGTATTATGAAAAATTTGACACGGATACATCTCTATTTCCTAACACTTTTACACTAAAATGGAGTGTCCCTTTGTTCGGATGTCGAATGTCAGACACGAGTACTTCGAGGAAAAACGAAGAGTCCACATAAGTCTTATATCAACCTGCTGGTGCAACTGACTTATTTAAATTAACATGCAAATATTAATATTCATTTTTTGAGCTTATTAGTAATTCTAATCACACTAATAAATTACGATAAATTATTAAGGAAAATCAATTATAAAACTGGGTACACAATGTAATAAATGGCTAACAACAGAAAGGTACTGAATCTTAGTCACTCTCATTTGGAGGAGAAAAAAAAAACTACAATTTTGTATGTATTTAATAATGGTGTGAAAATCTAGAATCATTGATTTAATTGCATAATATTCCTTTGAAAGAAAGGGGGGAGTGAGAGAGAGAGAAGCAAATATGATGCTGTTTTAATCAAACATAACAGCCCATAAAAAGAATAGCCCAGATCCCAAAGGGAGGAAGAACTCAAGAAAGTAAGAAACGAAAATAAAATATACTTTGTACATAACATAGTTAGCATCGAGAGTCTTGGATCTCAGCCTACTCATCATGGACTTCCACTGCAACAACTACAATCGCATCTCCAATCAAAGTCCAATCACAATCGAACCCAAGCCAGTTGTGTCCCCTAAGGACACTAATTCACCAATTGAAGCCATCAATCTTCAATTCCAACAGTCACTAGTCGCAGATAGAAGTAGTGAAGCAGCTGGCAATTGAACTCGCAAGTTGAGTTCAAAGAGGCAAGCACTTCTTACTCCTCAACACTGCTGTTGCCTCTCGTCTAAGTGAGCGTCAGATGCGCCTCTTTGAAGCCGCTGTGCCTCAGATGCACATCTATGTACACAGTTTTACTATCTTCAAGATTCATGAAAATACGAATGGAGCTGACTTCCAAATGTCGAAGTTGATACTTATGTTTTTAACGAGGGAGTAATTATTCACTTTTCTAAGAACATAAACCAATACGGACAAACATACTACTCTATGCCCTACACAGATCTTTCAAGGTCTTATGTATCACCTGTTACAAATCCACAGCTTGTGCGACTCTACATGCTATCTGCATCATAAATACTCAGAAACGGATTTTCATCAATGAAGAGAAACTACCTTGTTATTATTTAAGGCATCTTTGTTAAGCTTTTTTTGTTTTTTTCAAATCCTTTTTCTTTTTTTTATTTCGGCCTGGGCAGAAGGGGACAAGTAGGCCCCGAAATGAAGTAAATTACACATGGTTAATCATCCATCCCTAGCATTAACAGCAATCCTCATACAACCATCACAGGCTCAAGGCATTCAAGTTACATAGGAAAATCCTCGATAATTTAGCATTCATTAGCATATAATTACCACTAAAAGCGTAGGCAAGTTCCACACACACCAATTAAATACCACAATAGTGCTTTACAGGATAAAATCGACCACATCTTGCAAGTAAGACAAGGAGTAGTATTCCATAGTTTTAACATTTTTTTACTCAATTTCTCAAGAACGGCACACGTAGCTATAAACAACTAATTATCCCAGCTCCAAATAATGACAACAAACCGAGGCCTAAATTAGAAGGTAGTAAATTTCCGGACCTCAAGCTCCAAATAACGGCAACGAACTGAGGCCTAAACTAGAAGGTTATCAAATTCTCAACTACAAAAGACAAACAGAACCATAGTCATCCAAAGATATTTATACACCTCATAAAATTCAAGACTTTGTTCAGCCTCACCTCAAACCGAATATTCTTGTAAACAAGTTCCTCAACATTGCTGCCAACAGTTGGATGAGTGGTGACAACTTCTCCCAAGTGCAATTTGTAAAGAGTCGTCGTCTTACCGGCATTATCCAGTCCAACCACAACAATCTTATACTCCTTTGCCGGGAACATCATGAACCAAATTCTCGACATTAATGCCCCCATCTTTATCTAAAATTGGCCAAAACAATATCAAAACGAAAAAAATATATCAACACTAACAAAAATCAGCACTTACATCTACCTTTTATCTAACAAATGATAGACATGTATACACATATATCCAACATATGATGCAAGATCTACATCAAATTACAGCATTTGAATCGGTATATGATGTTAAACAAGTTTATTGTTAAATAAGGTTAATAATCAAAAAAAAACTTCAAAACTGGGTTTTTTTGAGAGATTGAACCTTGAATCGAGAACTGTTTCGATCTTCCGATACCTTGATTCGATTGAGAGATTTCAATTACACAGATGAAGTATCACGGGCTGTAAATCTCGTTCCAGGGATTGTGATTTCGAAACCCTAATCTCTATATATGAATTGAAGATCTTTCGATGGTTATGAGATAGTGCTTTTTCCGAGGAAAGATAAGCACAGAAAGTTATGTAAAGAAGAAGAAAATGGGGATATAGACTCGGCTTCCCTTCTTCTGTCTGCGCCAAGATGGAAGATGACGTGGCGAGCTTTGATTGGTTAGCGCTCGGAGCATAAATATATGTCATATTTGTACACAAAATATTAAAATAAAAAAGACACTTGTTTTTCTAAATTAAAAAGGACACTTTTGCATATAATTTCCAAGTTCATATTTTTATCCCGCATAAGGTATATTACTAAGCATAAAAATATAAATGATCAAAAATACCATGAACACCGATAATAATATCCCGAACAAGCTCCGAATGGAACTAATTTACGTATCCATGCGGCAAACAAGGAGGGTGACAAGTGGACTCGCACCACTTTCCCTATAATCTCTATTTTAAAAAGTAAAAAATTTTAAATTTTAACCATGTAATTTATACTATTATAATCTAAAATCTCATAATTTTAAATCAAAACAAAAAAAATAATAGTATTACTAGAAAATAATTCTACATTTTCACCGTACAAAATTTGACCACACAAAATATGATTTGACCTAAACATTCTCCCTTTTGGAACTAAAAAGAATACTCTGTCTGTTCTTTTTTTTTTAATGAAAAATATTTATTTTTATCTAATATGTTTATAGATTTCTAAAATTTGGATTTGAAGACAATATAACTAATTTTGATTTGTTTAATGCTGATGTTATATATTATATAAATATTTAAATAAAGTGAAACATCTTCAAGTCAAATTTTAAATCTTAGTAATTAAAACAAATAGACTTGTATATATATTCAAGGTTGAGCTAGGTGATAATATGACACTATGATTCCCTCATATTTAAAGTAACACACACACACACACACATATATATATATATTATAAAAGCAATATCTCTTTACATAATATAGATTATAAACTTTGATAGAATTACTTCTGTATATATTGTTCTATTAGTCAACAGTCCTCTAGGATTGTGAAAAATAGGTTATTGACCTGTCCATGGCAACAGTGACAAACCTCTCAAATTCTCCCACAAGGCATGAGCAGTTGAGCAATCCCTAACAACATAATTCGTCTGGAGTTCTACAAACTAGACACGAAGTATGACAAATTCAAAAAAAAGTGTTAGATATATGCATGTTAGAATTCAATTCCTACATAGAATATCTATAATTCTTTTGTAATATAATAAGTACATTTTGATTTGTCATAATCATTCATAAATGCTCTGTAATTAAAATAGCGTATTTAGATATTCACTCACATTATTATACAATATTTTTTAGTTATATATATAGGACATCTTGCCTAAAAACTCAAAAAATTTGAGTGTTTTAAGAGATTAATTTTTGTGACTAACATACAACTTGTAATAATAAATATTGATAAACTAGATTATTTCCTAAGTAAGACTTATTTTCAGTCTCCAGTAATCTGTAATGACCAATCAACTCTTATCACATGTTATAAGTTATGGAATTATGACCCACAATGTTAAAAGTTGTTTAACAAATCGATCAGTTTAATACTCGATTTGAATTAGATTTAAGTCAAAATCCAACGTTTTCTATTATTTATTGTGTTCATCGAGTCGAGGGGAGAATTAGGAATACTCGACTCTACTTGATATTCGATATGATTTTTAACATTCGATAATTTTGTTCGTCAAAACTCGTTAAATACTCACTCCAATATATCAAAATAATATAAAAAATCATTAATTATTTCATACTTGATAAATATATAAAATAAAAATAAAAACTCAAAACTTGATTATGTCTGAATTTTTTCGAATTAGTCACGAGTGGCTCGATAACTCAACAAATCGAGTTCAATTATAACACTTCATGACAATAAATGTTACTCGTCTCGACTATAACTCTATAGTATAATATTTTACTAGCATAAAAACTCGTGCACAACACGGGTTTATTTTTAATAATTATTTTTTAGTATTTTGATAGTTCTTTATATTTTTAATGTTTTAATATAATTTTTTTATTGGTATCGTTTTCATGTTTTATAAATTATTTCATTTATTATATTGTTTTATAGTTAGAATGTAATAATGGTATGAATATAACTGTATAAATTGATGTATTAAATATTGATTTCTCAATTAACTAAACTAAATATTTTATTTTTTATCATTTTATTATTATCATTGTTCTAAGTAATGTCAAGAAAGAATTAATAAACAATTATTGAACTAAAAATAATTTATCAAAAGTATATATTACATATCCGGCTTATATTTCACAAGTATATCTTACATATCCAACTTATATTTCACACATTTATATTTTATATTATTATATATGATAAAATAAAATGAAATGGGATCCCTTGGTTCGTGTTTTGTGCATGATTCAATTTGCTTAATTTATACGGGAGATTATATATAATGAAATTGTACATGACTATCACACAATTGTCCTAATTGTTACATCTTTTTTTAATACAAATCTCAGGGAAATGTATTATTCCATATTTCAATCAATTCAATAATTTTAATATTATTATCCAAAGTGGTGTGATTAGCTATTAGTTATCTATGTTATGGACTCAATACTAAATTGACAAAATAATTTTTTAACCTATGCACATTACATATAAATTTGTATTATAATAATTTATTCTATTGTTGTAGATTTGATAGATGATAATTTTGATATAATTTGATTCAATCATAATCGATCAATTGATAGATTACATGATTAATTTTATTATTAATCTGGTTATAATTATTTTAATTAAATAGGTTAATTAGTGATTAAGATTATAACTAACTTGATTGTAATTTTTTATTATGAATTATTTCTACTCGGTTGCATCACTAATTGATTAGATTAGTTTTCTTGAACGTTTTTTATTCTTGTGAATTAATAAATAATTTAGATAGATAGATTAGTCTGTTTTTGATTTTTAAGTAATGTTTTAGGATATTCATATTTGTCAACAACAAAAAATGCTGACATTCTTATTTATAATGCAATCAATAATGATATAAAACTAAATATCTACCCCTAAAACAATGAATTCTACAAAGTTGTTTAAAAGAAAAAGAAAAAAACTTAAATAACGGACTAATCTAGAAAAATATGTGTTTCAATTCAAATATAAAATGCTCTTTTAATTCAAATTCATGTGCTCCAATCTATAGTTGGCAGCAGCAGTTGCTACTTCTTAACTCTCTCTCTCTCTCTCTCTCTCCTGGCGATAACTTCGAGGCTCCGACTCCTCACTAACACTGTTACAGTACATTGCTACCTCCGCCCCCACTCTCTCTCTACATACACACTGTATAAGTATTCGCATTCATAATTTTCAGAACTCTCTGCAAATTAACCAACTATACACTGACAACCATGTCGCAGTCGCTAAATCTCTTCATTTCATCGTCCTGTTCCCCCAATCCCACCATTCCTAAACCCTCCATCTTCACCTTCACTCGCCAATTGCACCTACGCACACTCCCAATCAGCAGACCAGTCAAAGCCCTATCCTCAGATCTCGGCTCATCCCCACTATATCCGGTAGTAACTCTCGCCGAAAACACCGGCAACGGCGTCGTTTCAGCTGCCATCGATTCGAGCTCAATCGAGATCGATGCCGTCACCGAAGTGGAGCTGAAGGAAAACGGGTTTCGGAGCACCCGACGGACCAAGCTGGTGTGCACGATCGGACCCGCCACGTGCGGGTTCGAGCAATTGGAGGCGTTGGCGGTGGGCGGAATGAATGTGGCGCGCATTAACATGTGCCACGGCACGCGTGATTGGCATAAAAGGGTGATTGAGAGAGTGAGGAGGTTGAATGAAGAGAAAGGGTATGCGGTTGCTATTATGATGGACACTGAAGGCAGTGAAATTCACATGGGTGACCTTGGTGGTGCTCCTTCAGCTAAAACTGAGGTACGATTATGGTAGTTAATTATATTTAGTTTCTTAATTCGACTTTTGTTGGTTATTGTTTGTGTTGGATTTGTTTGTGGTTAGATTACTTTGACTTGAATGGTGAGCTCGTCTGATTTTTGTTGATATTACAATATTAGTATACAAAAGGTTGATGTTGAGTTTAGATGGTGGGGTTTATTGAACATTTCCTATTAGGGAATATTCATCTTTCTACCAAAAAGAATCTACGTTTTCTTTGGGTTTTTTTTTCTTTTTTCTTTGTTTGGTTTTTGGCCATTCCTATAATAATTGTAATCAAATTACAAATGACTGTCAGCTCCGCATGTGTTTCACAATATGTTGTTATATCTGCTGTTCTTTTTTGTCGTTACTCTGTAACCAGTGGTATGCTTGTAATGGGAACTATTTGCATCCCCAGTGGCGGAGCCAGAATTAATACACAGTAGGGGCAGATTTTAACTGATATTTTTTATTGAATTTGATTAATTTTAATAAATATGAATTTGGGAAATGAACGTGATTATCTTTTACTATCATTTATGAGATTAATGTTAAGTTTTAAAATCATAGAACATGAAATTTAGTATTATGAATAGCCTATAAAATTTGTAATCTTATCAATTTAAATTAAGTTATTTATATAAGTTTTACTTACGAATATGAATCAATTTGACTTTGAAAAGTTCAAATTAATCTTATAGTATGAAACATATGGAGTATTAAACACTAATGCATCATCATAAAAAGGAAAAACAAATGAGATACATCATCATAAATCTAATTTTCTACTCATAAGTTACTTTCTTACAAATTTTATCCCCTTAAATTTTATTTAGCTTTCATTAATTTTTGCATTTCTCAATACTAGTAGTCAGGGGGGGGGGGGGGGGGGGAAAATCAGCATAGGCAGCTGCCTGTGCTACCCACCCCCTCCGCCTCTGTGCATCCCTAAGTACGTCCAATGTTTTATACATGTCGAATTGCATTTATAAGAATTTTTTTCCTGTTTTAACGTGCACATTTTTAGACTCTTCAAATTATTTTTATTTAAAAAATTGTAGTGTTTTCTGCTATGTAGTGGTATATTAGTCAAATAAATTATTCAATATTCTTTTAAAAATGTATTAACTGCCAAAGTCATTAAATAATTTTAGTAAAAAACTATTTAGAGTGTGCAACTTGAAACAAAATAAATTCTTAAATGTGAATTATGACACTTAAAATTAGTCAGAAAGGAACATCTGACTGAATAACGCACCCAGTTTCTTACCCTAAGCTTCTATGCAGGATGGTGAGATATGGACTTTCAGCGTCCGAGCTTTTGATGCACCTCGCCCAGAGCGCACAATTACCGTGAACTATGATGGGTTCGCCGAAGGTTGAATAACTAGTATTTCCTAGTTACCCTTACTTCCTACTGCTTTTTTCGTAAAAAAATCGGATTCCACTAAGTTTCAAGTCTATAATTGACAGATGTGAAAGTTGGGGATGAACTCCTAGTTGATGGCGGAATGGTGAGGTTTGAGGTGATTGAGAAGATCGGTCCAGATGTGAAGTGCCTATGTACTGATCCTGGACTTCTTCTACCACGAGCTAATCTTACCTTTTGGCGAGATGGAAGCTTAGTGCGCGAACGCAATGCAATGCTTCCTACTATTTCCTCGAAGGTTGGTTCTTCTTCCTCTGTTATATTTTTAGTTTAGATTGCAAACCTTAAAGAATTGCTTCAGCAATGGTATATGGAATGTTGAAAACTTAAAGTCTTAAGAAATTATAAAGTAGGAGATTTATGCCACTACACTTAAACGTTTTATTTCGTGAGTAGGGAAGACAGAATGTTCATACCAGAAAATAACACCATGTTGAATAATTGTTTTCTTTGATTCTTGAGCTGTCTTGTAATTTGTTCTTGTACAAACTGGTCTAGCAAAATGATTTAGGCTCGTGTTAGCAATGCATCAGTACCAGACAAGCATAATAAATGCATATAGTTTTTAACTTTTAAAGGATATTGTATACTTCTTCAGCAGTACAAACAACAGATAAGAGAAGTTATTTCATTGAACATTATACTTCTCTATTCGGAAATATTCTATTAATAGTGACTTTCGAAAGTCAGTCGGACTCCTTTCTTATTCAGAATTGATAGAATTTCATATCATTCAGTGTGATACTAGTAATTGCAATTAAACATTTTAGTACTTCTGATTAATCCCATCAACTTTTGATTTGAATACTTGAAAAGGAGTGATACAGACAATTCAAATTTCAAAATTGATCACCTTTCAGTTGTGGGAGTAATTCTTTAGTGTGGAAGATACGTAGCATATGCAATATTCTTGGACCAGTGGATGAAATTATACTCCTTGCTCAAATTTGAGAATTATTTGAAATTTATACTATTTTCTGTACATTATAAGAAGTTTGTACTCAGTACTCACTGCATACTTACACACACACACACACATATATATATATCCTTGGTTTAAGATTCTTTAAAAATTTTACTTAGCATCTACAGTACAATTTTGGTAACGGAGAATGAGAATAAACAATACGACATGTATTGCTGTCAGAGTTTAGTAGCTTTAGTAAAATAACTCCTTAGTATTGAAGGTGTATTTATAAAATAAATTAACAGTATGATATAATAGTAGATATATTGCCACTTAAAAACTAAAAAGTTATTCCCTAGATGGTCTTTCAAGACATGACACTTATATTTTCCTGATAAGCAACATTATTTTTAGAATCTTATGTGACATATAATGTTAATCTCTGTTTTTGAGTGTGTTGTACATTTGGTATAGCAATGTATATCCAGCTTCTTTTATTGTGCATCATTGACTTCTAGAGGGACATAGTTTGTAACTTTGGTTTCATACTTTCTTGTGATAGAGGGTCACCTTGCTTTTTTAGATGTTTCGGGTATGGTTGTTAATGCAGACTGTTTTCTGCCTTTTGTACTCCCTCTATTCCAAATAATAAGATCAAAATGCATTCTCTGTTTGTCCCAAACAGAATCAATTTGAATCATGAAAAGACTAGAAGCTTTAATAAAAAATAACTACTGACATAGATACTATCTTATGGCGACTATATAAAAACATGAAGTTCACAATATTATCTTTTGATTAGTACAAATATATAACATTTTCATTTATATTCATAAAAGTGCTTCCGTAGTCCCAATCCATTTGCAACATTTGACTTTGCACAATTATTAAGAAAAAACGGGTTTTGATCAAAATGCCTATATTATCCCTTAAAATGAGTCATGGAGAATGAATTAGTTTGAAAAGAGTAAAAGTAGTGGGAAAGTAATAAAGTTGAAAATAAAGTTATATAACATGAAGTAGATGTTGGAAGGGTAAATTGGATAAATTAGATGATCAAATTCTCCATAAGATTTAATGTTGCAAATAAATGGGATATCCAAAGGATGAAAGTGCTGCAACTGGACTGAGACAAAGGGAGTATTTAAGATGCAAAGTAATATACTCTCTCCGTCTCCAAAAGGATGTCTTAAGTACACTCCAAAAGTTGTCGTCGAAAGGATGTGTAAAAGTACCCATTTTACATTCATTTTCTTTCTTAAACTCTTTTTCCTTTACTTTTTGTGTCTCTCTCTTTTCTCTCCTTGATATGCATCTTTGGGTGTCCTTCCGACACTCTTTTGAGAACGGAGGGAATATAAGTTAATTATTATAAGTTGTACTTTTGACATAACAAAATAAAAATAATAAAAGGTAACATGGATAATCAAATATGTTTAGTGATGTATGATGATTTTTGACATGAGATGAAAAAATAATATCTTAATGTTTATGTTTTCGTATAAGTGATCCTATATTTTGGAACGGAGAGAGCATGTGCTTACAGAGATGACAACCTCTTTTCCATTCTTGTGAATAGTAATTGTTGTTCTCTTCTGAGGTAGCAAACAACTTACTAATTATGGCAATGCTAATCAGCCAGTTGGCTTTTATGAAAAATATTGAGCCAACTATTTGATCTGCATGCTTTGAGTTAAATGCAAGTCAAAGTCATTTTAAGGCAATCCAATGGACTGGGAGCCGTTTGTATGACTGTATATCAATGTATAGAAAGCTTTGTCATCGAATTTATCTTAACAAGTCTGCCTGGAGGTTGTTATCAGCCTTATCTGCAGAAGGCCCTAGAATGGTTTAAAATGTTCCCACCTTTAGACTACCAACTCGTTCCAACTTTTGTACTCTTTCAATAAAATGTTCAAGGTGTTAATATCCTCCTGTATGGAATCTGTCCATCTGCAGCATACTGTCCCCAGTGAGTAGACCATGCTCTTCCTAAGTCAGTCTAGGGCACCCTAAATTACTTTAAAAGGAGTGTTGTGCCCTTTGACACCAAATATGCATTTCGGGTATGGAAACATCTAAGTATGCTCTAAGTTCTTGTTTCTTTGAGTGCTAAAGGCAATCCGATTCACCTGCCTTTCCACTTACTGCTATTTGAGCAACCCTTCTTGCCAAGGTTCTAAATGAGGAACCAAGAAATAGCCACTTAACAACCCACATAACACATGGTGGTTGTGACTTTCTTCTACATATTCTAGCTTAAGCGTAGGATTGAATTTCATCACTGAAATTACTTGGTCGGTACGCTTACAGGATTGGTTGGACATTGATTTTGGGGTCGCAGAGGGTGTTGATTTTATTGCAATATCATTTGTGAAGTCTGCTGAAGTAATTAATCATCTTAAAAGCTACATTAAAGCACGGGCTCGTGACAGGTATATCCCACTTTCTTCCGTTGGCTTGGATTTAGTTTTTTACCTCCATTGTTTTTCAAAGAAATGCAGTTCATAGTTATTTTCCCCTTTTCTTGGTTTTTGTGTGTGTATGTTTTTTCTCTTGGAGGCCACATTGATATCTTTAACATTCTTGCCATTTTAAATATTTAACGAGCTAACTAGAGAATGTGGTATCACACTGTCTCAATTGAAGAGTATTTTAAATTCATCAAAAGGTCGAGTACCTCATTGTTGTCCTTTACTTCAGTTCTCAACAGTTAAAACTTAAAACTGCAGGGGTCCAAATTGTATACAAGATATATAATTCGCAAATCTGGTCCGAATCATTACCTACAGAATATATCTGCCTCCTAGAATTACCGACACGTACGATGTATATAGGATGCACCCATTAAGTCCTTGGTTCTTCTTGATACTCTCTGCTTTGTGTTATTCAGCTATTTGAAATTTTGTGAGTCTTCTCTGCAGCTAACCCGTTGCCGAAGTCCCAGCTTGGGATAAATCTGATAGTTGTTGAAATGGAAAAACCACCAGCAGCAGTACTACCTTATCCCTTATTCACATATAAAGCCTACTAGTTGGACCCAATTATTGGGTACAGTGAACTGCTCCATTATATAACCACAGAGAATTTAATCTGTGACTGTTCTATTAAATTAGCAATTCCAAATGTGCATGTAACAGATTCAGGTTCTATTTGCCATCATCTCGTGAACTCTGGAAGGAAATGCCATCTAAAACTTCCTACTATTTATCCTTGTGAATGGATCACTTTACATGATCTCTTCAATCATCTTCTGGAAGCTTCTACCCAATGTATTTATGCAATTTGGTTTTGCAAATTGCCTATATAAATAAGCCATACTTTAATACCTCAGAACCTAATTCGTTTATTGTTGAATTTCAAGTCTTGCATAAGTCCTCTAAGAGATATAAATAATAATACTGGGAACTACAACATATTGCTTACGTCTATAGTTCCAGAAGACTAGTTTATTTTGATGTGGTAAATATAAATGCATTTTATTGTGATGAATTGATGATGCAGTGATATCTCTGTAATTGCGAAGATAGAAAGTATCGACTCTTTGAAGAACTTGGAGGAGATCATCCTAGCTTCAGATGGAGCTATGGTTGCAAGGGGAGATCTGGGTGCTCAAATACCTTTGGAACAAGTTCCATCTGCTCAGCAAAAGATTGTTCAAGTGTGCAGGCAGTTAAATAAGCCTGTTATTGTTGCTTCTCAGCTGCTTGAGTCCATGATTGAATACCCTACACCCACAAGAGCTGAAGTTGCTGATGTTTCTGAAGCAGTAAGGCAAAGGGCAGATGCTTTAATGCTCTCTGGTGAGTCGGCCATGGGTCAGTTCCCTGACAAAGCACTGACTGTCTTGAGAAGTGTAAGTTTGAGAATTGAGAGATGGTGGAGAGAAGAGAAAAGGCATGAAGCTATGGAGCTCCCTGACATAGCATCTTCCTACTCAGACTGTATCTCAGAGGAAATCTGTAACTCTGCTGCCCAAATGGGTAAGAAAATATTGTTTAATTTTCGTTTGATATTTTTCTTTTGTCCATCTTTCTTGTAGATATTTTATCTTACACATGATTCCTTTATAATATTAATGAATTTTCATGTCGGGGAGTTTATAATTTGTGAAATTTGGGGATAACCGATTTGATGTTTGTAAAGGATAGTATGTTGTAATTTTTAAATTGATTTATTTTGATATTAGGTCTTCTGCTATATATATACACGATAATATAGAAGTTCACAACGTGCGCACATGTACACAGTCATATGCATGTATCTATAGGAGGTTAAAACAACAGGGATATTTACAATCACCCGCACAACTTTTGGGCCGACGCCGTTTCAGTAGTCACCGCCCGAACATTGTGGAGCATGTTTAATCCTTACCCTTTTATCTCTGGATCCAGTTCATACGTACACGCACACACATTGAGGCAACTATCCTTTCAAAATATCTTGCCTAATTTGCTCATCTATGGTCTAAATTATCTTATTTATCTACTGCTGTTTTGATGTTGCTCTCTAGGTTTATATTTTTCCTTTTTCTTTATAAATATTATTATTATTATTATTTTGTAACACTCCTCCCAACTTTGATTACATATTGTATTTTGTATCTTGATTCTTGTAAGATCTCTTCCATATCATTTATTCTAATTATTTTGTAACACTCCTCCAACTTTGATTAATCAAGTAAGATGGAAACTCCTTATATCCCTTGGCTTGCTCTTCCTCGGTTATATCCTGACTTTGCCCAAATTCATGCCTTTTGCATTGTTTTATTTCTTTCTTTTGCTGTTCTAATAAGCATGGTATGTTTTAGGTTATTCAACACCACCATAACTGTTCACATAGGTAGCGTAAAAAACTGAAATTTGTTCTTTGTTTTGGATCTGATTTTGCAGCTAACAACTTAGAAGTTGATGCTCTCTTTGTTTACACAAAAACTGGACACATGGCATCTTTATTATCACGATGCCGCCCTGACTGCCCAATTTTTGCATTCACAACCACAACATCTGTACGAAGACGTCTGAATTTGCAGTGGGGTCTAATCCCATTCCGCCTGAGTTTCTCTGATGACATGGAAAGTAACCTCAATAAAACTTTTGCGTTGCTTAAGGCTAGGGGAATGATTAAATCAGGTGATCTGGTCATTGCTGTCTCTGATATGCTGCAATCTATCCAAGTCATGAATGTCCCATGAGAACACTCGAAAATTCTGGTTATGACTTGAGACTTGAGAGCACTTCCTAGGGCTTCCTGATAACTTCTGTTTGTCGATGGATGATATTTAGCCATACTTCCGTGACCTCTGGTGATATCGTTGCTTCATAGAACTGAATATGGTTTTACCGATTTGTATGCTTGTGGTGGACGCTACCATTTCCCAGAAATGTATCCTCTAACGTTGCTTCTTTTCATTTTGTTAGCTCTCTACTTATTTTTTACCTCTTTTCTTTTGCGCCCTTTCCTTTTCCAAACATTGTAGCTCATGTATTTTCCTTTGTAGCAAACAGTAGATTTCAGGATCATCAACAATAATGGAAACACTCCAATCGACTAATGTCATTGTTATGCTGTCCATTCTTCCATTTTTAATTTTCGTACAAAATATCAGTTGTATGTCCTTTTCGTTACCTCAATTCGTTAGTACTTCCTTTCACTTAATCAAGTGTCTTGGTATTGGTGAACTATTAAACCTCTGTTGACAAAGTACTCTACCATAGGTGAGTGTAACGAGAGGAAGATATAAATGGTCAGTTTGCTTGTACTCTTCCATATTTCTGGTTTACGTAGCAGATTGACAAACTATGGATGTTTTCTGGAAAAAAATATCTGTGATTATCTTCAAAGGTTATACCGGTTTTGAAAATTTTGGACACTTTCATAATATCACCATATGAGAGTAAACAAATGTGCTAATCTGTCAGATTAATTATTCCTGTGATGGTATATTGTTGTTAATCGGTGGGGTTTAAATGATCCTACGGTTCTAATTAGCCCGAAAACACAGCTAATTTGATGCCCAAGTAGTGACTAAGTTATGCAGAAGCAGACGAGCTCGCAAAAATGGTTTCATTCTCAAAGCTACCATGAGGACATTCTGTATGGAGGTATTGGCAACAAAAGATTAGATTAAAAATGATCCCAATCCAATGCATGGTTGGAAAAACAAAATCATATTTCATATTGAAAAACTTATATGGCAAATTGTTGTTTTTCCATCTCTAAGATGCACATACTCTTTTTTAGTAGACTCTCCCCATAACTATTCTTTCAAGGATTGGCCCGTATAACCGTATTGGTTTAGTATTTAACTTCATTTCGAACTCATAGTCTGTTTGTTTTATATTTATATTGCCTCAGTTTAGTCAATTGGCTATTTTATAAGTAAATATGTTCATTTCTATCTGAATGGCAGTGTATGATCTTTCAAGCAATCTAATTTGATGAAGAACTTTTCAAACTGCAAATTTTCAGGAATCAATATTCAAAGGGAATGAGAGTATGGACCAAGTCTCTTGGAGTCTTGATCTTGAAACAATAAAATACCCACCTCCAATGAGATAAAGAGCTGTAAATTTGAGGCTAAGGCATAATTTATCCTGTCTTGGGAACAGCTTTAGGCGTATTTGGTCGATAAAAAAAAATGAAATCGAAGTTAAAACAGAATTAGTCGAATATTTGAATTTTGGTCCAGCTTTTGGACAAATTTGAAATTAGTCTTTTTCTCAACATTTATGATTTACACACACTCTACCAAAAGGTGACCGTTTCATTGGGACACACGTATGCTAAGGAGGTGAAATTCCAAATGGGACTGAAATTACTGGTCCACAGTACATGGTCTCTCTTAAGAATAGAGGACTGACTGTTTGTTTGTGTCCATACAAACAAAGTTGGTGTCACAAACGTAGGGAAATTAATTATTTTGTCAATGCAGAAAATGATTGATGAGGACATAAAGTTGTTTGATAAGGAAAGTT
Source organism: Centella asiatica (assembly GCA_014636745.2). Classification (NCBI taxonomy): domain Eukaryota; kingdom Viridiplantae; phylum Streptophyta; class Magnoliopsida; order Apiales; family Apiaceae; genus Centella; species Centella asiatica. Next base: position 27,128,559 of record CM025780.1, on the reverse strand, counting down.
ATAATAATTCCATTCTATGTAATCCTCCTATAAAATTATGGTCATCAGGATTCTTAATTTTGAGGGAAATTTCCTTCTTTTTCATTGGTCTATCTTCCCAAAATAGCCATTTTTCTGACATACTACAAATTTATTCTTCGGTTTCCACCTTTTCTCAAAGCAATTTTGTCTAGTTTTCTTGTCACTAGGTTGAAGATTTCTACACTTTAAACTAGTGGTCCATTAATGTTTATGATAATATTCATGTAATGAATATGCTCGTATAACCCCATATGTACGGCACTAAAAATTGTGTAAAGTGTGGTCGTTTAAAGAGCTTTTCTACATTAATCAACTGATTCTTATATATTGGATGTGATGGTTGTGGTGTATATTATTTTTCGGAATAGAAATTATGTTGTCAGAATTGTAAATAATTATATATTTAGGGATACTTTTATTGTGTATTCACTGATAATTATTTCTTTTTTAGGTAGCATAATGTTATTTGAGAATATCACTTGTTTCTAGAAGTGCCAAAATTGTAATCACAAAATAGTTTATAAAATTTATTGGACCTAATCTTAACAATCTTAATAATTGACAATATATACAAATAATTTTTTTTAAAGTAAGAAAGCTTATCAAGTTGACATTCAAATGTCAAATGAAGACAATTCAAGTTCAACAAAGGGAGTATAATGAAATCATATACCACACCACTGAAGTCAAATAGTCGCCAGTAAGTGACCTGTTTTTCTTTTTTCTTTTCTCCTGCGTCTCATCCTCTTCTGATATCTAAATTATTTCAATTAATTTGAATCGTATTTTAATTAAATTTTTTAAGATGAATACATCTTTGTCTACAAACTAAATTACAAAAATAACTCACAAATTAATTATAATTTGATATGTGTACAGGTTACAATTTCTCTTCTTTTATTTTATATAGAAAAATAGTAAACGATAAATTAGATTTTACTATTTGTGAGTTTATATTATGATTTAGTTTGTAGGTATAAATTTACTATTTTAAAATAGTGCTTCCAACCGTATATTTTAGATCTCACAAGTCCAATGTTTTTAATTAATAGACAAGGATTTATCCCACAAATGTAATGATTTCATAAATTGGCAGACCTTCACATTTTATGGGGAAGCTTGTATGGCAAGCAGATAACTTATGCTTTGAAAAGTGGGTTATGGTAATTCGATAAATGCAGTAGATGCTCAGTGATGAGTTGAATAGGTATTAACGTACTTCCTCCGTTTTTATTTAATTATTTTTCTAAAACTTGATTTTTTTTTATTTGTTTTTTTCACATTTTAAAATAAAAACAAAGTTATTTTTCTTCTAACTCTTTGTATATTTCAAGAAAATATAAGTATTTTTTTTTATACATATTAAATAGGGACAATCATGATATAATATAAAAAAATTTAATATTATTATACTTATTAATCATTTATCTTAATTTGTGTGATTTAAGTTTAAAAAATAACTAATAAAAAATGGAAAGAATAGTAACTAATTTATAAAGTTATGACGTTCTGAATTTTCATTTAAAGACAATAGTTTCCATAAAAATAGGTGCAGTGTCCTATTTTAGAGCTAACAGTTCCTCGTGATTTTTTGTCGTGATTTTGTTAGTGCACTTATATATATAAATATATATATATATATATATATATAGAGTCGATACATGACTAACATTAGTTATGTAGACTTTTGTAATTAACACATTTATAACCGTCAATTAGATGATCCAACGATGGAGATCAAATAAAAAAAAATTATTTCCGCTAGTAAGTCTGGCAGAAGGTATGTAAAAAAATAAAAATAAATAAATCATTTCTGCTAATGAGATCAGTGAAAAGAAAAAAAAAATCCTTTTTGCCAATGTCACTGACAGAAGGTACTTAAATTTTTTTTTGTAGGACTATTTATGATGTTCGATACAATTCCCTTACTTGGTTGAATAGAAGTATTGAAAGGATCACAGGTAAAATGAAGAAGACAGATCATATACTGGAAAATTGGTTCAAGGAGCATCGCCAGCAAAGGCAAAATCTAAGTATCAATGAATTGAAGCAGTACTTTATTCATGTTATGCTCTCTGTCATAGATGACAACCAGTTTCATGACTGGCGGAAAAATAGAATGAAAAAAAAATTTACATACTTTTCGCCTCACTCGAGGAAATGACCATTTTTTTTTCTACCTTCTGTCAATCTTATTAGCAGAAAGGGGTTTTTTTTTTTATACATACCTTCCGCCAGTCTCATTAGCAGAAAATATTATTTTATTTTTTTTGTTTGATTTCCACCGTTGAAACATCCGATCGACGGTTATAAATGTATTAGTTACGAAAGTCTCCATAACTAACATTAATTATAGATAGATCCTATATATATATATATATATATATATATATATATATTAGAATTCTTGGATGTAAGATGGGAGACTGGCCCTTTGTTTAAGACAAATAACAAGAGCTTCAAAGAAAAATACATACACAAAAGAGTTTGGTGGGCAACCAAAGGGTCTTCCTGTAGAAGGTAGGGCAGTTGAATTAGGAATGACATTTGCTCCTATTTTATTTGGAAATGGTTAATACCTACATGAATTGTTATTTTCATGCTCACTTTTTTTATTCTTATATATGAATCTTATAATCATCTTAGCTTAATTTGGACTTAGTTAACTTATTTGTTAGAACGGGTTCTAACAGCAAACGAATATTGGTCCAACTGTTAAGATTCAACAGTCGCTCCCATTAAATTGAGAGTTTGAATTTTACTAGTCATTTTTTTTCATCAAAGAGAACGCTGATATGTCTTATTCTTGGATTTATAAAACCTCCCCTACACCTAAATGAAAACGGATTTTATAAGAATTTAAATAGTTTAAAGTCTCGATAGTTAACTCTCCGCAGTGGAAAGACAACTTCCATGAATGCATGTAGGATATTGATCAATTATATTAAGAATGTGCCTTTTTCTCTTTTTGGTTGCAAACCAACATACTAAGCATTATATGCAGCTTTGCTTTTTCTTAAGTTAGTAGAGAACATTGTCTTCACCAAATATATATCTCCAAGAAAATATTTCCCATCTCAGGAAAAATAATTGATGCATTCCTCTTCTTTTAGAGTTGTGAATCTCAAAATTCTATTTTCTGTATTGATTGAATTATTGTAGCACCTAATGATTCAGGACCAAAATTATATGTGTGATGAAATGCATATGTACATAGATAGAGATAGATGTATAATCAATATGAAGAGTACTCCACTTCCACTTGGATTTTGATAGCTCATCAACCATGAATGAAATAAAGGAATAATTAACATAAGTGGGACCCACTCCACCACCATAGTTATAAACCTCCAACTGCCATAACTTGATAGAAAAATGTCAAAATGGTACTGAGTTTTGGTCTCATCCACCAGTCTCCACCCCCTACTTCCCTTTGGCTAGTCAAAACTCCCAAGTGAAGAACAAAGTAATAATTGCACCATCAGTTTTTTTTTTAAAAGATATATTTTAAAAACTTAACTGATAATTTTGGGAAAGTCTAGTTTTGATCATAAAGTTTCACCACCTCTCTTTCTTTTGGCTAGGCAAAACTCCCCAAATCAAGAACAAAGTAACAATTATAGAGTAGGTGAACTTGTGCAATTAATTTAAATCCTTCTTTTTTTGTCTTTGTCTTTTTCCTCCTTCCCTTTTGAATTATCAATCAATGTAGTTGATTAATTGGAGGTGCTATTTTGATTTGTTTTTCCATAAAATAGGATTGCCTTTAATGGTTTTGGCATTTATATAGAGTTGTCACCTATATTACAGTAGCATATTCAATAGTTCAGTGGGCATTTCCACATGCAAACTTATAGATGATCCTAAATCTACATTTAGTACACAGAACAGAAACATAAAAGATCAATATAGCATCGAATAAATCAAGGGCACATATGTAATATACTGCTATATATACACACATATAAGGATAAGGACTCAAGGAGTTAGAAAGCTTAGCGTACAAATTTTTATGCCAAGATTTTATAATCTTAGATGGTGTGGATATATCCCACGACTCTCTTTTTATAAATTACATACCTATAATAATGATATTAGAAGTCATAAATAGTTGTGAAAATTAATTTAGTCTCATATTTTTAATGTCCTTTTCATCTATAAAGTTAAATTTATCACTCCAGGTTTTATTAATTGCTTTTTTAGAATTTAATTCTTTTTTTTTCTTTATTTGCTTTTCTCACATTTCAAGGTAAAAAAAAATTATCCTATAATACCCTTTATATATTTCAATAAAATATGAGAATCTCTTATTTTTATGTAAATTAAATAAAGGCAAGTATGGATAGGAACAATAAATTTAATATATTTATACTTATTAATCATTTATCTTAGTTTATGTGATTTAAACTTAAAAAACTATTAATAAAAAATGGAGGGACTAATAAATGTATGAGATGTGAATTATGAAATCAGGTTGGCACCTCCCTCTTATATATATATATATATATGAGCTTTCTGTATCCATTACGTGTTCAAGCTATGTTACTTAACACTATTAGCTATCTTTCCTGTTCAGCTATTATCCTCTTGTTTATTAGTACTGTCAAAGTCACAAGTTGTCAACTAAATAAATGGAAATTTTAGTTCCAAAAAACAAAATAAATGAAAGGCTAAATGGCATATTTGTACTTATGTAATTCATATGTGAAGTTGGTTTGAATTGTTCTTTTTTGTTATTTTATTTTCTGTTTTATTCTTTCTTCAATTGATAAGGGCCTATTATTTAGTTATTCTTAATTAAAAAATTAAATTTTAAGGTTGTGTTTAGTTGAATGAAATAAAAATGGCATAAGAATGAAATTGATGGATAAAAAGAAAATAGCGGTCGAAGACAAGGATCACAAAAATTATGAGGACGGTATGAGAATGAAAAAATGGTAGATTATGTGTAAAATTTTGGTTATGATGGATTGGACAAACTCCATTTTCGAGGGTGAGTTTAGAAATATACATGAATTTATGAAAATAAATGAACCTTATATATAAATAAACTAACAAATAATATAAAATTTATTTCATTTCATCGAATTAAACGCAGTCTAAAATGGCACGTGGTAACCTAGAAGAAATAAAGTATGTTATAAAATAGATTTAAAAAAAAACAGTTCATTTCATTCTTAAATTGTGTACTAGCCTAAACTTTGTCAAATTATCGTGTACGGAGTATGATTTAGCCCCTTGAACAATGATTGAACTTAACCACGACAGATTAACAATTTAATGACAGATAATTGTAACATTGGTAATTAAAAGATTACATCAAAATTAAGTAGTAACTTAAGGGGACAAATATACCATTTTGCCAAAATGAAATTTAGTTTGTTTTTCAAAGTGGCACAAGCAAAAATGACTAAAAAGGGGTGAATTGAACCCCAACAAGGTTTCTGTTGTCAAAATTAAAAATTAGGATTTAGGTCAATGCTTGTATCTCCAAATAATGCAGTAAATAAAAGGATTAGATGAACGACACTATTATAATTTATTTGCGCTTTATACGCTACAATAACTAGCAACGTTTACAATACATAATTTCATTTTCCCCGAGGGGTAAAGGTATATATAAATATTTTAAAATCATATCCAATGATTAAAGAAATAATGCGATCTCAACAAGAAAATAAGGGTATATAAGTTTGTATACTACTAAAATATAAAAGATATTCGTCTTGTTGTACAAATGAGAAGATTTTAATTGTAACGTGAATTTTCAAAAAATACTCCTTCCGCGTTTTAGTGTCTGTTGTTTAAGATTTTTTTATACAGATCAAAAAAATAATTAAAATATTAAAAAATTATAAATTTTATTATTAATGTTACAAAATTACCCTTAATTCATTATTCTAATAATAACATAGGATAACAATAATTAGTCATTCTTGAAACTTAAAACTTGAAATTTAGTAAGGGTGCTCTTGGAAAAAATATTTTAAATTTATCTTAAAATGTAAAAATTATATCAAAAAAATTTTTACCCAAAAATTAAAATAATATGTATTAAAAACGGAAGGGGTATAGAAAACGAAAACTTTAACTTTTGAAATACTTATGTAAGGGGGTTTATAATATTAATCTTTGTATAAATAATTTAACAAAAAAGGGTGAAATGACCTTTGTGTTAAGTAAGTTGTCAAATAAGTTTTTTTTTTTTACCATTTTTCTTTGTTTTACTATATAAGTTATTTATATTTTTTTAGGGATGATTTATTTTTTAAAATACCATTAATTAAATATGATAAAAATTAGTCATCCAAAAGAGAAAAAAAAACTCTCTCCTTTTTTTGGTTATTGTTTGACCTTTGTTCACGTATTTTAAGGTAAAATTTTACACATATTAATTTTTTTTAATAATTAATAGTCAAGAATATTTTAAATGGAGATTAAAACTATGTGAAAAAAAGTCAAAAGACAACTAAAAAAAATGAGGGAGTACTTGCTCTTCTGCATTGAAAAAAATACAAAATTATTTTTGACATTTCATAGAAAATCAATGTAATAATTAGGGATTTCTTAATATTTACAAATTGTCAAAAAAAAATTTATTTGATGGGGAGGAGGGAGTAACAATAAATATGTGAACCCAATTTAGAGAGATAAGACATTAAATGAGATGAGAATTTTTAATATGTACTCTTTCCGTTTGTTATTAGTTATTTTTTTAACTTAAATTAGACAAATCAAGATCATTGAATAATAAATATAATAACATTAATTTTTTTTATGTTATATTATGATTGTTTCTATTTAATATGTATAGAAAAAAAGATATACTTGTATTTTTTTTAAAATATGCAAAAGGTAATAAAAAATATTTTATTTTATTTTTTTCTTAAAATGTGAAACAAGCAATAAATAAAAAAATTAAATTCTAAAAAATCAACTAAATAAAAACGAATGAATATACCCAAAGATATATTCATTGAATTAATCGGCTAAGGAAGATTTGGGTCCCTTGGTGGAATTTCTAAAGTCATCGACTTTCACAAAAATCATAAAAAGTAAAATCAAGGAAAATCAGAAAGCATACGTGAGTCCCAAAAGATAATAACAAGCCCATGTTCCCAAAAGTACTTTAAAAAGCACAAATATATATATATATATATATATATATATATATATATATATATATAT
>CM025780.1:27073250-27121340 GCA_014636745.2 Centella asiatica | reverse complement strand
ATATATATATATATATATATATATATATATATATATATATATATATGGATACTGAGTGCCCAAGAGTATCAATCAATTATCCCCAGAGACATGTAAACTTGCTATCAAATACCCTTGTTGTCTCAATTCTCAATAAAGTAAAGGTAATATCTTAATTTGGTATGATTGATCACTTGTACCTTTAAACTCGTCTAGCTTTTCTTAAACCAAACATAAAAAAGGATTGCACCAAGTTATAATTCACAGCAAATGAAGAAATTTACCACCGCTCGCTCTCTTTTTATTTATTTATTTTGCAATACCACCACTCACTCAAGTACTCAACTATGTACTCAAGTGTAATACCTCCACCGAATGAATTATTAATTTTATGTATATGTAATAATATCATTTTCAATTGCAAATATAATTATGAAATTTGTAATTAATTATTATAACTAATATTTTTATATTTTCGTGAAAACTAAATTAATATTTTTTTTATAATTTGGTAATAATTAAAATATTAATCTCTTAAAATTTTCAGAGTTAATAACATATTTTGTGATGTTAATAACGAAATAAAATAAAATGAATGGGAAGGAATTTAATCAAAAAAAAGATAGGAAATATGATAGGATTTAAAGAGTGATATAAGAGAAATCTGAATTTTATAAGAAAATTATGTTATATGGGTATCTATTTATAAAGCTCGAAAAATAGTAATTTTATGTTTAAATATAAATAAATAAATATATATATATATATATATATATATATATTATATTAGAGCTATGAGTTAAAAGTTATAGGGTATATAAGAAAAATAGAGAAAATGATTTAAAGCTTAAAATGTGTCACAACATGATTGGTCAATGTGTGGGCTAGTTGTTTATGTGGACTGAAGCTGCGGCTTCTTTTTTTTCAGTGTTCATGAACGTCTGTCGCCTGCCTAACGGGCAAGTCGACCGGTCTCTCCATGCTCTCCTACGTGGCGTGCCATATCACCCATAGCAATTCGAACTTGAGAATGACTGTTTCCTCCATTTGGAATTTAGAGATCCTATTGATGCCATAGACAGAATTATTCAATAAATGCATAACCGGCAACGGGAAAAACATATAAACATCTACTTAATTAAAATAATGTAAATGGTTATTATATCTATTATATATTTAAAGGCACATACATATTTTTTTTATGTCATGATTTTGTACTTTTTCTTTTTAATATTATGTTCTTTAAATTTCTTTTATTCCATTATTATCCTTTCCTAATACACTTTTACTTTCATCAAATACTCTTAATTCACTTATACTTTTTTCATTTCTATTTATATTAGGAATTATGAAATTCATAATTAAAAAAATTTAAACCAAAATATATGAATATAATATAATAAATAACTTTATATACATGACTAATGAAATTACAAACAAAAAATTAAATGCGATATTTGATTGTTTAATTTACATAATTATCATACCTATTTAAAATTACTTTCATGAAATAAATACAAAATTTTTTAAGTGTATATTAAGTAACTTTGAAGTATATATTATCATAATTAATTATTTTGAAGTATAAATATAAATACATTATAAATTATATAAATAAAATCAATGTTTCAATTAAAATTATAACGTTTAACTCAAAGTAATATTTGTTTTATTATTTACGCTATTTTTGTGTAATTATTATATTTTTGGGGTTTACTAACATTTATCATCATTATTTTAATTAACATCTTCAATTATAATCGATTAAATTGTGATTTTTGTAATTATGTTTATTCGCTTAATAATTGTCTGGTGGATTCTGTTATATGCATTTTTTATATTTTCTTTTAGTTAATAATTGTTAAGATTTACCATATATTTCAATTATTTTTTAAGTAGTTTGTAGTTTTAATATGATTTAAAAACATATTCTATAATGATATAAATGTTTCAAATAATTTTTATACTATATTTTTGTATGACCTCTCTAATTTTGTATTTGGATATCTCGGATACGTTTTTAAATTTATAATTAGCATAATATCTATAATATATATGAGTAAGTATAAGATAATATATTTTAATTAGAGTTGAATTATGAATTATTTTGACTTCACTTCAATTTAATTAAAAAATTTAACACAACTTATTATAAATTATATTGTTATATAATATTATATATTTTATCGTTTTTTTTTTCTTTTAAATTATATTATCAAAATTATAAGTTCTTCTTTTATTGATATTATAAGTTTTATGTGATGAAATTATTAATAAATATGATAGCATTTATATTGATAATAAAGTATGTAAAGATATGTATTAAATATGAATATAAATATATGAGATCAAATTTGAATTTACAAAGTCAATTTAACTTGGTAAAATCATAAAATTAGTAATATTTAATATATGTACCAAAATATTTTTGTATCACAAATTTAACATTAACAAAAATTAAATATACTTTATATTAATTTAAAATATAAAAAATATTAAATTAAAATTATTAATAAAATATTTAAATTAAAAAATAATTTGTGCCTCGCACAGTCGTTAGTTCTTTCAAAATAAGATCACCCCCTAAAACATGTGAATACCACATATATTAAACTACTCCGTATATAATATGTATATCGTAGGTCTTTTGTGGAAGCAAGCTCATGATCTTACCACTGGATTGTATTGGCAGTTGTATTTGAATCCTTTTGTGTTTTATGGTATTCTCAATTTTATCAACAAAAAATAAAAATAAAAAATCGTAGTATACGTGCTAAAGTTCTAGCCTAGTCTAGTAGGTTCTTCTTACGTTATTTTTAGGTTATTTTTTCTTAGAAAATTATATATGTGTATTTGTATCTATTATATTTTTTTATTGAGTTTTTTTTTCACAATTCGATAAATAATTTAATAAGTCAATTATTATCTGTGTTTCAAAATACAATTACTCAACATACTAATTAATCGATTCAATAAATTTGATTGGGTCTTACAAAAAAAAAATTATGTAATATCTAACATGACATGAATGAAAAATGATTCGTAAATCAGATTTCTTTATTTCGAAATGACCGGTTAACCTATGATAACAGCTGAATCATCTCATGATCCGAGGTTTAAAAACTGTCATATAAGTCTATAATAATTAATAATGTAAAAGGATTTTATAAAAAGGGAAAGTTTAACCATCATATTTTGATAAATTATTCTAGGGAATGATAGTAGACTGTGCCATCTTTCTCCGTCTTCAAACTTCAAAGGAGCAAAAGCTAATCTCACGAAACAAACATACGTGTTATAATCTAATCATTCCTGTATCCTGAACCCGAGATGCAGCAAATAAAACCTCTGAAGGCAATCATCATGAGAATGTACAAAAGTGCCCTCAATTCAAGTCTTTTGATGTATCTGATTACGTACAATGATTGGACGTGCGTGCATTGCAACCAAGTCCATTCACGTATATCATACTCCCTGGGTCCCTTTTGATTCGTTGATTTAGTGTTTGGAACATCTATTAAGATTAACAATTATATTTATAATAAATATTATTTTTTTATATTTATTTTTATAATAAATGTATGTATGTATGTATGTATGGGAACCGATCCGTAACTAATGTTAATATATAATATAGTATATCATACAAAATATATAATATATAAAACTAATATATAATTTCATAATATTAAGTAATATTATATATATTATTTGTTATAATACATTAAAATATAATTTTAATATATATTAAATGTACTAATATTTTAATATTATATTATAATTATTTTATACTATCTCCGTCCCATAAAAATTGCAACACCTTTTTCAGAGTATTCGCACGGATTTTAAGACGTTTAAAACATATATTTAGATATTTAATTTTTAAGAAATTTAAAATAAAACTAAATGTATTACATTCAATTAACTAAATATTTAAAAATCATACAAAAATAAGATATTTAGATATAACTTTGATGTATCTTAAAATTTGTGTCACACATTTTAAAAAAAGTGTTTCAATTTTTATGGGACTGAAAGTATATAAATGTGATATATATACATATATTATACATATAATTTATTATTAATGTATAATAAAATATTATCTATTAATTGAAAAACAAATATAAATAATAAAAGTTTAAATTATTGTTATTTGATTATGTTATATTATATATTAAATATTCTTATGTAGATGAATTAATAAAAATCATGTATATATATATATATATATATATATATAATATTATGATTAATTTTGTAAAATAAAAAATATGTTAATAAAAATTGGTGCCCATAGCCTAATTATATTGAACAAAAAGATTATGATGGCAATTTTAGTGATTGAAACTGAAATTACATTAATTTTAGTTCGATTTTACTTTTAGTATACTAGCATGTGTGTGTGTATATATGTGTGTGTGTAAATATTTATAGACATTATATTGACATACTTGTAAGTCGTGATAGACGAATATTATTTCAATTAATTCAAATATACTATTGAACCGCAACGAATAACAAATAATAATTTAAAAAATATAAATAATTAGTTACAGAAAAAACATTACGAGTGTATATAAAGTTTTGTTTGAAATAATATATCTTATAATCCAATCATCATTCATTGTTTTACTTTGTATAATATTGATTAATAAAGTATAATTAATATTTATTAATTATTATTATATTTATATATATTCCACCAATTTTCTCATATGTTATGAATATAAAATGTTATTAACGAATTATAAATGAACACATGATACCAAAGTACATGAAATTAAATTCAAATAAAATTTTACATACATATTTGGATCAAGTCAAATACAAGTATTAAGATTTTTGAATCAAGAACAAATCCAACAATTTAATAAATTAACATGCAAGTCAATATTAAAAAAACATATGAATGAAAGGATTCTAAAAATCAATTAACCACAAGATTTTACTCATCTCGGAGCTGGAATCTTCGTTTTGATGAAACAGTCAAAGAGTTTGGCTTTATCAAGAACGAAAATGAACCTTGTGTTTACAAAAGGGTTAGTGGGAGCCACATTGTATTCCTAGTACTGTATGTCGATGACATATTACTTATTGAGAATGACATTTCTTCCTTGCAAGCAGTCAAGACATGGTTGGAAAAATGTTTCTCCATGAAAGACTTGGGTGAAGCAACCTATGTTCTAGGTATCAAGATCTATCAAGATAGATCGAGAAATATGCTTGGCCTAAGTCAAAGTACATACATTGATAAAGTGTTGAAACGGTTTGACATGCAAAAGGCTAAGAGAGGTTACATTCCCATGTCGCATGGAATAACGCTCTCTAGAGCTCAATGTCCTAAATCACAAGATGATAAGGATCGCATGAGTAAGATATCTTATGCTTCGACAATTGGATCTATCATGTACGCAATGTTATGTACGCGTCCTGATGTTTCATATGTTTTGAGCAGGACGAGCAGATATCAGTCAAATTCAAGTGAAGGTCACTGTACAACAGTCAAGAATATCCTAATATGTGTTACTAGATGTCACTCACTGTTTATAATTTTATAATATGATTTAAAATTATTGTCAATGTAATAATAACCTACAGGGTCGCACACTAAGAACATTCATTAAGGAGATATAATTTAAATGTCATGATTTTAATATATTAATAAGATTGATTTTATTTAAATCATGACTTTAAATTATATGTATGTAATCTGTATATATATTAGAGTCCCTTGAAAGAAAATACGAATATATATTTATTTGACATATATATTAATTAAGTGAGACTTGATTAAAATATATAATAAATATAAAATTCAGATTTTATTCTTCTAATTTGATTAGGGTTTGGAATTACTCTATACACAGCTATATATAAGATATATTAGTTGTTCTCTTAAATATACATTTTCTGAAAAATCTTAATCACTCATAAGAGAGAGACTAGAGTTAAGAGAGAGAGAAGCGGATCCAGCAACTAGTACTGCAATTCTCCTTACTTCGGATCGTGAGACGATTCGTGGGGTGTTCGTGTGGATACTGTATAGGCGCCGTCCAGTTGGATTGCGTTAAAGATTTGGAGACATTCAACACCATCATCAAAGATTCAGATTATGCAGGTTTAATCGGTAAAATCTTAAACCATCTGTATTAAATTGTTTCGCATGGATCCTCGGGTTAAGGTTTCGTTTTTTGTTTTAAATTTTTTATTCTTTTTTCCGCTGTATTTTATTTGTTGAAACCCTACATGAACTGCCATAGGCAGCGATTGAAGGGGACTGTAGCCATGGGGGAAAACAGAGGAGATATTGGAGACATAATAGGAGAATGGAAAATTGAACGAAGGCAAGAAGCCGAGGTGAAGTTTAAGTCACCATTGTCGGCCAACTATGCTCAGTCGAACGATGATCGAGCAAAGTTGATGTAAAGTGTAACTTGTCATAGTCGACATAGATGCTCGGCCGAACAACGATTGAGCGAAGCCGTGGGAGAAGGTGAGCTTCCATGGTCGACAATGATGCTCGACCGAATGACAATCAACCAAAACCGAGGGATAGGGTAAGTCGTCGTGCTCGGCAACGATGCTAGGTCAAACGACGATCAGGTGAAACCGAGGGAATTGGTAAGTCGTTATAGTCAACAGAAATGCTTAGTCGAACAACAATCGAGCGAAGCCACGAGAAAAGGCAAGTCGTCATGGTCGACTGCGATGCTCGGCCGAATGACAACCAAGCGAAACCGAGGTAAAAGGTAAACCACCATGGTTGGCTACGACTCAGACAAAGAGGAAGTTGGCAGAACTGACGACAATCGAGCAAAGCCAACGTGATGGGTAAACCAACAGTGTCGGCGGTGACTTGGCTAAGGAAGAAATTGGACAGTGGCTTGATAATGATCATCGAGGGGTGAGGAGGCAAGAAACCGTGAGGAAGAGAGAGAGTCGCAAAAGAGGTAGAGGAAGGAGAACGTACGAAGGTCGAAGAAGAAGGGGAGGGACTCGAGCAGAGGAGGCACCGTGGTCGGCCAACATCATTGTAGCTATCACCGCTGCTACAGTTGTTGATGATTACTCACTCTAGTAAAATCAATTAGAGATTAGTTAAGGAACAATTTATCAGAGTTTCGAGCGAGGTAAATACCGAACAATAGTACGTAAAAGTAAGTATTCGGTCACACCTGATCTTTGTACATGACTCGATATTCAGAGTCTGTAACCTAAGATGGCCTCAGGCGAATTAATGGACGATCAATTAACCACAGTAGGTTATACGAAGGACCCGCATCTGAACCTAAGTACCACTTTAAGTCCGAGATAACCTCATTTAAACTAAGCACATCATAAGCATGATGTGCACTCGCATGATGGCATAGCTTAACTAGGACATTAATGTTGCATCTAACAGAAGTATTGCCACTGAAAGTGCGAGTTAATTGTCAGTAGAAGCGCTTTACTTTAGGTACAAAATGAGGCAAGTATATATTTATTCCTTTTTAATTATGTATGTGAATTATATCTTGTTTAGATATGTGTGTAGTGTGATGATATACATGTTTTATTTATTTTCATGGATGATTATGTTATGCTTTAGTTAATGAAGGTACATAGATATAATTGAGCTTTGATTCATCAGTTATTTTTCAATATTACTTATGTACAATGAATGAGAATAACTGTTGGAGTGTATTCCCTAGTGGCCAATTATGTAATGATTGTGACACTATATTTATGTTATGTTTTGGTTAAATGATAATATCTTTTATTATGTTTTATTTACTGTGTTGTTGCACCCCTGCTTATATTATCTTTGCTTAAACTTTCATTATGTGTTTAATATATAAAGAATTGATGATGTAATATAGTCCTTGCTTAGACAATGTAAAAGGACTTAGAAAAATATCCAACATGTTAGGTGGATATTATTTGTAGTTAAGCAAGGACCTTTGATCACCATTGAAGTCTACTGATTTGATAAGCTTGCTATGAAGGATTCTGAAGACGAAGAATTTTCCAAGTATAGTCTTGCTTAGAATGGAAATAAGCAAGGACTTTAGTAAGCAAGATCCTTTGCTTATCAAAGTGAAGATTGTCAGAGAAGCTATCTTATTCCCTACTTAGTCAACTTCTAGGAATCTCTACTGAAGGGCACTAGAAGACAGAAAAACGGCTACCTTTTTAAACTAAGCAAGGACTGCTGAAAAGGTACAAGTCACATCAAGGATAGTACACTCCAACGGATCTATTTCAAATTTTCAACGGATAGATTCTTTGGAGGAGTATAAATAGAAGTCATAAATTTCATTTATGACTAACCAATGAACCAACTACCTCCTGGACAAAACTCTCTGACATCTTAAAGACTACAACAAGACATCACAAAGCTTGAATAAGGGCTATCTATCTGCTCAACCAAGGAGCCATCTACTTGAAGATAGCAAGCAAGATTTTCTGAAATCTTCTTAGTGTCTATGTGACAAAATTGGACTAAGTGTCCTGCTAAAGTGGTGTAAGTGACCCATTGTAAATTGGACTAAGTGTCCTTTTGCTGATTGTTCTGTGTGAACAAATTATAGTGATAGCCTTCTCAAGTAAAAGAGAAGAAGAGTGGAGTAGTATTATTCCGAACCACTATAAAAATTCTATCTCTTCTTCTGCTTATCTTTTATATTGCTTCCTTGCTTTGTTGTACTTTGCTTTAGTCCTGCTGAACTTGTTCAGCAAAGACTTACTATCTTTGCTACTTCAAGCCATTAACTTTTGATACAAAATCTAAGGGGTTTCTTGCTTAAAACAATTCCGCTGCTAAATTCTTTGAAAATCATAAGAAACCTTTTTATAAGCAAGAAGATTTTTAATTCAGTAAAGTTTTCTAAGTAAGACTTAATTTTTGAAAAACACTATTCAACCCCCCTTCTAGTATTTTTACCCTTTGAGACCTAATAAGTGGTATCAGAGCTTAACACTCTTTGCTAAGCCCTACAGCTTGAGAGGATCCAAACTTAAAACTTTCTAATGGCTTTAAGAAGTGATTTTGGTGGCAAGCCCCCTATGTGTACCAGAGATAGATTTGCTAACTGGAAGTTGAGAATACAGGTATACATGGATGCCATTGATGAGGAACTATTTGAAGCAATAAAGGTTGGACCCTACATTCCAGAAAAGCTATCTGCTGATGATCCAAATAAGCTCATTCCTAAGTAGAGAAAGGAATGGACGGATGAAGAGAAGAAGTTGGTTGGATACAATAAGAAGGCAATGAACATTCTCTTCATGGCTCTTGAAGAGGAAATGTTCGAAAGTGTATCCAACTGCACCTCTGCTAAAGAGGTATGGGATGCCTTGCTAGTGCTCAATGAAGGAACAATTGAGGTCAGAGAGAATAAGCAATCCTTGCTTATTCAACAATTTGAAATGTTCAACATGCAGCAGGGGGAGAATTTCACTGCTATGTACGAGAGATTTACTGTCCTGCTTAACAATTTGTGTGCTCTAGGGAAGACCTATGACACAAAGGACATTAATCTTAAATTCATGAGATCCTTGCCAAGGCAGTGGGATCCTAAGACCACTGCTGTCAAAGAGTTGAGGAATTTACACACTACTGATCTCCAACAACTCTATGGAAACTTGCTGACTTATGAAATGGAGTTAGCTCAGAGAGAAGCTACATCTGAGCTGAGGAGGAAAGATAGAATTGCTTTGAAGGCTGCTGAGTCTAAGCAACAAGTAGATTCTGACTCTGAATCTGCTGATAGTGATGAAGATATGGCTATGCTAGCCAGAAAATTCAGAAGGTTCATAAAGAAGGATAGAGGAAACTTCAAAAGAAACACAAGTAGCAGTAAGAGAGATTCATTTAAAGATCTCTGCTATAATTGTAAAAAGCCTGGTCACTATGCTGCTGGCTGTCGAAGTTCAGCAAGAGAGGAAAAGAAATTCCCTGCTAATGACAAGAGCAAGGGAAAAGAATATTACAAGAAGAAATACCAGCAGAAGAATAATTCAAACATCAAGGACAAGGGACTCATTGCTGAAAAGTCTTGGAGTGAAAGTGAAAGCGACTCAGACTTCGGACCAGAAATTGCCAACCTTTGCTTAATGGCAAGGGAATCCGATACTAGTAAGGAGGTTGACCTTACTTAGTTATTTGACTTTGACTCTCCTGACATCACTGAAGCTAAGTTGCGCTCCTTCCTTAAGGATGTTGCATCTCAATGGCATAAATATAGAAGATTGCTGAGAGTTGCTTCAGCAGAGTCTGATCAACTCAAGAGCAAGAACTCTGAAATCTTGCTTACACTTGAAAAGATGCAAGCAGAGAATTTGGAGTTATTTGCTGCTGATGATGAGAGGACCTTGCTTAGATAGCACCTCAGAGACTCTCAAGAGAGAGAATCTAAGTTATCCTCCCATGTTGAGGAATTAACCATTACAATCTCCACATGGAACAAATCAACTTCTAATGCATGTGATTTGCTGAAAAGCCAAAGAAGCATGCTGGATAGAAGTGGAATTGGCTCCGGGACTTGCGAAGTCCTTGCTGAAGAGAGTGGAGAAAGTGATGTTGAGTCTATCAGCAGAACGATCTCTGTGCATTCAGCAGAGTGTAAAACTCCTGCTAAAACCAAAGGTTATAGAAATGTTACCTTGCTAAAAAATAAATTCCCTGCTGACCGTAACTATAAGCAGGGACATGGTACTAAACAGACCAAGGGTGGAAAGTTTAGCAAGAACCATGTTCCTCCTACTTATAATTACAACAATGCGAGGAATTTGAAATTTAGCAAAGGTGATAGGAGCGAACACTGGAAACAACCTCAACCTAAGAGAAGAGGTAAGCAGCACACACACATCACAACATTATGCATCTGAGATGCTATCGTTGCCATAGGATTGGCCACATAGTTTCTTTTTGCCTTGCTGACCTTGACTATACTGGTTGGTCTCAAAAACCAAAATTGAGACAAGTATGGGTCCCCAAGGGTACTAACCTTAATGGACCCTAGTCTTGCTGGGTACCAAAGTAATTGCTTATGTTTTATAGGTTGTGAGCAAGGAACAAATTTGGTACTTGGACAGTGGATGTTCAAGACATATGACGGGAGATAAAGCCTTGCTCACTAATTTCAAAGAAAAGGATGGACCACAAGTGATCTTTGGAGATAATAGTGCTGGAAGGACTAAAGGATATGGTTCAGCAGGGAATGGATTAATCTGTTTCAACAAGGTTGCCTATGTGGAGGGTCTCAAGCACAACTTGCTTAGCATAAGCCAGTTGTGTGACAAAGGGCATAAGGTCACCTTCCTAGATAATAAATGTCAGGTAAGAGATCTTCAAACAAATTCTCTAAAGTTTTCTGGCTCAAGAAAGGGGAATGTTTATGTAGTAGATTTGGCTAAGCTATGTCCTGCTGAAACAACCTGCTTTCTTGCTAAAGCTTCAGCAAATGCTAGTTGGTTATGGCATAAGAGACTTTCACATTTAAACTTTAAAACGATTTCAAAACTCGCTGCTAAAGATCTTGTAAAAGGTTTGCCTAAGTTTTCCTTTGAAAAAGAAAAACCATGTAGAGCTTGTCAATTTGGTAAGCAAACAAAACAATATTTCTTAAGCAAACCTGAAAAATCAAACTCTATGCCCCTCCAGCTATTACATCTTGATTTGTTTGGCCCTATAGCAAGTAGTCTTGGTGGAATGAAATATGCATTCACTATTGTGGATGATTCCACTAGATTTACATGGGCATTATTTTTTGCTCACAAGAATGATGCATTAGCAGAGTTTGAGAAATACAGCAGACAAGTGCAAAATGAAAAGGAACTCAGAATCAAGTCAGTAAGAAGTGACCATGGAAGAGAATTCGACTTTGGAGGCTTTACTGAGTTCTGTGATGAGGAAGGAATTTCTCATAACTTCTCTGCACCAAGGACTCCACAGCAAAATGGAATGGTTGAAAGAAAGAACAGAACCTTAGAAGAAGCTGGAAGAACATTGCTTGCTGATGCTAGACTTCCTGAGTACTTCTGGGCAGAAGCAGTGAACACTGCTTGCTATACTCAAAATCGATCACTCATTCATCCAACACTTACCAAAACTCCATACGAGCTATGGAAGGGGAGAAAACCAAACATAAGCTACTTCAGAATCTTTGGATGTCCCTGCTATGTTCACAACAATGGTAAGGAGTACTTGACTAAATTTCAAGCAAAATCTGATGAAGGTATCTTCTTAGGGTATTCTACCCACAGCAAAGCTTTTCGTGTCTTTAATAAAAGAATTCTAACAGTAGAAGAGTCTGTTCATGTTGTATTTGATGAAACTAACCATGAGGAACCAAGTGGTTCACTCCCTCTTATAACTGAGCAGGAACCAAAGGAGAATCTTCAAGTCATAGAGTCCAAGGAAGATCCTGCTGAAGTACCATCAGAAAGCACTGCTCCATTGGATAGCACCCCTGCCGAAGTAAAAGATAATGAACCCAACTTGGAGGAACTAAGACAGCAAGACATTCGAACAGATCTACCAAGAAGGATGAAATGGACCAAGTCTCACTCAGAAGACTTGATAATTGGAAATCCTACAAGCCCAGTAAAGACCAGAAGATCTGCTCAAAATGAAAATAGTTTTCTAAGCTTCCTTTCTCAAATGGAACCTAAGAAAATTGAGGATGCTCTTGCTAATGCTGATTGGGTCCTTGCTATGCAAGAAGAGCTCAACCAATTCAGCAGGAACAAAGTTTGGAATCTTGTTCCCAGGCCAAGAAATCATGCTGTAATTGGCACCAAGTGGGTATTTCGAAACAAAATGGATGAAGATGTGATCATCACAAGAAACAAGGCAAGACTTGTGGCTAAGGGCTACTCTCAGGAGGAAGGAATCGACTATGACGAAACCTTTGCTCCAGTAGCAAGGCTTGAAGCCATAAGGATCTTTCTTGCTTATGCTGCTTATCAAGACTTCAAGGTGTTTCAGATGGATGTCAAGAGTGCTTTTCTGAATGGAGAACTTCAGGAGGAAGTCTATGTGGAGCAACCTCCAGGCTTTGCTGATCATGCCAATCCCCACCATGTTTATAAGCTTGATAAAGCTTTGTATGGTCTTAAGCAAGCCCCACGTGCATGGTATGATACTATATCTTCCTTTTTAATTTGCGAAGGTTTCAGTAGAGGTAAAGTAGACACCACACTCTTCATTAGGAAGCATAAAGATAAAACTTTGCTAGTACAAATCTATGTAGACGATATAATTTTTGGTTCTACTGATGAAAAACTTTGTGCGAGATTTGCTAAGCTTATGCAGAGTAAATTTGAGATGAGCATGATGGGAGAGCTGAACTTCTTCCTTGGACTTCAAATTAAGCAAACAGGTGATGAAATTTTTATCAATCAATCGAAGTACACCAAAGACCTGCTTAAGAAGTTTGGGTTAGAATCAGCAAGTCCTATGAAAACTCCTATGTCATCAGCAACAAAGTTAGATAAAGATAAGCAAGGTAAATCCGTAGACATAACAAGCTATCGAGGTATGATCGGATCCTTGCTATTGCTAGTAGACCAGATATTATGTTTGCTACATGTATTTGTGCACGTTTTCAAGCTAACCCCAAGGAATCACATTTAGCTTCTGTTAAGAGAATTTTCAGATATCTCAAAGGAACTCCTAACTTAGGAATATGGTATCCAAAAGATTCTAACTTCAATCTTGCTGGATACTCGGATGCGGACTTTGCTGGGTGTAAAATAGATAGGAAAAGCACGAGTGGAACATGCCAATTCCTTGGTGGAAGACTTGTTTCGTGGTTCAGCAAGAAGCAAAACTCCGTGTCAACATCCACTGCTGAAGCTGAGTACATATCAGCAGGAAGTTGTGTTGCTCAAATTCTGTGGATGAAAAACCAACTTGCCGACTACGGGTTTGATTTCAAGTCTATCCCTATATTCTATGATAATACTAGTGCTGTAGCCATTGCTTATAATCATGTTTTACACTTTAGGACTAAACATATAGATATAAGGCATCATTTCATTAGAGATCATGTTCAGCAAGGTACCATAGAGATAAACTATATTCCTACTGAAAACCAATTAGCAGATGTTTTTACAAAACCCTTGGATGAAAATCGTTTTAACAAGTTGATAAGTGAATTAGGCATGTTAAATTGTGAATAGGCATTTTGCTACTAACATCTTGTCTGCTTAAGCAAGGACCTTCGTTCTTAACAAGAAAATTTTAGGAGGAAAAGCACTGCTGATGTCTCAGCAGACTTTCCTATCCCTGCTGATTGACGTGTCAGTCCCTGCTGATCAAGTCCCTGCTGATCAAGTCCAAATGCTGCTGAAAATTCCACATCATCCTTGTTGAAAATTTTGAAAAAGGGGAGACGTCCAGACAAAAGGGAATATTTTAAAAACTATGTACCTCCTTGCTGGAACGAAAAAGAAATGCTGCTGAAAGGATCCCTGCTGATCGAAGGACTCCTGCTGATCAAAGGCTGATGGAAAATCTACAACCCTGCTGTAAAAATTTTGAAAAAGGGGAGACGTCTAGAAAATAAGCTCAAAAACTATGTGAATCCCTGCTGGAACGTCAATAATCCTTGCTGGAACTTCCATCATCCCTGCTGAATAATTTTGAAAAAGGGGGAGACGTCCAGAGAAAACTGCTGTCTCAGAAACTATGTTAGTCCTTGCTGTCTCCTTGAGCAAAGGATATTCCTGCTGTAGCATTCAAAATCAGCAAGGATACTATTCTTGCTGATTCCAGCCCTACCCTTTCACATCAGCAAAGATGTACTACAGCAAGTCTAATCCTATCCATATTTACCGCCGGAAAAGTAGGTCATCATATCAAGCTGTAATTTTTCTCTCACCTCATTTAATGTCAATCTGCCCCATGATCTTTTACGGCTGCTATCACTTCGGTAATTAATTCTCACCACTACCCATATTTTTCTCCCACTAATTCCACCTTCTCAAAGCAGTTATGTGTTTTGACATTTTTACATAAGAAGTTATGTGTTTTGACATTACCAAAAGTCTCCTTTAACCAGGTGGACGATAAAGGTGATTGGTGGATACATTATGAGTTATGTGAGAAATGGGAATGATGTAGATGGAATTTAACTCTCCTATAAATTAGAGGTGATATCTATAGGCCTCTTGATTGAGTGAGATTATGAAATGCATGGCCGTACTCAAATAGAGATTTGTTTCATATAGTCTACTCATTGATCAAGAAAACTGAGATTAAATTGTGAAGAGGATGACACATCCATGCCTTGAATTTAATCTTAGATATCAAGGTTAAAAGGATTAAATTACATTCAAACATTGGTCACGAAAAAGTTGTGTCAAATCAACGACTTTATTATTACTTGAGTAACAGTGATGTATTACTAGATGTCACTCACTGTTTATAATTTTATAATATGATTTAAAATTATTGCCAGCGTAATAATAACCTACAGGGTCGCACACTAAGAACATGCATTAAGGAGATATAATTTAAATATCAGTGATTTTAATATATTAATAATATTGATTTTATTTAAATCATGGTTTTAAATTATATGTATGTAATCTGTATAAATATATTAGAGTCCCTTGGAAGAAAATACGAATATATATTTATTTGACATATATATTAATTAAGTAAGACTTGATTAAAATATATAATAAATATAAAATTCGGTTTTATTCGCCTAATCAGATTAAGGTTTGGAATTACTCTATACACAGCTATATATATAGGATATATCAGTTGTTCTCTCACAGATATACGTTTTCTAAAACCTTAGCCGCTTATCAAAGAGAGACTAGAGTTAAGAGAGAGAAAGATAGAGAAACTGATTCAGCAGCTAGTACTGCAATTCTTCTTGCTTCGGATCGTGAGACGATTCGTGGGGTGTTCGTGTGGGTACCGTAGAGGCGTCATCCAGTTGGATTATGTTAAAGATTTGGAGACGTTCAACACCCTCATCAAAATTTCGGATCCGGCAGGCTTAATCGGTAAAATCTTAAAACATCTGTATTAAATTGTTTCGCATGGATCCTCGAGTTAGGGTTTCATTTTATTTTAAATCATTTTTTTTATTATTATTCTGCTGCATTTTATTTGTCGAAACCCAACAATAACATGTTCTTTATTATGTCATGCCACATGGTTAGCTAGATGAAATGAAATGTGCTAGTGCGTTATGTCGCCTGACCTAGACGGATTATAGTAACTACGTATGTTCACACACTGATGGACCATGTTGGTACAACTCAGTCAGCTATACACAGTAGAGTTCACAGGTCCGATAAGTTTAGCTCCCCCTAGATATTATCTGAGAAAGATGTGCACATGCCGAGACCTATATTTTTTTCGAAAAGGGTCACATGTTGTTTATCATCAGTGATCTTTGGAGTTCTTCGAAAATTCAAAGGCATCAGATTGTTTCACCGAGCCTCACAAACAGAATTGAACATTTCTTAACAACTTCAGAACAACCATTTGTGTTTATATATTTGTTAAGCGTAAATCGCTCATTGTTATTGAGTTTGATGTAATATGAGGTATGATGCAAAGGTTAAACCCTCAGACAAGGGAAATGCTAAGATGACCGGATACTGAACTCCACGTCGACCTTGTGGGTAGTCTTTTAAGGGAGGAAGAGTTTTTGAGATTTTACAACATTTTGGATTGTACCCTAAAGACACCATAGCTTCCATTGAAATTTCAATATTTTGGGTCTATAAGAACTCACTACTAATACTTTAACTTCAATTATATTATAAATGGATGTAATGTTATCTTTTTCCCCTTTATTCACGATGCCTCCATCCATTATGGAATTTTGGGGCCATCACAGATTCTACTTTATTCGAATTCGAGTCGATTACGAAATACTCACAAACACATAAATTTGATGAAAATTATCATAATAATAATTTTTAAAATTTCTTTTAAGATAAAAATTATATGTAATAATTCATTTTATTCATAGACAATAATTTTAGAGTAACTTATTCAATATGTATAATATTTGAAAGTATTTTTACTACATAATTGATTATATATTTTCAATATATATCATGATATTTTTGAGTAAAAAAGGAATCGAACTATTCGCGAGTATAATCGAGCGAATACTGATATACTCAGATTCTGCTTGTTTAACTTATCTAACTTTAAACTGTGTATCAAGTTTGGCTCATTTTTTGATCAAATTTGAACCGAGTCAATTATTTTTCGAATCGATTCTGAGCAAATCACGAACGGTTTGATTTTATTTATGACCTTATCTTCCGGCTGTTGTAACGGATTCCCACAACAACAACATGCTAATTAATTCATCCCACAAACAAACAATTTATAGTTAAACTTGATAAAATAATAACCGATAAAATAATAAACTCGATTATATAATAATTTTTTTCGATTCCAACTTAGGCCAATGGGTTAAAGTAATAGCCTCGCAAGATGCATGTAATAATAATAAAAAAAAATTAAATCATTAACTGCCCAATAAAAATATAAAGTAATAATAACTTAATTATATATATAGTATAAACCAAATTTTTCAATCCAATTACAATATATTTTTAATAATCATTTGTTTTGAAAATATGCATCTATGGTTAATTGTTTTTTTCTTTCCACCTAAACCAAAATAAACTTCATCCTTTACTTTTTGTAAAATATACATAATTTCAGAAATATTTTCCTCGTGATGTAACAAATAGTTACTTAAAGTAACTATTGCTTGAAATGTCTAATCTAACGATATATTTGGGACAACGTTGTATCATCTAGTTTTTAATTACTCAGTATATGTACCTAATTTTTAGAAACATTAAATTTTAATAAAAAAATTGAGATTTTCTAAACTCAAATATTACTTTTAAGTTTTATTATCACTTACAATACATGTATTTATATTAAAATTTTATCTCTACCATAATAAATATATAATATCGTTAAATTAATATTTTTTTCTGTAGCAAGCATGTATCGATGTTTACTCTTACCACCTACTCGGTAAAAGAACACAACACGGAAAAGCCGGAAGAATTAACGTCTAATAATACGTGGCGAAGTGAAAGCATTTGCACGCGGAACGCTTAAGTGGGTCCCACGCTGACACTAACTGCAGTAGAAATAGAGCGGTTTCACTTTCACGGTGACGCATGCAGAAAGATCGGGCGTTGTATGGCTCCGATTGGAGAGGGACACTTGGCCTCTTATTAGGCCACTTACGTACTCCCCACATGCTGACACATAATTCAATTTAGTACTCCTATATACATGGCTCTTGTTTGATCACCATCTTATCTGCCCAAATAAATATTACACCCTCGTGTCTTATTTATATGTTTTTAAATTTTTTGACAAGTAATTTTATTTATATTTTTACACATATTAAATATTTTATTTTAAAAAATTAAAAATATTATGAATAACAATTATTATAAATAAAATATTTATCACTTATAAAAATGTATATAAAATTATGTATGAAAAATTCAAACAACATATAAATATAAAGGGAGAGAGTATAAAATGCAAAAACATCATCCATATATTTATTAAATAATTTAAGAATACCACGCAGTAATGAGGAATTATTTTCCTTGGTTACGCTCCCTCGTTTCTTGTATACATCTAGAGGAGAAAAAATATTCATATTTACATGTCATTTATATTTTTTTAATGTAAATATTAATAATTTAGTTAACATATTATACTTGTATTAAATATTTTCTTGCTTTTCTTTTCAATGAAAACTATTGAAAATTTATACATATTTTGACTAATTGAACATGAATTAATAAACATGTTTATTTCTAAAATGACATGTAAAAGTGAACAGAGAGAGAAATATATTCGATCGTTATTTCTTCCTCTGTTCTAGTTCATCTGTAATACTTAGTTTAGATTTCTTATTTATTTGTAACATTATTATTTATAAAAAGTTTTATTATATAATTTATCTATATTATCCTTATAACATCTATTTTATATAACATCATTATTTTTAACTGTTTTACTTTTTCCGTACGTTTATCTATTTAAAAATTAATTTATTATCTATCACTTATTTAGATGAATAAAATAGATATTTTGATCAAAATTCTATTTTTTTCTTAATAATTGTTAAAAATCAAAAATTACAAATGGCATAGGACAGAAATAGTATTATCGTATAGCGTTATTTTTATGTTACAAAATTTGAGACTTTAATTATAAGAGCTATTGCAATAATCTTTAAAAATTGATAATTTTATGTAATCTTACACGTTACACATTAAAATATTTATAAAATAAAATTTAAATATTATAAACTTTATATTTTATATTAAATTGATTTATGCTAGCATACCTCCTCCATTTTGAAAAATTACTAAAGTCACAATTTTTTTTTGATAGTTTAGCAGAACTCTAATGTTTACATTTGATGCGAGAATTTTTGATTTTGATTAACTCAAATATTAGTGTATAAATTATATAAGAATTTTAAGACCAGAAAGATTCTGCTGATAAAAAATTTCTTAATGTTAATATCAACAATTAAATTGTTGAAGTAGATAATATTAATATAAATAAACCTAAATACACTACTTTTCTGCATTAGTAAGGACCAAGTAATAATTCATAATTTATGCCGGGGAAGGAACGTTTATTTACTATCAACGAGCTATTATTGGAAGGCATTGACAAGGTTAGTTAGCGTTTTGACTCATCATTTTAAGAGGTGAGACCTTATTTTTGTGAAAAGGATAATCATACGCGGTTAATATAAGTAAGTATTAGAGGAGAGTATTTGGAGTACAAATTGTTATCGCAACTAATGAAGTGCGGTTTTATAAATATAAATTTGTCACCGTTGTCGCAATCAATTAATGCGGTGTGATTTCGATGTTACAGTTTCGATTTTGAATTGTACAATTTTGATTTTAATTTTTTTAATATTACAAGTGATTATGACTTTATAAATAAACTCAATTTTAAAAAATTCGCTAACAAATTATAATGTAATTGACTTGTAACAATATAAAATTTGAAATATTAGGTTATTATATTTTTATTTAAACGATTATTCGTTAGCATGATAATTAAGACCATTAAAAATACTTTCAATTAAATTAATATTCATATAATATGAATTATAGATAAATAATTATCATAAGCTTATATTCAAAGCAACAAACAATATAAATATATACATACCATATATATAATATGTCATTATATATATAGAAATTCATTACATATATGTATCTTTGTAAAATAATAACATATTAATATATTAAAATTATAAACTTAAATATTTGTGTGATTTCGGTGCAGAGAGAATGTAAAACCGAAATCGAAACCAATATTCTTGTGGTTTCGAAAATTAAAACCATCACTGCCACTGTAACCGTTGATGCGGTTTTAGTTCCAAATTTGGTTTTTTACCTATCCCCTAATAAGTATGAATATGAGGTGCTATGATATAATTAGTATATTTTAAATTTTTATTTTTATTTAAGAATTTTTTTTGATTATATAATCTTGATATTAATGTATACAACAAATTTATAAATATATATTAATATCTCAGTACATGCATCGGGTAAAATTTACTTATTATTTTTTATAAATTAATTTTAAAATTTTGTTAAGTGAATACTACCTCAATAAATAAATAAAGTAAAATTTATTCTATTTGATCTTTAAAATGATGAGACAAAATAGGAATTAAGATATAGAAGAATGAAAAAAATAGTAAAAGAGGAGGAAACTATATTACGAAATAAAAAATAATTATAAGATAAAAAGAAAGAAAATGGATATATGATTTTGTTTTCTTTTTTAAATTAAAAATGCTAATACAAAATAACTAAAGTGATTATTCTAAATGTGAAATATTTAATATAATAAATAATTAAACTATTTAACCTAAAATAACTTATAAACGCCCATAGTACTATTACTCACATAAAAGTGAGACTTTATCTATCGCAACTTCAGGCGTTAATATATATCTTTCTATGTATATAAAAAATAAAATAAAAAATTTATTCAAAACTTTCTAAATAAGTGCATGAATTAATTAAATCACTATTTAACATTCAATAAAACCGATCTAAAACGAGTTAGAAAAAAGCCAAATTAAAATCTTATCCCTAAAATTTCTCCAATTTTATTTTAATTTGATTAAAAAGATTTATCTCATATCACCTATCCAATTAAAATTTAATATGTAATGGACAACAATTTTTATATAATAAATCAATTTATGTAGAGTTTTAAATTGTTAACTTTTTATTATAATAAAATTTTATTAAAATTTATAAATAAGAGAAAACATGTAAAAAAAACTTAATAAACATACATTCAAATATTCTAAAAAACACTCATAAAAAAATGAGAAAAAAAAACTAACTATATCAAAAAATTAAATATTATTACTATTTACAAAAATTAAAAATATACAAGTTAATTTAAGTTTTAAAATTATTACTATTCTCCATTGATCATGGTTCGAAATTCCCTTCTCCATCCTAACTACTCCATCGATTCTACAAAAAATACTTATATATTTATTTTTTATAAATATTAAAATTACATCTTTAATAAAGATTTTCATCTACAAATCATAAATTTTTTCATGAAATTTGTTATGAACATTTAAGTTATGACGAGATTTATATATTTGTAATTAAAATTTTTTTAATTTATTACAAAATAACAAAAAAAAATTTAAATGTAACTATTTTTTTGAACAAGTTTTTTTTTTTCTAAATATAACTTTTTTTTGGAATGGAAGAAATATTAATAATTTCTTAAATGTCCCAAAAAGTATACTACATATTAAATTATCTGCTCAATAATTTGTTTTTAAATTTAAACTAGGACCTTAATTTGAGAAAATAAGAAACTAACAATTGACCAATATGTGTTGATTCAAGTGAAAATAATTTGAATTTATTTAATCAGATGTCTCAATTTTGAGTTTTAAAAATATAAAATCTAACTAAAATATAATCCGAATTAATCAAAGTAATCCGAGTATTCAAATACTTGGAGTAGGAAAAAAAATCCAACAACTGAATTAAAAACGAAACAAAATTTGCACCAAGCTACCGACCTCATCGGAGTAGTCCAATGATGAACTGTCCTTGCCTCGTGCAAACAAATTGAGATTCGTTGTATCATCCCTTCTAGTGCTGCTTTTGCAGAATCGCGTTTTTGAATTGCGTTTCAAAATTAATAAACTATATAAAAAAACGTATTAATATTATTAGATGATTTTAGACTTCTCTCATCCTACAAATTAACTTAAACGTAAGCTACTCACGCACATTTATAACTTCACCGTCAGTGTTTTACTGTCTTTCGCAATCAATGGAAAATTGTAACAAATTTTCCCTTCGCACTTGAGTATTTTGATAGGCTGACAACACTCTCTGTCGAGGTGAAATCAGGATCGTATTTTGAACGGCCGAAAAAAAATAAATCATAATTGGAAGAGGCAAAATTAGAAAAATTTTATACTAAAGATAATTTTTTTTTTAAATCGAGAGAGTCGACGGTCAGCCCCGCCCCTACTCTGTCTCTCTATATGAAATTAGGGTTCATAATTGTTAAAAATTTCGAGTTCTAATACTAGATTAAATGATTTTGGTCTCCCTCACTTTAAAAACTAATTAAAAAGGTATATTCCCTCAGGCTTATAAACTGACAACAAATTCCTTTAACAACATATTTAAAATCCCCAATAAATATAAGTTTTATAATTTAAAATAATGATCCATATTTAAAATAAAGATACTAGTGATGGGTCATTATTTTTAACATATATATGAAATGTCAATTATTATTTGATCTCCATCTCATAATCTTATTATAAGGCTGGTATATTACCCAAATGTGATGTGTTTACTTTTTTTTCGTTATGCGGTCAAATTGTGGGAAGTTATTGAGGAAAATGTTAATATTTTGTAGTAAAATTTTATTTTATTTTATTTATATTTGACGCAAATTTACAGACAATTATTTCAGGGCCTAAATTTTCAATATTTCATCCGTTTCAAAATTAGAGATATATAAGTTTGTAAAATCCTAAAATTCAAAATTAAAGTAAACCTTTTTACTTTTCATAAATTTGAAGTGAAATAGTATAAAATACATGAATAATATTCTAAAATACATGAATAATATTCTAAAATACAAACTTTTATACTATGATATTCTTATAAATTAATATCACAAATAAAATTATAACTTTCATAAATACTACATCTGTCCTCAAAATAGTGTCTTAAATATATCCTAAAAATTATCGTCAAAAGGATGTTTAAAAATATATATTTTATATTTTTTCTCTCTTATATTCTTTTTTATCTATTTCTTGTGTCACTCTTTTTTCTTTAATTAATGTGTATTTGAATGTTTTTTAAATCCCTTTTTAAGAATGAAAAATGATATTAAAAGAGAAATAAATCTCTATTTTTGAAATGAAGCTGATGATATCTTAAGATGATAAATATGTAAAGATTCAAAGATGGTAAATACAGTTAGTTGAAACTGCATTTCCATACAATAATAGACGCCGTGCAATCACGGCCACGTCAGCGAAACTTCTATGCCATGTCACACACCAGGTGTACCCACAAATTCCAAGTCAGCAGCCTTCGCGTCCTATATAATTCCCGATCCACTCGTGACATTTTAACTCCACAAACAACCAAATCACAGAGAAAAGAAAAAGAACTAGGAAACGGTTTCCACACTCAAAAAACTCCCCACAAAAAATCTCTCCCTTCAACTCACCGCCGGCGAAGATAACGTCGTCGGAAAATGAATATTCCGGCGTATGATTCCTCACTCTCTACACGCAATGTCCGTGTTCCCGTTCAGCGCCGTCACATCTTCCACGAAAAAAATCTAATCGCCGAGTTTTGAAGTCATCTGACTCTCCGTCGGTTTAGAAAGGTACCGATTCTACTTTTAGATGCAAAATCAAACTTGGCTGATGAACGGTGTTGATCGGACGGTGTATTTATTTTGGTGAATGATTAATAGAGTCGGTTTAACCTAAAACCGTCCTAGCATTGATTTCATGCTTACCATCTCTGTTCGTATTTTCGTGAAAGTGAGTGTATTAAAATTCTGAGGAATTAATTAGGCATTTAGTGATTTGTAAGAGAGTTCGTTGAATTTTGTACACAGTGTTGATTTTGATTAGTTCACTGAAAATTGAATAGTACTGACAGTATAGACTAGACGGTATTGAAGAGAGAAAGTCGTAGCTATGCCTCCGATGAAGATTCAACCAATTGATTCTGAACAAGCAAACCGAGAATCATCGATCCGAACCGATGTCGCTAAGCCTGTTTTGAAATCGCGACTCAAGAGACTCTTTGATCGGCAGTTCCCTAATGTCCTCCGGATTTCGTCGGCGGAGAAGCCAGCCGCCACCGGCGAACCGCAGTACGGCAAAGACGGAGTAATAAACAGCGACTTGTTCGAGCCGAGCTCTGTTTGTTTGGCGAAAATGGTGCAGAATTTCATCGAAGAGACTAATGAGAAGCAACTGGCGCAAAAATGTGGCCGAAATCGCTGCAACTGCTTTAACGGAAACAGTAATGACATTTCCGATGACGAATTTGATATCTCTAGTGGTTTTGGCGACTCTGTCCCTACTGCTTGGTTTGGAGAATTTTCTGAATCGATCAAGGTAATTTAGATTCATCTGTTCATTTTTAATTACTTGTTCAACATTGATGATTCTATATTGAAATTGAATTTTGTTTAAATGATTTTCAGGGTTTGATTCAATGTGCAAGTGTTTCCGAGAGAAATCTACTAGCAGATACTTCCAAAATCGTCGAGAAGAACAAAACTTGCAAGGGAAAGGATGATCTGAGAACAATTCTCACTGATGGTTTACTGTTTCTCGGTTACAATGCTTCGATTTGTAAATCTCGATGGGAGAAGTCTTCTTCTTATCCAGCTGGTAATTTTCTAATTTTGTGTTCAATTTACATGTTTTTTCTTTTTCTCGTGATTAATGAGTTTGTAAATTTGTATATACAGGGGAATATGAATACATAGATGTGATCGGGGAAGGAGGAGAGAGACTGTTGATCGACATAGACTTCAGATCGGAGTTCGAGATAGCTAGGCCGACCGGAAGTTACAAAACGATCCTTCAGTGTCTGCCGTACATATTTGTCGGAAGAGCCGATCGTCTTCACCAGGTAGTTTCGATTGTTTCAGAAGCAGCAAAACAGAGCTTGAAGAAGAAAGGCATGCACATTCCTCCATGGAGAAAAGCAGAGTACATGAGAGCCAAATGGCTCTCTCCTCACACCAGAGCCACTACTCCTCTGGCGAGTCCAAACGACGCCGTCAAGGAGACTACAGAGCAATCCGAGACAGCAGAGAACAAACAGTGCTGTGTAGAGTGTGATTGCGGAGACTTAGATTTAATTTTTGGAGAAACGACTCCGACTCCGACTCCGACTCCGACTCCTTCGTCGTCGGAGAAGAATTCCGGCGACGGTGAGAAATCGCCGTTGATGACGTCACCCTGGCAGCCACCGGCGGTTAAACCAAAGAGCTGTGACAGAGGAGGCAAGGCGGTTGTCACCGGATTAGCTTCTCTCTTCAAAGAGAAAGCTTGAAAATTTTGGAATTATTTCAAAACTTTTTTGTTTTCTTTTAATTTCGGTTTTAGTTAAAAATAATAGTATAACGAAATTAGAAAATGGTAGATAAGAAAAAGAGAGAATTATAATAATAGTTGTACAATCTTATATTATCCCCTTTTGTTCTTATCCGTTAGAGCCTGTAAACTCTGTACGAAGCAAGCAAATCCATGGGGTCAGGGACCATAAAAATAAAAAAAGCAAAAGAGAAAACATTTTTTTAAACTTATGATGTTTCTGTGAAGGAAACAAAGTGGATGAGTTGTAATAAAATTTGAGACCTGCGGTATAGATAAGTGGCAATAGTCATAAATCGAAATCTTAATGAATAATGAATTATTATTTAATAAGTAAAAACATTACTCATGAACTCAGTGGATATGAGTTCATGATAACCATTTTATTTGTCCTTCTAAATCTTATAAAAAATTTTAAATATATTTTTGTACGGCTAATTCACCAGAATATAAAAGTGTTTTGGGGAGTAGGGAGGGTGGAGATGACGGCAGGAGCTCGTGCCGTCTCGATCGCCGTGAGTAGGAGGGATGGGTGGGGTGGTATGTGGTCACTGGTCACTCACTCACTAGAATAACGTGATATTCTCTCTTTTTATGGGTTAGTGTATTTGAAGTGCTAAAAATATTTTGTGCAGTGAAGTTTTCAAATTTCGTTTATTTTATTTTGTGACTAGGGAAAATAAATTTAACTCTTTTGTAAGTGGGGATGAGGTTATTTAAATTTGACCACATTTGGATCAGCTTTTTTTTTATACACGTGGTAGAAATGCATTGGGCAAGTTAAATTGAGAGGTCCCAGCTCTCAAGCAACGAATATTGTTGACTTTCTTGGTCTTTAAAAACCTGTTACATTGACCGTGTTTGCTTGTTTTCTAAGAATCACACGCTTTGCTTAGTACAAAGAATAGGGCAAGAAAATCATGCTTATGTTTATGCAATTTTGGCTAATAAAGTAATCGATAATTCATGTTCATGCATACATCATGAGTGTGTTATTTTTTTATTAATTTTTTCGTTTAATGTGTCCTTAATTTTTCTCTCAAATGTATAATTTGCATCTTTTATAGCGTGTTCAATTTTTTTATTAATTTTTTTATCTTAATGTATCGCTAATTTTTCTCTTAATCATGTAATATAAATCTACTTTTTCTCTATTTAACCTAAATTTAGGCAATATTTTTTGAAGGATAGCTGCTTAATAATATACATATGAAACTCTTAAGTTCTACTTAAATGAGAGGTTGTACAAATCTAAACTTAGTTTTTTATAGTGTAGATACGAGAACTTTGTATGAATAGATTCTCTTATTTCTTCTTTATATTTTTTTTGGTTTATAAAAATTGGCATTTTGACATTTTGTACGTAAACTTTAAGTGATATTGTTTTATATATTAAATATCTTATTTAATTTTAAAAAGTTAATAATAAAAAATATTTTAAATAAGAATCAACATGAATAAAAAATTTAATATATAAAAAATATCACCTACATCTAGATACAAAAAGTCAAAACAACCGTTATTAAGAAAATAATAAATATGTTACATGAAATTTCAAATTAGTATGATTATTGATTTATATACTACCTCGTATATGTTTGCTGGTTGTGGTTAATGTCAACCACTTTAGTATAGTTGCATTATTTTTTTTAAACTCAATTTCGGTTTCTATACTTAGAAAATCTGAATAAAAAATTAAGAAAAAATGAGTTACACATGTATCTTTATTTTAAATTAGTTTAATGATTATGAATAGTGTTTCTCTAAATTTATAGTGTCACTATTCACATTTATCAAAATTATATTATTATTTTATCTTACTTTATGTTATTTTACAATTCAACATTACCAATCTCTATTTAGATACACACACACACACACTTTTATATTATTTATATTAAAATGTTATATATTTATCTAATATGAAAATTAACATTTTATTTTTATTTTTTAAATTCAATAATACTCTATATTATACTGATTAATCAATACATCAATACAAAATTTATATACTATTATAATTTGTTTATTGTTATTTACATATATTATATTATAATATATAAAACTAATAGATAATATATTAATATTATTTATATATAATATATTATATGTTATAATATATTAAAATATGAATTATAATATACATTAATATATTATCTATATGTATTGATATTTTAATATTATATTATAATTATTTTATATAGGTGATATATATAAAATAAATATAATATATTTTTATATACTAAATATTAATGTATAAAATGTATTATCTATTAATAAAATAATTAACAAATGTAAATAGTAAAAGTTTAAAATATTATTATTTTATTATGATATGTTATATATTAGAGAATTTTGCGTATATGAGATGAATAGATAATCTGTATATGTATAAAAATTATACTCGATTATGTAAAATAGAGAATTTGTTAAGAAAAATTGATATGAATGACCTTGTATTATCACAGTTATAGAGAGAAGAAATAAGTGAAATATGAAAAAATTAAACAAAAGAGAATGTCACTGTCATAAGTCATTTAAAAAGCAAATTTTTACTTCTCTGCCTCCATATTTTGATTAACTTTCAATGTCATTCTCGTTATTTCCCCTGTTAATTTAGTTATTCATGTTTTATTTGACTAAAACTTATATCCATCCATCTTATTTTGATAAAAAAAAATAGTCACATGCTATTCATGTAAAAGAATAATTTTGTCATTTCGTAAGTATTTTTACAAAAATATTAAATATATGTAAGATAACAATTATGCAATTCATATAACTTTCTTTTGACATTAAGTAAATAATTTTAAATTTTAAATCAAATATTATATTAATATTTTTAATAATTTAAAGAAAAAATAATTAAAAAGGAAAGAAATTAATAATTAATAATATTAAAAATAATTACATAAACAAAACAAATAAGCCAAATCTAAAAAATAACAACAAATAATAAACTAATACTAGTAATATATGAAAAACTAGAGAAATTTATAATTTTAGAAAATATAAAGTAAAATACAATAAGAAATATTAATTGTTTTATCCACATTTTATTTAAAAAAAATCATATATGTTAACATTTTTTTTCTAACTCTAACTAATTCAATACTTAACTTGTATATATGAAATATTTAATTACAAAATATTATGTACTGATTTAAAAATAAGAATCATATATTATCCAAATATATTACTAGTATTATTTTATTGTTTATTATTATTTTTCAAGATTTAGTTTATTTATATTATTTATGTAAGTAACAAAAATATTATTAATTATTAATTTCTTTCGTCTTTACTTATTGTTTCTTATAATTATTAAAAATTCTAAAATTAATAATTTATTTTAAATTTAAAAATTTATACTTATTGTCAAATGAAAATTATGTTAATTGTATATTTGTTATCTTATATGAATTTAATATTTTTGTGAGAATACGAAATGACAAAATTACCCTCATACGTGAACAAAATATGATGAGAGGACTAAAATATTAGTTAAATATGACATGAAAGATTAAATCGACGAAAAAAGAGAGAATAAAAATAATATTAAAAATTGATCTAAAGACAGAGAGAAGTAAAGTTTTGCCCCTTTAAAATCAAGACCAACGCTTCTATTGATACTTTGGAACCGAGAAATACAAATTACTCCGTATAACTGATATATAAAAAGTATTTATAGAAATAGTTTCTCTAATAATAAAATTGTAATAATGCTGGAAATCAGTTTCTACTTTGTACATAAAATCTTTTCCAAAGGAAAAATACGAAAAGGAAGTCCTTTTCCTTTATTACTAGTAATTTATAAAATTGCCCAACACATCTTGAAGGATACAAAAGTTCATGCAATATCAAAAGAATAAGAAAGCAAAAATGAAACTTAAAAATATTGATTTTACCAAAGTTCTTAATCTTTGAAAAAAATACACAGGCCAATACATTTGTCTTGTCTGGTCAACACATGTGGCTTTAACAACAAATAGTGATTATCATTTGATACTCTTATTGAATTTCTTGAACTCATAATTATAATACTTCTTGAATTTTTGTAGTAGATTCCCATAAAATATAAACCCTCCTAAAACAAGTGCGGGTAGATAGAGACCGGAGCTACGGACCCAAAGACGATATATGTTATAGAATATATTTGTTGGGTGTTATCTTGAATTAAAAATTTGATGCGAGATTTTGAAGGTGCCCTTAAATTTAGTATATAGGTTAGACATTTTATATTTTAAGCTAATCTAAAATTCCATATAATATTCTCTCTACGAGGAAAAAAAAAGTTACATATTTGAGTTTTGACGAATATTAATGCTATTAATATTATATATTTAACTAAAAATTATATTTTAAATAATAATTTTTTAATAAAATTCGTATGATGTTCAGTCAATAATAAGAAAAAGAAATTGTATTGATAAATTGTAAAAAAATTAATATTATAATAAAAAATTATACAAATATAATATGATTTTTTATAGAATAAATCTCTTTTACTACGTCCTTGGCTAGTAATGTGTTGTACTGAAGACCTAATCTTCAAGATTTAAAGAACAGAATTATTTAATTATGAAAATGGAGTGATTTGGCTATGCCTAAAAAATTATCCGATAAATCATTGTACTGGGGTCCACCAGAAATCCATTATGTTGCATATATCTTAATCTGATTATCTCTATGCACAAGGTGGGTAGGTCCGGGGGTTGTCTGCAATGAAAATAATAATAATAAAATAAAATTTTAAAATAATGATAACAAAAAATAATAGGTTGTGGGGTCATTTTCCTCGTTTTTTACTCTTTAAATTGAGTGGTAGTAGGGTCATATTTCTTATTACAAAGCATACAATTAAAGTATTTTAGCAAAGTTTGATAATAATAGGACCCTTATGAAAGCAACCTTTCACCTACTCTGCTCTCTTTTCTCTCTTCTTGTTATTTCCCTTCTTCTATGGAAAAGAAGAAGAAGAAGATGTGGTGTTGGAATGAAGAATAGGTTGCTTCTCATATATGCGTTCATTTCATTCAACAAAGTTTCCCATGCCCACAAGAAACCACTTACCATTCAACTATTCATCATACATAATTATTGGATAATATTTCTTTTTTCCTTAAAAGATAATGACACCCTCATTTTTATATCCAATGTTCTTGATTTTTATTTATTTTTTCTCGAATATTATGTCATTCAATGATAAAGATAAGTCTCTTACTACATTAAATTCGGGAAAATGATATTATTAATTAGAGGAGAAGTTATTCTGTAAAAGTAGTTTGATATTTAATAACATTATCTCCTTAAAGTTAAATACCTAAAATAATCATTTAGAACTTGTATTGATAATTGTAGTTGTGTTTTTATGGGATGGTATCACATATAAATTAAAATTGTTCCTAGGTAACTCAAATTTCTACTAAAGTGAGCTATCTTAGGGAAAAGATAAAGGAGAAAACACTATGAGTGGGCTGATGAAAAAAAAAGTACTTTTTTTTTTTCTTGTTTATGATTTTGAAGATTAATCGGAAAGTTAATCATACACCCACTTCACTAAAAATTTAAACCAATCTTTTTGGCTTTATGTATGTAAGCATGTATATATCCGTTAAACTATATTGTTATCAACCGTTGGGTGAGACAATGTGGACCATCTACTATCCATTGTGCCTTTTATTTCCTTTATCGGTTTATTGTATTTTGTTATCTTCCTTTCGTTTTTATTTTTTTACTCCTAATGGTTGCAGTTGAATGATTGCTTATTTTTTTTTTCTTTTTTTTTTTGTTAACCGTGACATGGCGTTTGTAAATTCACGCGCACATTTACAAATTCTTTAATTACTTTGTAATTTTTTTATTAGTTTATAAATTTCGAAACTTTGACTTTGTTATTTTTTTAAAAAAAATAGATGAAACTAACTATCAAATCAATGATCAATGTTTTAAATTTTTAGGTAATTAATAACCGAATAACCTTTGGGCATCCTTGTAAACATCAATTAGTCAATTGAAGAATGGTATTTAAAATGCAACTT
The DNA here is from genome assembly GCA_014636745.2 of Centella asiatica. Taxonomy (NCBI): domain Eukaryota; kingdom Viridiplantae; phylum Streptophyta; class Magnoliopsida; order Apiales; family Apiaceae; genus Centella; species Centella asiatica. The sequence continues at coordinate 27,089,620 of CM025780.1, read as the reverse complement.
CTAGTTTTTACTTTTTAGTGAAACTGTTACATGACACTGTTGTAATTGTATAAGTTGTCATTATGTAAAAGTATCAGTTTTGGTCAATTAATATGAGATAGATATCGGTTAATATATATTTTTAGTTTTTCTCAGCATTCTCGATTTTTAGATCAAAGTAAAAGGTAGAGATTACGTAGACTAACCACCCTATTTGTAGATCCGAATAACATTACTCTTTATATAGAGCACATAAGTGATATTGCATCGTATATAATACCTACATTATTTCAAAATTAATAATATATCTTCCAATTTCAAAATTAAACACATACACACATATAAAAAAGGACATGAAATTCTTAAAATATTTATTTTTCTGTTACAAAAAAATTAAAGTGAGATGAAACTCTTAGTCCAAGATTAGATATACTATCAACCTCTTTCAGTGTATTTTAAGTATTTACAGTAATAGTCACAAAAAAAAATGACTAATAAAATTTAAACTTTTAATATTATCAGTTGAACCAACCTCCATTGAAATTATCATCCCTACTCGATTGCCATCATTAAATATTTTATTGCTGCCATCATTAATTCTTCCACTAATATCATTATTAACCGTTACACAAATGTCGATAAATATATATTTGAAATGTTAATTAATTTTAGCAATTTATATTTTATATATATAGAATGGATAGACTATTAGATTTCGTGCAAGTTTACACTTTATGAGAACATTTTACAATTCTAATTATGAATGCCTTATCTAATTTTGTACTTGCTGATTAAATAAGATAATCGTAAAGATCCAAAGGAAAACTTAAACTTGGCACAAGTTGTTAGCAACCTAACCAAGTTAGGCATGCCCGAAATGTCTAACAATTCAAGGTTTACGTACAAGTAATCTAGTCAATAATGTTGTTATAAATATAGGTTTTCAAAAACAATAAATATCAAACGTTAATCCTTACTATCCAAATTTTGCAATTTATTCCATAAATACGAATTCAATTTGGTTTAGAAAGTAACATTAAAAGAAACATTATGGTCAAATGTGGGATAAACTCAGTTATAATACATAAGAAATCCATGATCTAGTGGTGATCGATTTTATTGTTTTAATTGTATGTGACTTGTTATTTTATGATTTTATCTTCTCTAAAGTTGTCACGTTTTTTTTTAGAGTTTTCGAATTAATTATAACGTTGACTGAAAAAAAAAATGAAAGTGAACTAAAACTCAATTAATTTTTTTTAGTAATATAGTCTATGTTATGGATGCACACCAGAATATAAGGGGGGGAAAGGTGACTCCGTAGTACGCATCAAAGTTTACATTTTAAAATAGCCAAATCTTGTATACAAATATATGAATAAAATGAGACGAAATAATTTTTACTTGCAGAGTGTACATCAAGCCTCGTATGTCCGCAAAGCCCGAATTAAATCAGATGCATAATTTATTGAATTAAAATTAAAGGTTACTATTTACTTAATAAGTCGAGCGTAATCTCAAGTCGAGTATAGATTATTGGAGTTTTTTTATGAATAAAATTCAACTATCAACAAAATTAAATTACAAAATGATAATGACAGTCAATTAAGTTAGTAAGACTCAGTAAGTGATCTCATTAATTGAGAGTTTGAGTCTCGTTAATCGTCTTTTTTGATGGTGGATATCATTATAAATCCTCAAAAAGATAGTGGATAATTTATAAGTATCACCGTAAATTCTAAAAGAAAACCGTGACAAGACACTACTATGTACAGAGTAATCTCTCCTCACCTAACTTTTGGTTCAAACAAAAAAAATCAAAATTAATGGAAGATTCGAATTATCAAGCGATTTATAATATACTTATAAATACGTATCAAATTTTTTTTTGCTTCATTTAAAAATTAAAATCAAAATTTTAATGGAACAATAACGAGTTCAGACCAAACCTTTGGGTCTAACCATATGAATATGATAGGGCAATAAATCGTAATGCCACATGACAAAGTTAAGGACAATGATTGATTAAATTATCGCAGTAAATCAAGCAAATTAAGAATTTGTCAGAGTACAGAAGATGTTAAAATAAAAATATTCCAAATGTTAAAAGTGTGGTTAACTATATTCTAAATCTTGTCCACAACAAGAATAAAAATAAAAAATATTAAAAATAAAAGATATGCAAGCAACCTGGTCAGCCAAAACTAACAAGAAAATGGTCGTTTTTGATGTTTAAACTAGACATTGGTGAAAACAACATATCAGCTTTCTCAGTTTTGGCTCATGTATATTCTTATGTTTGGACATCCAATAGATATTACAGTCAGAAACAAACATGGGAAAACAATTCAATTCAACTTTTAAATTAATTTATAATATTTTTAATGCATTTTTTCTGAACAGAATAGGGGAAATTGCAGTCTGAAAGTCCATATTAAGAAATCTACAAAGTCAAATAGAGAAGCTGCAGGGTCTTGCAAAAGTTAAAAAACGTAGTCCAAAATACTTCTCAACCCTTCAATGTGTTATGTGTATATAAGATTGATGTAGTTGTTTGAAACTCAATTTGGGAGAATTTTAAATTTCAAAAAGAAAATATTGTTTAGGTGAGAGAATTACAATTTTCTTAACAGATTGGTAGTAATTTAAATATTACTAACTGACTTTATGAAAATCATAGATGATGTAAAATTTTGAAGTGTTTTTTTTGTTTTGTTTTGTTATATAGGAGACCATGGTAACCACACAACCATCGACACAAATATTTTATTTTAATTAATATGTAAAATTTGAAACTTAAATCTTTTCACTTTTTAAAATAAATTGTTGATAACTAATGAGGCAAACACTCAGTTAAAGAAAAAAATACTTTACATTTTGTACGTCTAAAATGAAAAATGATACAATCCATTAAGTGATTGCGGGTTGCAATCCATAATCAAACTTAATTATACAATTAAGTCATTAGTTTTCAATTCCACTAAATTATGCATCTGATGCTTATTATGTACATTACAAGTTTTAAGTAATGAATGTCATTTTTTTTAATTAAAACCAGATCCATTGACAAATGACAAATCATATATCATTAATCTTATTTATAATATTGATAATTTATCAAAAAATTATTATATAATACTACTTCCATCCCATAAAAAATGAATTAAATATAATAAAAAAATTCAAAAAAGATGACTTAAATATATCAAAAAACTATATAATAACTATTTCATCCCTTTTAAAGTGAACTCACTTCATTCTTTACAAGAATAATAAGTATAACTTTTATATTTAAAAAATGTTAGGTAGTCTCACTTCAAATATATAATAAAAATTTTAATTTTAAAAAATAATTTTTTAAAATTTTGTGTAAATTGTATTTCAATCATTCTTTTTTAGAGCGAGAGAGTATTATTAAAGTAGCATAGGCATAGCACAAGCCTAAAGGAATCAGAGATCAACAGTCTAGGGCCTAAGGCCAGCTTGCACAAAACAAGCATCAAGATTTTATATATTGAATCAAACAACGATCTGTTCATAAATATGATTTATTTAATCTCTTACTCCATCAAAGACACTAAACAAATCAAATCTTAATCCATCTGCTGTAGGTTTAAGCAACAAATTGACTTGAGAAATAATGTTTAAATTGTTCCATCAAATGATTGTATATGTTGCTGCTGTACCAAATTACTTAATCTTAGGATCATACCATTAAATATAATATTTTCACAGACCAATTCTTAAATTATTGAACTGATATACACTGTGTAATATAAGATCATATATATATATATATATATATATATATATATATATATATATATATATATCATATCATATCATAATGCAACTCTATTACCATATTCCTAGTAGGGCGGTCCATTCTTCTTTCTGAGAGAAACTTGTATATAATATGCTTAGATATAGTGATGTTAACTTATGAAATGTCAAAGAATTACCTACTAACATTAAGGATATTATTGAATTGCACAATCCTTAAAAAAGTTGAAATATAAATACAAGTATGATTTCTCTACATTAAACTATCATTATTTTTATATTCTTTGGAATAAAAAAAACGTTTAAATATAATGCAACCATTTCCATTTTGTTGACAATGATGTGAACTCTCTGTCTATGCCATTCAAAAATCAACCAATTACTGGAGTATATTACAACAGATGTGTTGTATCTTTTACTCCGATTCAAACTTAGAAGTATATTTTTATTCATATAAAATAGGTTTACAAAATTTTATAATTTGAAATAAAAGTAAAATATCTTAATTTTTATAACTTTAAAATGAAATATAATGATGTATATGAAAAACATTCTTAAATACAAACTTTTATACCTATATATGTTTTTTAAATTTATATCACAAATAAAATTACAACATTTACAAATAATACATTAAGAAATAAATTTATCTATAATTTTGAGTATAACGCAATATAGTTGCCGTTCGTACATTGTAGAGATAAAAAGCAGAAATTATTGAACAACTGATGCAAATTGGCCTCATAGGGCCCAATAGATTGGACCCTCTTAACAACGATCCAAAAGGCCCATATAGTGTAACGGTAACTACTTTCGGTTCTCGTACATTATTAGGATTGTAAAGTGAATAAATTTCTTCACCGGTCATGAATTTTTCGAGTGCAAACATATTTTTCGTGTGAGAAATAAGTGTGGATTGACTTGCCAAAAATATTATTAATTGTGACTTTAATTATTCTCGTCTTTTAGATCATCAGAGTAAGATTAACATACTTTTTCGTGGGGATTACTTAAGACTTATGAGTATTCTTTTTTAAGTTATGTAATTTGTAGTTTTCTTTTCTTTCCAAGACTTTTGCCCCAACTGTAGCAAAAGTGAGAGATAATTTTTTTTTAAAAAATTGACAATTAAAATAAACATAATTTTGACATAGTAATACTCGTTCAATTTAGATAGTAAATAGTTCGATCATTATAGTTATATGCTAAAATGTTATAATAAATATACCAACTAAGAATGATAATTAATGAAAAAAAATGAATTGATCATTTCTCTTTCTTGCTCATGAATTAAATTGGAATGAAACAAAAAAGAATTTTTATTTTCTTAATTGGCAAAAACATAAGATTAATCATCCAAGTCAAGTTGGAGTGTACTATTTCCGCTCAAGTTAACCCACAACTAAAATAGAAAAAAAAAAAGAAAAAGAAAAAGAAAAAAGAAATGAATTAATTTAGTTAGTACCAATTGTGTCTTCAATTATCAGTATATTAATAGGCTAATAGAGATTTTTCAATACCACTTTAGTTGATAACCTGGTTTCTTGACTCGATAAATTCACGAGTTGGGTTGATTTTACCGGGTTAATCGTCTAAGTTAAATGATGTGTGATAATTATAAGGTGTCTTTTAAATTTTTTAGATAATTATTTGTTCAATTGAAATATAAAATTAATCTAAGGTGTCCTTGACTCCTCAATTCATGAAATTAAATGTTTGAACTTCTTCACAAATGCCATTTCAATCTTCGGTTAATTTAAAACAACTTTTGAAATTAAAATGAAACTAATTTATTCAAAAAGTAAACACCAATAAATTTAATATTAGATAATACAATCACATTACAAACGTACAAAAATTATTCACTTTTCTACTTAATTTAAATAACTTTATAAAATGATGCATGCCAATAATTCCTTTAGAACAATATATTTTCAATATGAAATTTTATAAAAAGATACAATCAATATTAATTTTTCCCTAAAATTTCAAAAATAAAATGAAAAGTAAATAATAAATATACAGTAGAAATTATATTAAATTCACCCATGTTGCGCATGGACTACTCTGCTATAAATAATTAAATTGATTATTAAAATATACTATAATTATGGTGGTATAAGTAGAAATAGTTGTGACATATAACATATTTTGTAAAATAATATGAAGAGATGTAATAATTCATTTTTTGCACATAATTTTAAGTGTATTTTCGTATGTGTTACATATGTTGTTTAATTTAATAAAATTGTTGAATAAAAATATATTTGATAAAAATAAATATTATTAAAAAAATAAAACTATTCAAAATATCAAATATGTAGAAAATTTCACATAAAAATTCGTACCACAATAATAATTAAGACACCTAAGACATTGAAGGAGGCAATATAATATTTTCAATGCTCGAATTCGAAGCTTAGTTATGAAATTCTACAACTATGAAATCTTCAATTTGCTTATTATATGTCGCACTCTCTTGATTTTTAAAATAGAAAAAAAAATTAAAATTTATATTTTTGAAAAAATATTTATTTTAGGTTTTGAAAAAAATCTAAAAACTCTATTTCCTGAATCTATTTCTAAAATTCAGGGATTTTTTTTGAATGATACGATTTATTTAAAATTATATTTCTAAGGAATTACCACCTAAAAATAACTAATTGAGTGTGTTAGATCACCTCATTTATTTTAGTTATTACAAAATATTTATTGGTTTAAGGACTTATTTGAAAAAATGCAACTATTAAAAGTATGTAATAGAAAATGATTTTTAAATTAAATGACTTCAATGTTAAATTTGGTCTACAAAACCTTTGATCCAAGTTTGGAAGCTTGGTTGAATAAGAGTAAGGTGTGAAACACCCTCTTTCTCGTTTTGAAAATAACTGCATTTTAATAGATCTTTTTTTAAAAAAAATCATCCTCTAAAAATAAAGTTTGTCTTTTTCTAAAAAAATCAACTGTATTAAACTAAGTTATTATAAGTATTTTGTGTGTTGGTGTGTGTGATTTTCTACTATATTGTTAGGTTTACATGTTACAAGAATATAAAAAGAAAACTCTATAAACTAAAATTACATTATTGAATTTTATACCATAATAAGGGTGTCATTGAATTTTAATGATATAATCATTCTAATTCTAACCCTTAACCTTACAAATAATCTATAAAATATAAAATTACATTTTGAAAAATTAAAATTAACATTTTTTGAGAATAAATATACGAAACTTACAAGTACAACTTACAAATGAAACTACACAAACTTACAAATGAATTTAAACTAAATACTAATGACATGTAAAAAAAAATTAAAAAAATTGCAAGAGTTTCATTTATAATTGAGACATTTGACCAAGGATAAAGATACTATAAAAGAGTTCTCTCATCATCAGAATCACAATACAAAAGTATAAACATAATTTTTTATACATTCCAAACATTTTTAATGATTAAAACCACTAATCTACCTTTAATCACAAATAAACAATTACAATTTACACATTTAGCAACTACAAATTAATTATTCTATAATCCCATGACATGTTAATTATTTTCAAATAATCATTTATAAATCAATACAATATTCACAAACTATCTCTATTTATTCAAAATTTTCTAAGAATTATTTATATTTTTCATGCAATTTCCACCTTTCTACAATAGAAACAATAACATGCACAAAAAATATTTACATACCAAATTGTAATTTCCAAATCATACATAATTACTAAACATTTACAACACTATCTACAATAATTATCCATTCTAAATATGAAAAATTTAACTACTAATTGCAACACATATTTACATTAATCTCTAAACATACTTACATTAACAAAATTAAATATCTACAACATGCACAATTTAATAAATTTCAGAATAAATAAAAATACTTTAAAAATATTTAAAATTCTTTTAAAATTAAGAAATCTCATTTTTATACACACACACACACACACACACATATTATGTTACTTTAGTGTAAAAACACTCATTTAAACTATTTGAATGGTCAAAATTGACCAAAAAAATTAAAATCTGAAAATTATATTTAAAATATTTTAAAAAATATTTTGTACCCGTATTATATTTTTTAAAAAATATATAAAGTAGTATATTGAGTATTTCTGTAAAAATAATGTAGAGAGAGATCAATAATTAGAATAAATAGAATAAAAATTTTAAAAATAAATAATAACACAAATATAAGTTTAATGTTGTGATATACATCATATATAAATTTAAGTGTTAATTTTGGAGTTTAAGCTATATATATATATGTGTGTGTGTACGTGCGTGCATGCATTTAGAGAATTAAGTTATAATTCATTTATATAATCATATATAGTACTTTTTCATCTATGAAATCACAATTTTCAAAAAATCCAACTAGATAGACGGAAAGAACATCAAAAAGTTGAGGAGTGAGTAAAATTATTCACTTTCTTATAGTGCGTATGTGTATATATATATACGTGTGTGTAAATGTGTGTGCGTGCACGTGCAATATCACATGCATGTGTAATATATGACTTCGACCAAAAAAATGAAGAATAGGTATTGAGTCCTAATTCAAAATTCCAAAAAAAAACAAAGAAGAATAGGTATTGAGTCCCTATTCAAAATTCAAATAGTCAATTCGAGCAATTTAGCAATGGTCCCCATGATGGGCTCAACATAGAAAAGCAACTCAAAAAGGAAAACCTACAACCATATTATCCTTTCATTTCCTTTTCTTCTTTAGGCTCCACGATTCCAACTTCTAACCATGCCTTCCAACTAAAAACTAGAGCTGTCAATTATTAGGAACTGACTTCTAACTGCCACATTGTTCCCAGATAACGACCTCACAGCTCTTCGTGCAAGCGCGAAAAAGTGAAAGTAAAAGAAATTGAACGCTTCGTGCAAGTGCAAAAAATTAAAAGAAATTATCCCAAAGCAAAATTTTAAGAAACATATAACAAATGCTTAATCGCCAAAAATTAAAAAGAAAATATCCCAAAGCAAAATTTTAAGAAGTATATAACAAATGCTTAATCGTTGAAACCAAAATGTTTAATTGTCGCAATACGCTGAAGACTGGATACTCAGTATAGAAGTAAAGGTAACCCTAAACATGTTCCTTATGTGCATCAAGACAAGATTCGACTTCATTCTTTGCCATCCGCAGCACGAAGAGAACCTAGTTGCACGGGAGCTTGAGTTCCCACGACTTTAGATGACCCATAAATTGAAAGATCAGTACCCTGAGCTTTTTCTTTCTCAATTTGTTCTTTGATCCAAAAGTATGTGATACGCAATCCATCCTGTAGACATTTCAGATACGTTTGGAAATAACCAGTCAGTCAGCAACTCAATATACCATTAGATTTGGACACCACAAAAACACATAAAAGTGCAGCTAGTTGATACCTTCAATTTCATGGTGGGAGCCCAGCCAAGTTTCTCCTTAATCAGAGTATTATCCGAGTTTCGACCACGGACACCCTCAGGGCCGGGAATGTGCTGGATTGGAAGCTTCTTGTTCTCAAAGCTGAGGACGATCTCTGCCATCTCATTCATGCTTACCATCTCATCGCTTCCAATATTTACTGGCTCTCGGAAGTCTGACTTTGTCAATCTGCATACAAAAGATTTATATGTCAAGATATAGCAGAAATTAGAAACACAATACACAAATCCATTAATTTAACTTAATATGTTTTATAATTCATTTTTCCCATCAATTGTACTTGCCTACATTATAATATTATATAGAATTTTTATGTTATCTTGGATATCTAACGATTGGAGGATAGTAATAATATATGTTTACTGAATAGTATTAAGTATAATCAACAATTTACCAATTAAATAATCCAGTTTAAATATTCACAACTTAAATATTTTAAATAATAGATAAATATGCAAAAATCAAAGTTATAAAATACATAAATATACTAATAATGAAATAGAAATAAAAATAAAATATGAATTAACCTCTCGTGCTTTGCTTGTGAATCGCACGTGCTTTGCACGAGATTCACCCGTGATAGCACGGGTCAGTAAGCTTGTTTATTTGAAAAGCACACAATGATAAACTTTCTGGGAAAATAGTTCATTTGATAGGAATGATAGGAAAATTTACCTCAGTACACCCTCAACACATTCATCTATGAATGTGAAAGACCTGGTCTGAAGCCCATCACCCCACATCTCAAACTCATCCATTGAAGTAAGGGCTTTCCTACAAAATGCTGCAGGCGCTTTTTCCCTTCCACCTTTAGAGAACAAATGAGTCGAATAAATGAATAAAAACGAGTAACCAAGATTGAACTCATGGCAAAAATGTATCTTAGCCTACCTTTCCATGTCCCGAACGGTCCATAAATGTTATGAAAGCGCCCAATTCGACACTCAATGCTAAAGTCCTTGGTGTAGTGCTTGCATAATTCCTCCGTTGCCAGCTTTTCCAAGCCATAAGCATCTTGAGGCTACAACATGAGTCTTGTCAATACATTGCACCAATTTCAAATTAATATAAGTAAATATAATTAAACTCGATTAGTTGCATGGATAACCTCAGCAGGCCAAGCATCAGATTCCTTTAAGCTCACATTAGTTTCCAACTGCTTGAATTCAGGGTAAATGCAAGCGCTAGAGGCATAAAAGAACCTGCACAACATCGTGAAAGTAAAATTCTACATCAATATACATGACAACTTACAAACTAGCATGCTAAAGGAGTACATAATGAAGTATGCTTCAAGCAATTCCATCATTTCTACTGTGTATTCAAAGTACTTGAACAGCTGTGCACATTATGTTAAGATCTTAATGATAATAATTTTATACTATATAATAGGCAAAAATGATCTTTTGGCCACTGAATTATTCCACTTTTAATGATTAGGTCATTGAACTTTAAAAAACATTAATTCGCCGATTGAACTAAATATAATTTTAACTTTCAACCATTCTGTTAAATTTAATAGACGGTCGTTATCTTTTATATGACTTGACATATCATATTTAAAGTTTATGCCAATGAGCTTTAAAAAAAATAATTATTTGACCATTAAACTTATTATAATTTATAAAATAGGTTATTCCGTCTATAATTTATTAAAAAATAAATAATATACTATTATCTTATTTAAACAAGATAAAATCGTTAAAGAATCATAATGAAATTGTCAGTTTATATCTAACATTAAAGTTATAGAGAATTAACTTTAAATTAAGCAAACATATAAAAGAGCTAAAATATTGTTGACAAAAAAAAGTTATTTATAAAAATAATAAAACTATTTGAATAGTACACGCACATGTCACCTACTTTTTACAAGAAATCCAAAAAATAATCAAAACTTCATAATTTAAATAAATAAATACTAACTTAAGATTTTTTCCCTTCAATATTTAATTTAAAAAAAATCACTTATCCGTGTGGCAAGATCTCAAGTGTTAAGTGATTTTTTTTCCTTTAATATTTTAATGAGTATTCGATTTATGATATAAATATTACGATTAATGTTTGGGAATCATGTTCTGTTGTTGCGGCTGAGTTTATGAAACTTCATTTGCATTGATTTACACAGCATCAGTTGTGCATATATAATGTTTGAAAAAATGTCACTTAGACTTTTAGCCTTTTATTATGTATCTAGGATTGCTGGAACCTGAATTAAAAATAGGATTGCTCAAGCCAACTTAAATCATATCAAATTCGTTGACAAGGGTTTTGGGATATTTGGGGTCAAACAGTCCTAAAACTCAATGACTCAAAACTTATTTTTAAATATTATTACTCAGAAAGAATGAAATCAAGAGTTATCACTCGTATTTATACTCAAGCTAACTACTATCCTAATCTGCTTTGGTTCGTTATTGTGACCCTCAACCAATTCAAAACCATAAAAAATAACTATTAAAATTGTAACGAATAAAATATCAAGTATTCAAGAATTTCCGGTGCTTGGGCTTCTGGCCTTAGGTTTTGACATTGTATTGGTTTATCCAAGTGTCACATGCTTGTCTTGCATCAAAAGTCCAAAGGTAGAGAGACGTACAGTAGGTTTAAAACAGTACCAATTAAAGCATTGATCCGCTCTATTATCACCTCACGCTGTGATTGAAGATCGAACAGGTGCTAAAGGACATAATTCAATGACGCGAATATAAAACTTCTTTTTGGCTTTTGTTTGTTCTACTCTTTGAAAATTTTATTACCAAGAACGATCATGTCATGCCCAAGAAACTGACATCTGTCTGGAATATATAATAAGGATATAGACGTGTGCGTGTGTGTAATAGGGATGCCGTCACATTAAATCCATGTGGTGATAACATTACTGTTTGCCAACTAATCCTAGAAGACATTCTAAACTTGGAGAGGACAATACACTTTTTATAATATTTAATTCCCCAAAAATGACAAATAAATTCATGCAAGAACGGCAAAATTATGCAGTATTCTTCTTTTAAATAATGCTGCTAAAAGTACTCCTGTCATGATAAAAGCAAGCACGTGCGAGAATTCCCAGATATTATTTGAATGGAGATGACTCCCATCGTCATGCATAAATGATGGAAAATATTTCAATAATAACTTCATGAGAAACAGAAGACAAAGGACAAGTGACTAACCTCTTAACTCCGTTAATCCTTCCTGCCTCAAGCATATTGAAGCTGATCATTGTGTTGTTATACATGATGACAGAGTGGTTTGACTGAATAAAACCCATACCACCCATATCAGCAGCAAGGTTGAACACATGATCAACTTTGTCGGTAACTTTTAAACAGTTATGCATCACTCTAAGATCAACAAGATGAAACTCGTGACAAAACATATCTTCTGGCATGTGCTCATTTTTCTTCCAGTCAGAAGCAATAATGTAATGCCCCTCACTCTTTAAGCGTCTAGCTATGTGCGAGGCTATGAATCCACCAGCTCCGGTGATGGAAATCCTTAGCTTCTCTGATGGCCAGTAAGGTTCCCTCTCAAGGCTCTCATAGGTGTATGCACCATAGCTGCCACTTCCCATACTGTAAACGCAGTATGAAGAAAAAGTGAGTGCTTGCGTCAATTATTAAATATTAGAACTTGATATAGGTGAATATGAAGGAACATGATTAGGGACAGTGAACTTTGATGTACAAAGATTACCAAGAAAATAAGGTTTCTAGAGAAAAATAGAAACATATAATAGGAGACAATTTGAGTATAACAAGTAATATAATAACCTCAAAGATATGAGAAATAAAATGGAAAGGGAAACCTGTATAAACTAAAGCTCTATTTAGAAAATGCATTGAACAAGCAATAGGAAAGACATTAAAAGGAGAAGAATTCCTTACAAGCTTGAAACAAGATACTTTTAAGATGTACCCTGTTGAAGATCAGCGATACATTTCCATTTATGTTTTGTTCATTGAATTCTTTTTTTTTCTTTTGTGTACGTGTGTGTTTTCTTTCGACAAGAGATACATTTGGCTTTGATCTTATTATACGTATATAATCATAAAATGCGAATAGCAACATTGATCTATTTACATTTTAAAATCTAAGTACGTATTTAATAATAATACTTTTGAAGCTGCTAATAATATTGACTTTCACATTAAGGAAAATTAAACGACTTTTCGTTGAATTTCCTTATCACCAATGCAAATGCAACTGTGACTATGTAAAGGATGGGGCAGATAAAGAGTAATGGCGATTATATATGTAATAGACATCTGGAGCTGCTTAAATTTCATTTCATTACCCTTATGCTGTTTGAGCTTCAATCAAATTCAAGATTCAGTAGCATCACTCTTTAAGTTTCAACTAAAACAACACATTAGCAAATTTAAAAGAATTCTACCTAGAAAATAAATTAACCAAAAGTACATCCTCTTGAATTCAGCTACATTAAACTAAACCAAAAAGTGGCCAAGAAAAAAGGAACCGAAATAACAATTCCATATATCAAATCTGTAAATCACCAAAAACAGTTCCATTTTTTTTTCAGTTCTGTTTTTCACACTGAAATAAAATAAGAAAGGCAAAAATCCATTAGCTGAAGAAAACATTGCAAAACTGTTCTGGGTTATCAAGTTCTATACCCACGAATGCACTGATTGCACATACAAAATTACTTTGAAAGTTTTAAACAATGAAATCAGAAATGCTCTGAAAACAAAACATATATGGTGAAGCTGGAACCCAAAAATCAAATTGCAAAAATAACAAACATACCTCTTCAAACACACAAAAACCTCGTGAAATCGAAATCAAAATTAAAGCTTCAAACAACAATTCTAGAGACCAGCAAAGAAAACATGTGCACCAACATGATAAACACGAAGAAATTAAGGATAAAAAATGAAAAAGACTGAATCTTTTCTATATACAGAGTCGTATGAAGGAATGAGAGAGGATTTAATCACCTTGAACAAGAATTCGAAGCGTCTTACGGCTGTGGAGCTGCAAGAGAAGATAGATTTCGTATGGGGTTTTTGAAAGAATTCCTAAATATATATGTAATAGAAGGTGAAGGTCTGTTGTTTATTTATAATAATTTAGAAGTGGAGTGACCAAGTGAGATTTGCGCGGTCACAAGACCGACACATTCTCCTATTTTGATAGTTGAAAAATAAAAAATAAGAAAATAAAAATCAAGGAGCATGAGTTACATATTGAATACGACAGCGAATATACTTCTTTTTATCGTCGAAATTTGATTTTCTAACTTCAACGTCCTTTTAAGTCTACTCTAACCATTTTAACTTATCACAATTTTTAGTTATTCATATATTTAGTATTTGAAATACATTAAATCGTATCATATATTCATATATTTAGTATTTGAAATACATTAAATTGTATCACATATTCATATATATGTGTGTGTAGTATTTTATATATTTTCACAAATATTTAATGTATAATTATTTGTAATACAAACTTATATACATTTAAAAAAATAATAATATGTTACTACCTCCGTTCTTAAAAAAAATTGTTTCAAAAAAAATTATATTTTGTTATTTGTGCTATAAATTAAATTTTTTTAATTATAAACTTATAAATATCGTTATAACTTAAAGATTCATAACAAATTTCATGAGAAAAACTTATTATTTGTCCATTTAATTATTGATTAAAAATAAATCGTCAAAATTTTAAATGTTGCTTTTTATTTGTGTAACGGATGGAGTAATTAGTTCAATTATATGTTTGAAGGTGAAATTTGAGATTTGAGTTTGTATGATTTGTAATACAAGTTTAATATTCATCTTATTTATTAGTTTTCACAAATTATATAAATTATTCAAAATACACTCTTATTTTGATATTTTGTATTAGACAAAGTATATGAGAGATTATTGATAAAACTTAGTATTCATTTGAAATCATAAATGCTTACTTTTGAATTATGATTTTTTTAATTCTAAATGGTAATACTACTTCTATTAAGATAATTATATTCATTAAATACTTATTTGTGATGCAAAATTAATAAGAGAATTATGATTGTAAATTTCTTATTATTAATCCTAGTTTTTTTAAATAAAGAATTGAATATGGTTTTGATAAATATATTTTTTGACTTTTTTAAATATAATTTTATAATCGCATCTGTACCTCAACCACACTTCATTCACATATAATCATATTTGCACAAAATTACATTGTTGTAGCTTTTAAATTTAGTATCCCTGATTGCAGATACAATGGGCGTTTATATGTACACCACATCACACTCTCCCATGTTCCATATTCGTTATTTTAATTGACATTATTTTCTATTTTCACAATTTTTGTTGGAAAAATAGATGGGATACTAACAGTTTAAACTGATATATTTTTCTGATCACTGATTGTACCCATCATCAATTTACTAATTCTAAAATTTGAAGATGTTAAATTTCGAACCTTGTTGTAACAAAAATAAATTGATGTATCTTTACACATCTTGGTTAGCTGAAAAGGTATATAGTGTCGACATAGATTATGAGATTGAGTCAATGTTATTCATTTTAAGGATCAAAGATTATATTAAGAATTTGTATTATATTTTTCGAGGAAGTTGTTTGGCAAAATAGAATATTAACTCTATCAGTTGCTAGATACTCACGTATCAATTATAATTAAAATATTTATTGAAAAAATGGATCAACTAAAATAAGAGAATGATGAGAGATTGAACAGTATAGATGCTAAAATACTAATGTTAAATAGAATATTAACCCTATCAGTTGTTTGACGCTCAGGTATTCATTATAACAAAAATATTTATTAAAAAATACGAATCAACTAAAATAACGAGAATGACGAGAGATTAAACTTCCCTATTGTTGGACTTCGAGTCGGGTACGACCCAACCGGTGCGTCCATGGAGCAGCCGACCCGGTTTGTTAGGTTACATGACCCTTCATCTCCTCCATTATGATGGGAGTTAGAGAATTGATGGCTTGGGGGTTACATATCAATAGTATTATGACTATTGATGCTTGGAATCATGGCCATTACACATGTAAGTTACAACAATATATGTATATATATAGTTGTAGTGCATGGCATAAAAAAACGTAGAGAATTTCCAGCGATCTATATACACACTAGAAGAAG